>VXAV01002728.1:0-12123 GCA_013399715.1 Alectura lathami | reverse complement strand
GCTCCGTGCCTGCCGCAGGGCTCCGTGCCTTCGAGCAGCAGGAGCGCGGCGGTGGGGTTCTGTCCGGGCGTTGTGTCCCCGGCGGGCGCTGCCCTTCGCGGCAGCCTAACGAGGGGAGCGTTGCGAGGAGTGGCGGTAACGCCGCTAAGCTGAGTGTGTTCTCTTCGCTCTCCTGCTCCCAAACGCCGCGGTGGATGTTGTGAGGAAGGAGAGCTGTGAAAATAAATGAGGAAGGTTTGGTTTACGTAGAGGGGAAGGTGGAGTTGCTTTCCTGTTCATGGGAGAAAAGGGTTTGTTTGTTTGTTTGTTTTGTTACCCTGAAGTGTTTATTTTCATTCCTGTTTGTGATCAGCAAGTTGATTACTTGGAGATTTGTGTGTTACTGTATCACATACAAGCAGAGAAACAGGCATGATAATTATTTCTTGTTAAAGCTCCATTTCATTTGAAGGGACTTACATTCCTTGTGCCTTCTGACATTTAAAATACTCGCAGATGACCAAACCTAAATGAGGGAAGAGCTGACGACCAGTGGGTTAATAAAGACATAAAGACATGCATCATCCAGACATGCTTAAAGCCCCTGAAGCAGCATTTCATTGAAACCAAACTTCCTCAAACAGCCTGATGCGTAAGATCTGATACAAGTGAGGATTATACAGAGACCACAGCTTTGTTATTTTATTATTCAGTGTAATTAATGCAACAAATTAGCACATCTCACAAAGCACCTTTGGTGTATCACAAGAAATGATAAGTTGCTAGCATACATCTTCATGCCCAAAGTTTACAAAAGTTCAGTTAGAGTGGTTGCAGTGGTTGAGAATTCAATTTTGTCTCATACTTGAGATAGATTTATAAATATAAATAGCCTGAAGGTTAGCTTATAGCCTTTAGCAAAGCTCAAGTATTGAGGTTGAATTTCTTTTACATTTTAATTAATTAATATCTCATTTCTAACAAGACCTACACATATGCTTCCATGTATGCATAACTTTGTTGAAACCCGTACAGTATAAGCATGTAACATATTAGTCCATGGGACTGCCCATGTACATATTTCTTTATTAAAAAGGTGGAACTGATAAATTATAGAAGACACTGCTGAAATGTTTGCACGTCCTCAGTGCTGCTGTCATTAAGGACATTTAGCACAGCTCACGCGGGGTGGCTTGTTCGCTACCGCGTGTACCCACGCACAGTTTCTTGCTTTGTGTAATTGAATTTTTCAAGGGCACATACAAGTGAAGACATACCACTAGCATGTTGCTAAAAGGTGTGTGAGAGAAGATGAAAGAGCGCTATAAAAGAAGAAACGAGCGTTTACAGTTAAATTATGGAATCAGAACTCTGTAATATATGAGTTGAAATGGTGGGTGTTTTTTTTTCTAAGCTTTTCCTACTCTAGGGCTCTATCCAGCAGTATGCTGAGACATCTGACTTCCAGCACTGAGATCAGCCTTTAGTTGCTACAGATTTTCTTTCCCCTTCCCCCCTTTTATAAAAGATCATGTAAGAAGGCAAGGTGGAAATGCCTTCCCTGGAACTGAGCCAAGGCGGCTTCTGCTGGTTTGGGAAAACCCGTGTTGTCACTGTCTTTAGTGTCTGCAGAGGTGAGGGATTTCTGTCTGGTGTCCTCCTCTCTGTACAGCCCTGCTGCTGTCGCTTTGTCCTAGTGTGGACAAACCTTTGTGAGATGTGAGGGAAAATTGTTCACTCCTTCTGCCAGAAACCCCGTTGCTCACAGCGTGGCACTAATGAGGCAAGTGCCTTTGGAGATTCTGCTTCAGAACTCGGAAGTAAATACAAGTTTGATAAAAACACAGGTGCGGTATCATCAGGAAATTATCATAAATTACCTACATGAGGACTGCTAGGAGTAAGCACCTGTAGTTACCTAAAATGAATGTATAAACTCCTTTAAACAATGACAGATTCATATTTAAACACTACCGATCGATCTGCTGTGTGTTTCCAAAGCTGCAGCAGTAAACTTAAAGAGGCAGTAGTCTAAGAAGAGAAAGGGACTCTAGTTTCTGGGGGCAGGGGGGGGAGGAAGTCTGCAGGGAGGGTATTTATTCACGTGGGAATGAATTTGGGAGCAGGAGGCTGCAGCTGTGTGTTTCCTTAGGGCTTCGTGTCGCAGCTCAGCAGTGCGGGTGGCTCCCGGCCCCAGCAGTGCCCATAACCGAGCCCCCAGCCCCGCTTCCTATTGCTGCGAGCTGAAGGGCATCAGAGAGCAGCAGCCTGTGGTGGTTTTCCTGTTTCTTGCAACTTCCAGTGCTGGATGAGGAGTGTGAGATTCCTGGCCCTGCTCTGGGAGGGGGGGGCTTTTGCTCCCCGTGGACCTGGGCTGGCACTGGGGTCCAAGTGCAGGCTTGGACTTTTGGCTTTTTGGCTGTGCAGCGTTTGGTAGCTTCAAGCACATAGTTCATGTCCCCTCAGATACGTTTCTGCGTGTACATCCTCCCAGATTTTTAATTTGTCCAGGTCGCAGAACCCTACTGGTTCCCAAAATACTCGAGAGTTCTCTGCGTGTGTTTTATGTGCTGCACAAACGTGTGAAGTGTGGCAGGAGGCTCTGCACACCCAGAGCGAGGTCAGTTCGACTGCTTTATGGCCCTTCAGTGGGCTTGTCAGAAAGCTCTCCTGAAAATGTGTGAACAGGCAAACAAAGGCAAACACATTGACATTTCCTTAATGGAAGGGAATGCTAAAATGTCGATGGAAATGTCACACTTAGATTCACATCATGACCACTTCAAGTAAATTCAGGGCCATTTAATGGGGTTTTATTCCACTGTTAAAGGCAAACACATGCACAACTGTTTAAACAACTTTTAAGAGAATTCAGAGCAAATGCTCCTCATTGATGTGGCAGGGAGGTAAGCAAGATAAGGCAGTGTGTGTTTAAAGGTTTGTGCTGGCTGCTGGTTTCATGACTGTCTTTAAGGAGCATGTGATAAAACCAAACAGGATTTTTTTTGTTTTGCTTAAATCTTCAAATGACAGCTGGGTGTCTTGGAGAATGAAATATTTGGCGCTGGGATGGGTGCTCTGGCAGTGCTCCGAGCATCTCAGCAGTGTCCTTTTCCATGCGTGTTGATACGGCAGCTCCTGCACTGGGTGCTAATTCTTGTATACCAAAACTGCAAATAATGCAGGCTAGGTGAATGCCTGTCTGTTCTGCAAATACCTGTCAACGTGAGAAATTGTCCAAGAACTTTGGCTAACTTTGGGCTTCCTTTACAGTGGGCTTTGGAGTAACTTACTCTGCAAATCTGGACTTGCTTTACACAGGTTCTTGAAAAGCCCCTGGTGGCTAATTGCTTTGGATCGTTTTTAATCCATACTGTGTTTGAACAAGTAACTGTAATACAATGGGATTGGTCATCCATCAGAGTCCTGCATAACTTTTAAAATGAAATGTTCATGTTTTTACTTAGAGATGTGCAGAGAAACTGACTCAGGAGACTAATGATGGGTAATACTTCACCTCTGTGGTGGAGGTGATGGTTATTACAAATGAGTTTTTATCCCTTTGTTCTGTTACGTGCCAGCACTGCTCTACACCAGAGGCAATCCCTCTTGCCAGTCTGCCTGTGCAGCTTTTTTTTTCCTATAAGCTTTATTTCTCCTGTGTATATCCACTCCTTATTCCCATTGCATCTGCATGTTAATTGTTTGTAAGGATGGAAACTGCTGCTGTAGTCCATTATTTTGAGGTAACAGCATGTCTCTTCTTTTGTTTTAAAGCTACTTGCACGCCTTGAGGGCAGAAGTTCTCTGAAAAATCTTGAACCTAATCTGTTTGCTGAGGAAGGATCTCCTGTTCATGGTAAAAATGCGTCTTTGACGTTTTTGCATAAATACAATAATGTAAAAGTTGTAGTGAAAGAAGTTGGTGAGCTAAAAAGAAATTAGCACACCTAGTAATTCCTTGATTTTCCAGGAAGATGGACTGCTTTTCCAGATTAGGTGAAAATTCATGGGTTTTACAATGGAAAAGACTGCTCTGATTACACAAAACTAGAAATACATAATAAAAAAGGCATGTGAGCAGCGAACTGAAGGGCTCGTGCTGTGAGGTACTGCAGTTGTTGAAGGCATATATATGAATGAATGAAGGGCCTTCATATGGGAAGCATGTGGCCACAGTTGTTATCAACATACCTGCAATTTGAATTCCCACAAATTATAGAAGGTTCAGAAGAAATAGCAGAAGTAGTAATAAAAAGAATCAAGATGATTGGATGAGAGATGATGCTTAGTCCACAAATGCAGGCTCCGGGGGACCATTCGCGTGTTATTGTGCAGCACTTGGTGCTATGTTAAGAGCTCAGCAATATATGATTCCTGCCCCTAGAAGTTTCAAATGCGTTATAATGAAGACAAAGGGCAGAGAAATACTGGTAAGTCATTGTGAGTGGAGCAGAGAACAGAAGATGATTTAAATGCTCTCGGTTCTGAATTGTCTTGTTACCCACAAGAAGAAATCTGAAAATGATGTATGCTTCAAAAGGCTCCTGAAGTTTTAAATTATTTTTTTTAAGAGGAAACATTTTTCTTTTTAAAAAATTGCAGCATTAGGGAATGCTAATCTTTCAGTCTACTTTTGTACTTGGTGTGCAAGAAACAAATGTTTGTGACTGAGCTGGGCATGTTCTGGTAGCACAGACTACAGGAAGCCTTCCTGGGGGTCAGCAATTGCCCTCGCTGCTGCACTCAACTGGGTTACATAATTCCATCCCTAAAATTATCTGCTTTGATCTTAAAGCTATGCAGGCTGTTCATGTCTGTCCAAAAACTCTTCCAGAACCTCAGTTCTAGATGGCTGGAAACTTTCTGATTTTGTCACTGGTTTCTCTCTGTGCCAACACATTCACTGAGCTCATGAAGCGAAGCACTTCTGTTTTCCTTTTGCTGTTAAAAATGGCATCAATTGTTATCTGTATTGGTCATGCTTTTTGGCTGACTCTAATGGACTTGCGTAATGTTAGTAGAGATCTTTAACTTTATATATTTAATGGACTTCACCTTTTTATTATATTTTCACTTTGTCTTTTAATACCACTGTGTATCTGTTGATGTGAGAACTTGTGTTCTTTTGGTGTGCATTCTTGTTATCCAGTCTTAAATCCCTGTTGAACATCTACCTCTGTTTGTCATGGGCTTGATTTTTAGTAGGTCATTATGGAATACTGGAACACATTGCCCACGACGAAACGGTGAGATTAAAGCAATGCAGTGCCCTACATTTTTCATTTTCCTGGTGGTATTTGAAATAAAGCAACATTTATATAAAGTTTCACTAAACTGTACAAAGGTCACATCATAGTTAAGTGTTCATAACCTGTATGTCTGAACACTATAAAACAGGAACAGTTAATAGAGGTACTGCTGTGATATTCCAGTCACTGCTTCTAATTATGGTGGGACTGTATATTTAAGAAGACAAGAGTATTAATTACATACCATTGGAGCTCTTCTGGAACGGAGCAAAAATGACACGAGCTTAAAATAAGCTTCTACTATTGCCAGTCATATTTACCCTGTGCCACTGGTATGAAGGTGTGGGTGTCCATAGGAAGCTCTGATGTTCAGCAGTGGTATGACACCCAGAATTAATTTGGAATAAATATTATGCTTTTCTGCCCCACTTACAAGTGGTGCAAATATTAGTGACAGCTTCTGCACAGTATGGTAAACTACTAGCCCAGGAACCTCAAGGTACGGGCACTATGAAACCTGCATAGCTATTGCTGAGTATTCTGATAGCCTGCTTATAAATGCAGCATCAGAAAACAGTTCTTCCAACGTTCAATAGCGTAATAATTACAGAAAAAAAAAAAATAAAAAAAACCCTTTAGGACTCTTCTAGTTCTAACAATAGCATAGAACTGATGACCAGGACTGAGCACAACATTTTATTTTAAAATATATTAGTGTTAGCCCAGTTAGTTTGTCTCCTGCAAGTTCTGCCAAGGTAATGGGACATTCATTTACTGATGTAATTAATGTTGGACAACACCAATTCTAATACAAAAAATTCCCATTAACTTCCTTCCATGTTAAAGTGTCTGTTCCTACTCAGCCTCTCAGGATGCTTCCATCCTTAGAGAGTATTTTTTTTTTACTTTCAAAGTATTTTGACATTAGTGGGTGATGCTGGTCCTGATCGCTTGGTTTCCTCCATGAGCTATTGTGAGAGATAGTGTCAGCGGCTTTCTGAAAATACTGCTGGCCACGCGTCCTCTTCTGCTGTGTCATGGTTTGTCCTCTCTGATCCAGAAGGATGAATTTCCCCTCCTTATCTTGCTGTAACAGCCCCGTCGCTAATTTAAGGAAACCCCACATTTACAGTTCTTGCTATAAATGGCTTCTGGTTTGCATCAGTTCTTTTTGTGGGCAGTCTCTTTAATAATCAAGAAGGCACAGAAACTGCCTGCTCCCTTGAGGTTTTCTTACAGTCCAAACTGTCTGTTCAGAGTATCAGTGTAACTCAAGTGTTTTGGTCAAACTACAGCCCGGGTGTGCATCTTGTTTAGCAGTGTGGAAGAAACTCGGACGGGTGCTTTGCTGTCTTGCTGTTAGAGTTTATAAGCCACCACCACAAAAACTCTTTAAGAATGATTTTTTTATTGAGCTTTTAATTTTTAATTTTTACTTAAACGTTCTGCCAAAAAAAGCCCCTCCAATGTTCTGTGCATCGCAGGTCTCTTGTGTGAAGTCCTGCAGGAGGGTATAGAGACCTGGGTTAAACATCCTCAAATGGGTGAGGTCAGGCACTTGTTTCACAGAGTAATGTATTTGCATCGTTCATTTGGTGATGATGCAAGTCAGATTTGTCCACGGCTGCTTCTGGAATGGCACGGAGTTGCTCTGTGAAGGTAGCTCTAGCGGTCTGTGTGGCGTATTGGCCTAATCCAGTCACTGACCTGGATTCCAAAGCGCCATTCGGGGAGACAGAAGTCTTGTGCCAAAGCCAGTGGCAGGCAGAACAGACGCTTCGTTCTTCAGTGAGAGGCGCCTCACACAGTTGTTCTAAAAGATGTCAATGGACGAGCTGTGAGGGCATCACCTACCCAGCATCTTGAGAAGGATTTCTCCCTTCTGGTGTCACATCGTAGCAGGGCTCTGTTGTGTCACCGGTGCAGCATGTGCCACACAGCAGAGCAGCAACTGGCTGCGAGTGCTGGCGTTGGGTATTGAGACCTCTGGAACAGGAAGACGGAAGGGAGACGAAGGTCACTGGAAGTGAGGTCATCTTTCATCTGAAGAGTGGGGAGAGCCATTCAGGACAGGTAAGTAAGGATTTGGGAGGCAATTAAGCTTTTAAAATAAATTTCAAAGTATCAGAAACTCAGGAAAATGGGATGGCAGTTTTGGATGAGCAGGAAATTTCAATGTGGAGAGGCAGGCAGTCAAGTACCATTGAGCTACGTGAATTGTCACCTCAGGTGTAAATTGCTTTCAACACTTGGGATGGGTGAAGAGCATTGTTCTTCATTACCACCCTTGGCCCCTTGGCCCAACCTGCATCTTGACATTTAGGCACTTGCAAACGAGCATCCTCTGTAAGCTGAGTAGTGACTTGAAAACCCTGTGAACTCAGGCAGGCACAAACATGTTTAAGTGAAGTTACAACTAATTCTCTACTCCTGCGTCCCCGCTATAGAAAGCTGTTATGCCATCTGCACTTGCCAGGGCCATGGAAATCTGTGACATTCCTGCACATACAGTGGTGCGATTCTCCTTACTGCTTGTATCTACCCTGCTGCCTAAAATCCGGAACATCATAAATAAATAATCCAGGTTCCTAAATTAGAAATTTGGAAAGAACAGCTAATAGAATTTTAGAGTCTTGCTCTGATTTTAAGACATAAGAAGCCTTTGGAAAAGGCTTTGGAGTACTTTGCGTTCACATCCGTCAGAAGAACTGGTTTCCTAGCAGTGAGTGATGCTTTTGTAATTCACATTTTAAGTTCACATGATACGTATTTTGCTGACACGCATGGATCAGGCTGAGTGTATGTGTGAACAGAGAGCCTCTGCTTCAGACAGGAGAGTCATTGCCTGGAGTTCAAGTAAGCTGGGAATGCCCCGTGTCAAAAGAAGCAGCTTCATATAATGATCACATAAAAGAATGTGTGAAACACTCTGGCATTCTCTGTACTGGTCACAGATTCCTGTTGGTATGTTGTGACATGCGCAGGTACCAACCAAGCCCATAGCAGACGTGAAATGTTGAAGGGCAGTCTGTGCTGTAGAAATAGATATGCCAACATGAGTTGGAACTTTATTCTTTTTTTTTGTTTGTCCTCTGCTTTTATGTTTCTTCATTTTGTGTGCATACTATAAATAGACAGTTTTTAGCCACTTTTGTGTTGGTTCGTTTTCAGCCTTCATCTGCTTGTAATGATAAATGAAATCCAGTTGCCAACCTGCTATTGACATCACTGTCCTAGATGCTGTTGGCCTTTTTTTTTTCCCCACCTTTGTTCCTAGTTGATGTTCTTCACTTCAAAGACCCGCCTTGAAAATTTAAATCCTGCTTAGCATCTACCAGGAGAAACTCAAAACATTTTTACGTCTCTCAAAACTTTCAAAAATGCATTTTCCATTTAGTGGAATAGCGAATGTTGGTTCAGTAAGCACTGACAATTGACTCCGAGCTATGAATGCTCTCACCTGACAGCTTGCTTCTTTCTTTGTGAACAGGAGATGTCATTGAATTCCACGGCCCAGAAGGAACAGGAAAAACCGAAATGCTTTATCACCTGGTAGCCCGCTGCATCATTCCGAAATCAGGAGGAGGGCTGGAAGCAGAAGTCATGTTCATCGATACAGACTACCATTTCGACATGCTTCGTCTGGTGACCATTCTTGAGCACAGGCTGGAGCAAAGCACGGAAGACCTGATGAAGCAGTGCCTGGGAAGGCTTTTTCTTGTGAACTGTAACAGCAGCACCCAGTTACTTCTCACTCTTTACTCTCTAGAAAACTTGTTTTGCACTCACCCCTCTCTCTGCCTTTTGATTGTAGATAGCATATCAGCTTTTTATTGGATAGACAGAAGCAATGGAGGGGAGAGTCCTAACTTGCAGGAGATGAATCTGAAGAAATGTGCTAACTTTCTTGAAAAGCTCGTGAGAGAGCACCACTTAGCCCTCTTTGCAACAACGCAGACAATTATGCAGAAATTCGCAAGTTCTGCAGAAAGCTGTTTTCCTTTAAAACTTCAGCATGAAATTGACACAGACTACAGACCTTACCTTTGTAAATCATGGCAACAAATGGTCACCCACAGGATATTTTTTTCAAAGCAGTTGAATTCTGGCAACAGCAAAGGTTTCACAGTCGTTTCTAGCCACCTCAAAACAACCCGTGTAGTAAGGCATTCCTTTAGCGTTGCAGAATGTGGAGTTCAGTTTTAATTTCAGTTTCGTTTTTAAACATGTAGCAAATCTTGGTGCTTAGGCCTGAGCAGCTCTAAGTAGGTTTTAGTACCATTTAGATGAGTTGTTTGTTGCTGGGTGATTAAGAATTTTTGTTACAGTTTTCTTTAAATTTAGCAAAGGGCAGGAGACCCCAATGCTTTTGAATTACTCTGGATGTTCAATTCCAACCAGTGAGGAGTGTTGCAATTATTTGTTTGCGCTTAACGCAAAAAGAAATTAAGAAAATTATAACCAAAGGAATTTTAAACTCCTAGTATCCTTCATTAATGCAGCCGCTGTGATAGGCAGTCAGATGCGCTGACTTCATCTCTGGGTCTTACTGCTTTTTATTCCTCTTCTTCCAAGGTACAGAAATAGAAGCCAAGCTATCCGTGGGGCAGACTACAAAAAGGCCAAGTGTTGGCTTTTCATAAATACTGGGCTTGGTTCATTCCCAGTAGCCTGGGGCATATGAGCTGCGTTCACGACTCTGCCTGCAGAGGGTTGGTTTCCTTAGCCTGTTGAGTAGCAGCAGTCCTGGCCGAAGTTCTCTAACCTGGCAGTCTCTCTGCTTCTGTTACCGTGTGCTGGGAGAAGCGAGGGCTGCAGGTGCTTCACCTTCAGAAGTTTCTGGGTTTGAAGAATCTAAAGCTAGGATGAAAATGGAGGCCTGATTTCTATAAGCGAAGGAGAAACTGAGCACCCAGCTCTGGGTACCTGCGAGTCTGTGCTGCGTGCAGCAGGCAGTTTTGTCTTTGAAAATAATGAAGTGTGGGTGATGGGTTGTTTTGGGTGGTGTTTTTTTTTGTTTGTTTTGTTTTTTTAAATTCACAAATATAAATTTCTTCCCTACCCTCCCTCATTTTCCCTCCCATTTCTTTCCCTTCCCCCGCTCTCCCTAAGAGCTCCAGGAATGCCATGCCTCTGGTCTTTACTAATGTGTATTCGCCACATGTAGAACATTTGTGTGCAGGGTTTGGCATGCAACATGTTGCAATTCTGGCAAAGAAGATTCAGAACTTATGGGAAATGCCCTACAGTTCTGGCGAAGAATGCCATATTATTTATTAACCTAGAGTGCCCTTTGAAAGCTTCAAAGTACTTTACAAGAAAGAAAATTGCACGCAGTACATTATTTAATACAAAAACTTACATTAGCTTACAAATTTAAATTACTCAAACAAGGGGAAAATATTTCTCACAGCAATATTCGTTCAGTCATGTTGCGCAACACGTTTTACAGTTTAGATTGAACAGATTATTAATAAAAAAAAAAGCATACTTCAGAAGTGTCTAGTACAGTATCTTTTTGAGGAAGATGCCTGAAAAAATTATCTCCTTAGCCTCTTACCTTTGAATTTCCTGACTTCTGGAGCCAGCCTTTCCAAGCTGAATGCACACCCGAGTGCCCAGCGGTGCTCTTGTGCACCCAGAGCTGTGTGCGTGGAGTGAGAGGTGCGTGCCCACGCTCCTGTTTGTGGCATTGGGCATCTGCGTGGTGTGCCTGGCTTTTTGTGGAGATGCTGAGCAGCTCTGCGTCCTTCCAGCCCAGCGCCCTGCCTGATGCAGGAGCCATCACCAAGGTGCACATAGAACTACAGAACTTCTAAATCACAGGGCTGCATCATTTCTACTTTAAAACATCAGCAATTCCCTTTTCTATCAGAGAGTGCAGCACTGCTGAAGATGAACTGCTTCATAAAATCATGCTTGCTAAAATATGTTTGAGAAAAAAAGCAGTGGAAATGTTCTGGAATTCCCATCTGGAAGAAAGATTTTATATTATTCACAATGTAGTTCATATTTTGCGTTGTACTGTAAAATAAATGCCTAAGTTGAATTGAAGCCAAAGTTCTAATTGGTCAAAAAGAGTTTGCCTCAGGAAGTTTTGAAAATTCACAGTTCATTTGAAGGCCGAGGGATTTTGTTTTAGTTCTCTGTTAATGGTAACAATCATGCTCTGCATGTTTGTTCAGAGGTGGAGCAAGCCTGGCTTTCAGAGACGCAGAGCGTCTGTATCCCTGTAAGCTGGCAGGAGGGGAAACTGTGCAGCCTGGGCGTGCACTGACCTTACCCCTGCCAGAGCTGCGCTGTTTGGAAAAAGGAACCTTTAGGACATGACTTCCAAAGAGAAGCGGCGATAAAGAGCCAGGGAAGCAGCAATTTTGTACCGTAATTAACTGTGGGTATTAAAAGTGTTTTTTAACCGTGTTTTTAACGGGGAACTTTCTTCTCCAAAGTCTCCTTTTCCACCCAGACCTAAGTCGCTGCCCAGTCTCCAGCCTGCAGTGACCTGTGCCGCTGCAGCTCCCAGGCAGGAAGAGCTTTGGGTGACGTGGGGTGAGCAGGGCTGTGTCACCGGAGATTGGCCCTGCAGGAGAGGAGTGCTGCGTGTGTTAAGTATGAGAAAAGAATGCACGTGTACCTAAATTCTGCTTTATCCAAGTATTTCTTAGAAATGAAAATCCTTTCATGTCAGTGTCAGTGTGCCTCAGCTGAGTGGTGTGTCATTAAGGCTTTTGTAGGCACAGGAACTTTTTATATTTCTGGGATTTTTTGTTTGTTGCTTTGTTTGCAGCGTTGAATGAAAGCAGCCAGCATAAAATGAAGAAGAAATAGTTCACCCTTTTTTCACCATCCTTTTATAATCAGGGAGCTTTTTAGGGAAAAAAAAAAAAAAAAA
>VXAV01002727.1:720-14926 GCA_013399715.1 Alectura lathami | reverse complement strand
CTTCCAACCCAAGCCATTCTATGATTCTATGATATGATTCTTGAAGTTTGGCTAATTTCAAGCTGAAAGTGTTTAAGGGTATGTGAGGGAGAAAAGAATTTCCTCATATCCAAACCCAAGAGGTTAATCGCATGTAAGGATGCNTCTATAATGATAGTATTTCCTCATGTGTTTTGGCCACAGTTAATGGCCATATTGTACTCTTGTTCAGCAGAATTGTTTAGGCTCTTCTTCCTCTCAGACATTACCTGAGTAAACCAGATCTGATGCTCCGTAAATTTAGGAGGGGTTGTAGTAACCTACACCTCAAATATTTTGTGTTTGGAAAAGGTTGTTTTTTCTTAATCAGAGACTGTGTTCTGCATTTGAGACAAATATTTTATAGTTACACTACGGGTAATTTGAGTACTCTGATAGTACTTACAAAATTGACATTTGTGCTCGGTTGTAGAAGACTAGTTTTGTTCATCTAAATAAACTGCACAATTCAATGCTAAATTAGTTGTGCTTTTACTTTTCAGTCAGCAGAAACTGAAAGAAAAAAAATATCTAAGAGTTGGCGTCATCCACTAAATAAACCCCCAGCTAGATCTCCGATGACTGTGGTTAAACAGCAAGCAGCTAGTGATGAAGGTGAGTGTGCTGGTTAATTTTTCTGTCTAATAGTCTAATTCTGTCCATAGACTATGTATGGTCATTATCAAAACAAACAAAAATTATTATTTTTTTTTCTGCATGGGAAATAAAAACAGTGTAGGATAATTGAATAAAAAATATTCACTATGACCTCTGATTCCACAATGCATGTACTTTTTTACTGTTTTTATTCGAATTCTTCTAAAAACATTGGTCTATCGTTGCAAAAACCTCTGAATGAAGTCATTTAAAAGTACATTCACCAATCAAATCATCATTGTCAATCAGAGCAGCTGTGTTTAAGAGCAAGCTTTTCATTGTGTAAACATAGATAGAAATGACACAAGAATCCTTTGAATATAGACGTTAGGTGTCATGTCTATTCTTGTGTCCAACTTCTATCAAAAAGACAGACAACAAGGAAAAAGCAGCTCTAAAGCAGTATATTTGATAGAAGTTGGACATTTTGGAGTCAGTCTTTTAAGATACTGTAGTTCTCATTCAAGAAAATGTTACTGACTCCTGGGCATTGGGAAAAGATTACCAAATGTTTTTATGTTTTGATTTCCAGGTTTTTTCTTAGTTTAATATTGAAAGAAAGAACTTTTCTATTCCTGTAGTTTTGATATTACTCTGTTGTTTTACTCTATTGTTTTAAAAGTCATTAAAAAGATCATTTTGAACATACCCCCTCTACATTTCTTGTATGTCTAGATATGATTCTAACTGCATCTAATGAGTGGTGTACAATATATTAAAAATGAGGTCTACATTTTCACAAACAGAAAAAGAGGTGGAAAAATTTTTTAAACATCGAGAAAATAAACTTTGAATATTCGAAAGCAAAAAATGTCTCCTTGCCATTTCCCCAGAGGAACAATTCTTTAGAAATTTCATTACATCATTTTTCTGCTCACTTCTAAGAATCAGAAAGCATCTGGAACTTGGGTAAATTACCTGCCTGGGAATGTGTAAGACTGAGCTTCTGATTCGACATTTGGGTACTTATTTATTTATTTATTTATTTTTATTTTGATACTGAGTAGCTACCATGGAATTCTATTGTTTAACCTAATTGCCTAAATAAGAAGCCTAATGTTAGGTAATAATTTTGTACAAGCTTGCTCATTTCTTTAAGTTGCATGTATGGATGTTATTATATTTTATATGGTGCCTCCATGCACTTAAAGGGGTAGAATGAAGTGGGAATTAAGCAAAAGAAGCGTCTGCATAAGTAATAACAATAGACAACATTGATATATTCAACATATTTCTGTACTCATTAAATGAGTAAATAATTCTCCAACGATTAAATTTAGTGCTCTGTAAGTAGATACCACAGTGATCCAAATGGTAGAGTAATACTCAGAACTTATCAGATGCTCTGTATTTGGGAGCTTACTTGAATGCTTTAACTTCAGAGATCCTCCATCTTGTGGACAGGCTACAAAAGCTTAAAAATTTACCCACGATAGCGATTTGCTTCTCTGAAGTAAATGGAAAATCTACTTTACCTAGCAATCACATATATAGCCAGCCAACGCTGACGAATAAAGCTACTTTATTCTATCAGATGTGACTTGTGAAGTTTATTGAACTGTGCATCAAAAAATCCATCAAAATGGAAAACAAATACATACGTTGTTCATATTACCTTAGTGTTTCAGTTCTGTAATTCACAGGTTTTTCTGGTATTGTTCTTCAGAATCTCTCCAGTTAGCAGAACTGAAGAATGGTTCTCACACTCCCTTTACTGTTTTGATACCCTGTGTAATGCAGAATGGAACTAATATCACATCAGAGGCTGCAGGTCTGATTCTAGCATTGCTGTATGCCTCAGTTTTTATCAGTGCTTTGTACCTGTATTTTGTTTAGTGCTCTTATTTTATACTTCAAGTGTTGTTGCTGAGCTTCCTGATCTTTTTCATTCTCACTTATTATGGCTGCTCAAGAGCAGCTGGTTATTACAGCTACAAGTATTCTTTCTTAACTTCTGAGAAAGACAGCGTGCCTATTAATTGATTCTTCTTGTAACTAAGGAATAGTACACTTCTGGTAGCATCAATTTAGGCATTGTTGAGCTGGGTGCTGTAATTTTAAGTGGTTCCTCATCAATACATCTCCATCCTTCTTCCAGGCATAAAATCTTTGATTTGTTTCTTCTTTATCAGTAGTTTGAGAAAGCTATAATCTCTTTCTCTCTTTTTTTTTTTTTTTTTTTTTAAATCTAAGCCTCAGTTTTGCCAGACATAATACTTCAATTAGCTGTTAAGCATCTTTCTGAAAATTAGAGGCAGCTTAGGCACATGATACCTATCTACATGGATATGTTTGGATAGCTTGAGGGCTAGACAGAGCATATTTCAGAAAGTATTATGGCAATTTACACAAAAAAGATGATATTAATATTAAAATTCATCTAGTGAAGTAATTAAAGATCTAAATATGTAGTAGGTTGTAGAGGAATTACTCTTTTTCAATTAGAGATTAGAGTGCATGTGCTTCCTGATGCTTATTTAATATTAGCTATAGTTAAAACATAGTGTAAAATTCACTGTTAAGCATGGATTGGGTGTAATATGATCAAGACAGATGATGATGCGATGACACTAGTTTATTAATCTCAAGGATTGTGTTCTTCTTTTGCAGCCCTATTCAGTAGTTTGTCAGCCTCCTGATATCTTGATTTTATGTGAAAGTAGCAGCTTCCCAATACAAAGTCATACACCAGTAAATACCTTCCAGTCTTTCCTGTTTACATGATTGTCCTTCTGGTAGATAAGGGTATGTTTTTGTTAGGAAGGAAAAAGCTGTGTTAGAACCATTTCAAGTAGCTATTAAGCACCCGTCTGCTTAGTGACTGAAGGAAGTAATTAAGAGTTTTATTGGACATGGCAGTTATTGGTATTTTCTAGCTGGAACTGGAGCTTGATATTATTTTCATGCATCTGCTTCTCTCTGTGATCTAATTTATCAGCATGCTTTTGTGAGAACACCAGAAGAGAGACAATGGATTTTGTTGAGTAGGATGTTAACATCCAAGACACAGACTGAGAACTGCTGAGGGAGGCTGGAAAAGTGAAGCTCTTCTAGCTTTCCTGGCGCATGCTGACATGCAAGGTAGAGATCTGTGTCTGGTTAAATGCCAGTGAAAGGAGATTTGTCTGATCATATTTCAGAATGTTTGTTGTCAGATAGCAGGGGACAAATGTGTATCGATGTACGAAGGATAATGTTCCCCTTTATGAGTGTGTTTCATTCATATTCTGGAGTTAGCAGAAATTTTAATTAATGTGTGTATACTTAGTTCTTGTTCCCTGTGCTTCCTGAACAGAAATGATTACAATTATGGCTGTGTCTCTTGGAACTGTAACTGTTGTAATTCTTCTACAAGGAGGATATGTGCATTGATACATTGGATTATATTTTAGTTTGAGTGTCAGTTAGTTGTCATGGGTTAGTTAAAGATTGTGCCACGACAGTGCCTAGTCTCCTCACCCATCCCTCCCCTCACGGAGGCCAGGTAGAGGAGCGAGAAAGGAGGAGGCACTTGATTTAAATAACAGGTATGGTATTCCTATGGTAAAGGAATGTGAGATAATACCATATGAAAGGAATTGAGAGCAACAAATCTGACAAGATGGAAAATACATGTATAAGGAAAAGGGAGAGTCTCCTGACTGTAGTCCACAGTGGTGACTGGAGGCAAAAGAGCTCCCGGAACCCGGAAAGCAAGTGGGAAGGGACAGGAGCATTTTGGGGCCTGTAATTCTCCCTCAGCAGCCCTCCCAACTGCATCAGCTTATTACGTGATGTCATGATACAGAATACTTATGGAAAACCATGACAGTGTTTCTGGGTTCGATCAATTTGTAAATGTAAACAAAATGGAGGAAGGACAGGAAGAGGAAATGGGCTGGTGCTGTTTTGGAAAATTAAAAAAAGTAGAGCTTTACAGTCCATCTGCAAATCACATCACTTCATTTGTGTGTTGAATTGTCTGTAGCCATTTCTAATACAGATAATTTATATTCAAATTAATATATTTGTAAATCTTTCACATGCTAGACTTCTATTAGGAAGTTTCTGCAAACAGAGGTGATCAGAGACCATTAATAATATGAAGGCAGCATTCTTTGACACTGTCAGCCATTTCAGAATTATAATTTTGAAACAGGATGCTATCATATGTAACAGCATGCTTAAATCTTAGCAGAGACTTTGTGGATTTTCTATTAATACAGAGTCTTTTAGCATAAATTCAATTTTTTAATTTTTTTTTTTTTAACACAGGGCTGCTTTGACATTGAGTTTTGAATTTTCTTGTTATCACTGCCTATAATTTTTGTGTATATTTCTTGGATGTTTACAGAGGAAGTATTGGGTTAATTGTTTCTTTGTGGTCTATTGCTGTCATATTTTTTAATCTTTTCCTTTCTCCCCCTGAAGTCTTTTCCAATGCATATCTGGTGTCTGACTTTCCCTTACTATGATTGTTTTTTTGTGGAATTAATTCCTAAAGGACTGAACAATGAGAAATACAGGGGACTGGGGAATCAGTCCCAGAAATTATAGCTCAAGCTGCCAGTTCAGAAAAATAAATACATCATTACAGTGTGAGTTATATGTCATACACAAAATATTAATATTTTCTATGTAATGAACCTTGGTTTTATCATCAATGCTTATATATTAACTTCTGGTTATTCTTCTTCTGTAGGCAGTGCAGTTATATTTCTGCTCACTTAAGCAGTAAAAAGCAGACTCAGCAGAAGGAGCAAGTATACTGACTTTGGTTGTGCATTGATTGATCCCAGAGATTTCTTTCCAGCAATGTTCAGGCAGGCAAGATTAGAAACTGTTTTTAGNNNNCAAGATTAGAAACTGTTTTTAGATTCAAGATGACTGGAATTTTACATTGCTTTACATGATACAATGATAGTCTATATATTGGATTCAGTGTGCATTTCTTTTGGTTCAGAATCTGAAAGCCATTTTGTATTTCTTACATTGTAAGATAATAAAACACAAAGTGAGAAATCTATCGTGAATGGAGAAAGTGGCTTGGACAAGAGTTTAATGGATTAGTGAAAATGACTAGTTTCAGAGCTGTAGTTTTCCTTCTGTTATGACATGAAATAAAGCTTCATTCCCTTTTATGTTCACTTTCAGCATCCTGTGAAATGCACTTGAACTTGCACAAGTAGTCTTGTTATATAAGGCATGTTCAGTAATGTCATAAATAGGTTAAACGTGCCCCAAAAATGGTGAATTTACACGTTTAGATTTAATTATGATTCTTTTGCTTTAGAGCTTAGAAAGCGAGGCTCTACTTCAGGATTCATACTTACTAAGAAAATAAATGTTAACCCTCTTTTTCTGGTGTTACTTTGGAGGTAGAGAGGAATTTGTTAACTAATTGATAAAGGCATGTTTATTTTTGCCACATTAGTATTGCAGTTTGCATTGCTTCCACTCCTGTACTGTATCAATCTTGTTTTTAAGTGGAATTTTAATTATTTAAAAATGCATTGCTCCTATGTGGATTTGGAAGTAATTGAGCACTGAATTTGCATTATTTGTGCTTCAGAAGCTAGTGTTGAAAGAGACCAGCACTATCTGCCATTTACAACTGTATCACTATTGAAAAAAAATTGTTTTCTGCATGTTCTTCTGGTACTTAGAGTGCTTCTGATTTTTTAAAATTCAATTTTCTAGAATTGATTATCATACTTAAGAAAAAGTTCTAGAACTTCTGCAGTGTATGTTATCCTGAAGACTCAGAGAACTCTACAAAATTGTGGCAGAATATTTAGTAACTGTTTAGGAAAAGGAGGTGTTCAAAGGTCAAATATAAGCTTCTGCTGAGTGTCAGGTACTCTTGTCAAGCTAGCAGCTGATCTCCAGAAATGGCAAGAACTGACAACTCTGATTATAGCCACGGGTGGCTCTTGTCCCTTGACATCTTTCACAAGCAGAGCTAATCTGCTTCAGATTGGACACACATGAATGCCAGGACCATTATTTTGATTGAAGAAGGACATACAAATCAGTTTCTCTATCCTTTATCCGTCATTTACTTGATGGTAGTATATGTAGTGTTCATTAAGACCCATTGTCCTCTTAACCTTACAACTCTAACTGAACAGCTTTCAAAGCATGAAAATATACTTTGTCTTTTAAAGGAGTAGATAGGACAGCAGTCTTAAATACAGAGGTATGTAAAATGTCATGTTATCAAGTGTGCCGAAATGAAAATGTTATTCCTGCTGTATTAGTGCAGCCTCTCAACAGCCTTCTCAAGGGTATCTATGGAGTCAGCAAGCAAACTGGCTATGAATGTTGCCAAGGAGACAGATGTCTCTTCTGTAAGCATATCTTCTGGAGTCAAACTTCTGTTTCTATAATTATGGTCCAAAGAGAAACACAGAAAATATATTGCTCACATTTAAGGAGGATTAGTTACCTATGGTATTGTTAGAGAGGTGAGTGTGATAAATTATCCCAGGCCTAGGATATCATAATAGTATTTTTTTATTATTATTTTCAAAAAAAAAAAAATCAAGCCGTATAAGGGCAATCACTGCCTTTGTCTGTCAAAATCTAAAGCTGCTTTATAAAACATCAGTATTGGAAGTGGCTTGATTTTAGTGCCAGTGCTGCTGTACTAAATGCCTTTTCTTGGCTGAGAAGTGAGTATAATCATCTTAACTGTACAAAAATAATGCTGTTTAAAAAGCAAATTACAAAATTTTAAAATTATTTAAAAAAAAAAAAAAGTTTACACAGAAATTGATCCCTGAAAGAGATTGAATACAGTTGTTTTCTAGCATATGTACTGTATATAGGGGTGATGGAATATCTGTTTTAGTGATTTGTGAAGGGACGCTTGTTTTATTAGGCAAGAGATGCCTGAAGATGGGGAGACAGTTTTCTGTATTTTTCTACTTTTTTAGATGCACATATTGACAAGTAAATTGTCCAAATTTTACAGTGTTGTAGAAAATAATAAAAATTAGATTGTGTGCTAGCCTGTAAAATTCGTAGAAGGCAGAAAGAAAATGGGAAGGAAAAGCCTACTATATATTAGTACTTTTACACTGATGGCATAGTACTTGTTTGGCATTTCTGATAGGGAATTCAAAATTTGATTCTGATAGAAATCAAAATATTAAATAAAAGGGAAGAATTAAATAAAATACTATTTTTGTCTTTATGTAGAGAAGCTACTATGTTTCATTGAATCCTTTATGATGCACTAATTTTATGTCGTTGACATCATATGGACCAAACACTAGCATAAAGATAGATGTGATCAAAGCTTTGGGTCTGAATAGTGCTTAATTCTGTGAAATAAATGTAAATTGAAATATATGTATACCACATTTGGAGTTTCATCAGCTTAAATGATCTTTAGTAAGCTCTGAAACTATGGCAAACTATAGTGTCTCATTAGTAAATCAGCAAGCATGTATTTGGATGTCATAGAATTATAGGATGGCTTGGGTTAGAAGGGACCTTAAAGCCCACCCAGTCTCATCCCCCTGCTGTGGGCTGGTTGCCTCCCACTAGATCAGGCTGCCCAGGGCCCATCCAGCCTGGCGTTGAATGCCTCCAGGGATGGGGCATCCACAGCTTCTCTGGGCAGCCTGGGCCAGGGCCTCACCAACCTCTGAATAAAGAATTTCCTTCTAATATTTAATTTAAATCTTTACTGCTGTAGTTTACAACCATTCCCCCTTGTCCTGTCACTGTCAGACCATGTAAAAAAAATCAGTCTCACTCCTGTTTATTAGCTCCCTTTAAGTACTGGAATTAAGTCAATAGTAGTGTCTAAATAATAGTGTCTAAAAATTCCAGTCTAATTTTATCTGTTGAACAAAACTTCTGGCTGGTAAGTACAGTGTCCACAAGCAAACTGAACTGGAAAACAAATGAAAAATTTTGTTCATTTAAAAAATGTATTAAAAAATTACATTAGGGAATGGAATGGAGAAAGCAGCTGGTAATAAGTCTTTAATCATGCGGTGAATTAAAGCATTTTAAGAGAGTAGATATCAGCCACTCTTTAGTTTGTAGTTTATTCTTGTACTACTTTTGCATTGCCAGCTACATTTTTTGCTGATAGGCTATCCAGCAGGTTTTCTTTTGTTTGTTTCAATTTTGATGACATGCCTCTTTAAACTAAATTACAAATACAGTGGCTTGTCTTTAAACTTGCACTGTGTGAAGACAAGTGAAATTACTGGAATTGCTGTAATGTACATTATATATTAAAATGGAAATTTTAACAGAACTATTCTATTTCTATTTTGTGTTGGCAGTTCTTACCAACAACTGCTTACTTCTAGCTTTTTAGTATAGTATAGTATTTAGTGAAAATTTATTGCTTGTGTTTCAACTTAGGTAGCCAGAATTTTTACCTCGTATGTTTAACAGGTACTGTTACAGTTCACTGTTTGAAGTAGAGAATGATTTTTTTTTTCTTTTCCAGCAACAACTCAGCAAAATAAAANTTAAATAGGTGGATGAAAACATATTTAAATCTCCTTTTTTTTTTTTTTTTTTTTCCCAAGTGAAAATGTTTAGTCCTGTAAGAGTGTTTTCACAGGTCATGTAGATAAAAACTGGTTCTCTATGAATCCTCCAAGCTTTCACAAACTTACTTGGTTTCTGGAACATAGTAATGTAAATCAGGTTTTAGTAATGTTACCACTTGTTAGAGAAAAAGTTGTATTTCAGTACAGTCTGACTGGGTCCTTTTAGATGTTTTACTATGGAAAATTCAATGCATACTGGAAAATTTACTTATTTTCAGTCAGTTGAAGTTACATGCCATTTTGATGTAGTAGAACGATATAGTATGCACTTAAATCACAATATAAGTACAAATTACATTTAAGAGAGTATAGCAATTGCAATATACAGTTCAGTCACAATACAAATGTGAATTTTGTTGCTGTCTAATAATATGCTCACTGTCATGATGCTGAGTGTCTCCAGTCTCTGGGAAGGAATATGTGGGTTGAAATTTGTTCAAGCCCATTGCTTTTTGTTTGTCTGTCTTTTGCCGTGGGAGCAAGGACTTTCACACTGTTTTCTATGTGTGAGTCACCTGAGCAATCACCCTGTGGAGGATCAGTGTCAAACCAGCTGTCTCTTGATCATTCACTGTCCATAGTATATATGGTGGCAGTCACTTTAATGGAGTCTGTTTCAGCAGATCATAGTAATTGATCCCTATGCATGTGGACGTCACACACTATTTAAGGCTGCAACTTTGAATCTAAGAAATTATTTTGATTTTTGATTTTCTGTGTATATTGCTAATACACTGTTATATTTTATAACCACTTTTTTTTTTTTTTTTTTTTTTTTTTCTTGTTCTAGCATGTTACATGTTCATTTCTCTTCTAACTTCTGTACTACTCAAAAGTAACACCCCAACAATCATCAAAGTCTGGCTTTTCTTCCCTTCAACTTGCTGGAACCTTTCAATTTTTCAAATTCATCCTAAATATCAGTGTGACCAGTGGGTTGACTTCTGTCTATAAAAATCTTGGTTGTGGTTTTTCCATAATTTCTTTTCAAAGTTATTGGCGAGACTGCTGGCCTTTGCTAGTTTTTATAACAATCTGTCCGTCTTTTAAAAGATAGTGGTCCTGTCTGCAACCAGTCTTGTCACGGCCTTTTTTTAATCACAATGTAGGTTTTCTCTACTAGGTCCTTATTTGCAACTAATACCAAATCAAAAAATCTGTTTTTGCCAAAGTGATATTCCACACCTGGAGGGTTTCAAGCATCAAGAGAGGGGTGGCCAGCAGGGACAAAGAGGTGATCGTCCCCCTCTACTCTGCCCTTGGAAGGCCTCACCTGGAGTACTGTGTCCAGGCCTGGGGCCCCCAGTACAGAAGGGATGTGGAGCTGTTGGAGCGGGTCCAGAGGAGGGCCACCAAAATGATCAGAGGGCTGGAGCACCTCTCCTGTGAGGAAAGGCTGAGGGAGTTGGGACTGTTGAGCTTGGAAAAGAGGAGGCTCTGGGGAGACCTGATTGCAGCCTTCCAATACTTAAAAGGAGCTTACAGGCAGGAGGGGGACCCACTTTTTGAATGGGTGGATAATGTTAGGACAAGGGGGAGTGGGCTAAAACTGAAAGAGGGGAGGTTTAGGTTGGACATGAGGAAGAAATTCTTCACTGAGAGAGTGGTGAGGCGCTGGCACAGGCTGCCCAGAGAAGCTGTGGCTGCCCCATCCCTGGCTGTGTTCAAGGCCAGGCTGGATGGGTTCCTGGGCAGTTGGATCTAGTGAGCTAGTGGCTGGCAGCCTTGTCCACGGCAGGGGGGTTGGAACTAGATGATCTTTGAGGTCCTTTCCAACCCAAGCCATTCTATGATTCTACGATTCTTTGATATGATAATACAGAATTTTCTAATTTGAATATAGTTGAAGCTACATGGATTTTTGATTTAGTAGGGTGATACAGCCATGTGCTTAAATCAAAGTGCAAGTACAAATTGCTTTTAGCAGAATGTAGCAATTGTAATTGTTGCAGTTTAACCCAGCAGGCAGCTCAGAACCACACAGCCTTTTCCTCACTTCCCACACAGTGGGATGGGGGCAAGGTAAACATACAAGAAGTTGGTTGAGATAATAAGAAAGAAAGAAAAAAAAAAATGCAAAAAAAAAACCCAAATGATGCAGAATGTAATTGGTCACCACCTGCCAACTGATGCCTGGCCAGTCACACAGTAACCATCCTCACCCCTGCCAACTTCCCCCACTGTTATTGCTCAGCATGATGCCATGTAGCGTGGGATACCCTTTTGGCCAGTTTGGGCCAGCTGTCCTGGCTGTGTCTGCTCCTAGCTTCTTGTGCCACTACCAGTTCCTTGCTGGCAGAACAGCATGTGGAGCAGAAAGATCCTCTTCTCTGTGTAAGCTGTACTCTGTGATAACTGAAACATTGGCATGGTATCAACATTATTGTCATCCTAAAACCCAAACACCGTACTAGCCACTATGAAGAAAGTTAACTCTATCCCATCTGAAACCAGGACAGTAATACACAGTTTAATCACAATACAAATTACATTTAGCAAAGTGTAGCAATTACTGTACACAGTTCGATCACAAAACAAATGTGAATTTCGTTATAGGACTCTAATAACATGCCTCAGAAAAATCAGAGTATCTCAGTATCTCATTGTATCTTTCAAATTATCCTTATAAATTTTTTTGAAAGCTCAGCTTTTCTGACCTTTTCAAAACATTTTGAGATCTGCCACAACTGATGTTTCACTTCTTAGATATTTTACTTTTATTTTTACTTTTATTTTTAATAAAGCATTGTTTTCTTTTGAATGCTAGACTCTGTTTATTGGAGGAGTTGTTAGGCTTAGCCTCTAGTGCTCTGATTCAGTATGTCAGTCCTCATATACAATTTTTATGAGAACTGAAGCCTTCATTGATAATTTAGCAATTAGACCCTCTAATGAAAAATGTATATGTATTTTAGAGTACTGTCACAAGACATTAAAATATTTATATTTTCATATTTTGCTATGAAAACTAGACATTCATGACTGAAAGAAAAAGAAGGATTTCTGAAACTGAGTTTGCTGATACACTGCAGGAGCAGTGAAGTTCGAGGTTCCAAGTCTATTTCCCTGACCGACTTTTTTTTTTTTTTTTATTAATTCCTTCAGGACATTTCAAACTATATATAATGCCTCCCAGGGCTGAGATTATGTTCAACTACCTGAAAAATAACAGATGCTGCTATGCTCTTCATAGCAGAGAATGCTGCTTTACAAAGCCAGGAATCAGTGGAACATAACCCCAAGCAGCAAAATCATTGTTGAGACTGGCAAAAGCAAATTGTACTGTATTAGCGTCTATGGCTTTTCACATCTGCTGGGTTAAATCAGCAAATACTGGCAACAACCCATTCTGCAAATGGCCCAAATGTTTTCCATCTGAGAATCTGAGTTTATCTTAGTAAGCAAAAACTGTTCAAAACAATGATCTTGACTACTGGAACAAGTTTGTCGCAAACTATTAAACGAATAACATTTGTGTGAACATTTATTTCATTCACTTACCTATTTGGAAAGCAACTATTTATACGTACCTTATTTTAGGAGTTGTCACTGTATCAGACCCTGTTGTGGGCTATGGTTTTCATTTTGTCTAGATAATTTGTCATTCTTTCCCTTTTCTTAAGTGTGTAGAGGGATACAGATACATGTAAATATTTGCATAACTGAGGATGAGTATATCCTAAATTACATTGCAGAGATTAACTGATCCTGTATAAATACTCTTTTCAGGCTCAAATGTGGTAGCAGAAACTAGTATGGCATTGCTAATCATCTTACAGTGTCAGTACTACTATGGCTGAATCATTGCTTGATACAGTACATTTTATAGCAACTGTTATGCATTTATTTAAAGTCATTAATTGGCTCATTAAGTGCTTCTGATTCTGTTTGGGGAAAAAGACAACTTGCTGTATTCCCTCTGGAAACAAAATATTTAACCTCATTACTACAACAAAGCATTATAGCTGCAATGAATTAAAAAAAAATCCTGGTAGTTCATGAAAAAATTGGAATCTCTGACCACTGTTAAGAGATCTCAGACCTCGAGTGGATCAGCTGAGGAGCGTAGCCCCGTGCCAAGGCACCGTTCCTCCAGGGTCCTGATTGCGGCAAGAAAAGGCAAAAGGGAGGCGTCAGGAGCACGAGGCAGATCCGCCAGCCCCCCCCACACACCCGGCAGCGCGGAGGCTCTGACGCGGAGTGGGCGGAGACAGGAGTGCCGACGTCTCCCCCCGGGCGTACAAAGGCGGTCCGTAGGGAGCGCGACGACCCAGGAGCAGGGCGAACAGGACGGGCAAACAGGACGTGGCATGGCAGGAGGGCGTGGGGCAGCAGTTTGCGCGGCAGCGCGCGCAGGCAGGGCGAGCAGGTGGCGCAGAGCGCTTCTCCACCCTTCAGAGGGCAGAGCACTGTCGGTCGCTGCTCTCCCATAGCTCCAGACCTAGCCATGGTCGCTACCCGGCGGAGAGCCCTTGCCAAAAAGAACGCGGCGACTCAGACGGAGAGTGTGTGTGCATGCGGCGGTCCAGGTCTCGGGCTGCAGGGAGTGCCTGAGTCTGGCGCTGCTGCTGGAGGGTGGCGGAGGTAGCTCCTGCCTGAGGTGTGAGCAGGTGGATGACCTGCTCAGCCAAGTGGCCCAGCTGAAGGAGGAAGTGGAAAGGTTGAGAGCCATCAGGGACTGCAAGAGAGAAATAGGGAGGAGAGCCGCCCGTCTACCGCAGCTGTCAGAAAAGCACCGGGAGGGTGCTCCACGAGTAGCGGTGGGTCCCCCACCCTCTCAAGGTCGATCGGAACAGGAGGGCCCAGGAGTCGTTGAGTGGAAACAGGTCCCTGCCAGGAACGGTAGGCGGGCCCCCCCCAAGCCTACCTCACCTGCCCAGGTGCCGCTGGGCAACCGGTATGTGGCTGTGCAGGAACAAGTGAGGGAGGCCGAGGATGAAGGTAGCTCTCAGAGGTGGTCTGGGGCGAGC
>VXAV01002726.1:17713-45562 GCA_013399715.1 Alectura lathami | reverse complement strand
TCTCTTCTTCCTTAAAAAAAAAAAAAAAAAAAAAAGTCCAGATCTGGTGTGTCTGACCTGTATCTGAAACTTTTCAAACTCTCATTTAAAACTCTGTGCAGAGGGTGTGCAGGCGATGCATCCAAGTGCTCCTCCACGCTGGGCAGTGCAGGTCTCTGAACAGGCGATGCTTCAGAAGGGAGCTTGTGCATCAGCACCTCTCCCTGATTTTTTGTGGCTGAATTGTTTGTTTGTTTTTGTTTTAACTGTAAAGTCCGTTTTTAATAGCGATTCCATAGAAACAGTTCGGTTTGCCTGGACTCATCTCTGCCTTCAGTATATCTGTGAAGTGAGGGACATTGCTATTACAGCTTGCTGGTGGGGTGCAGCAGACAGAGCAAGTTGTCTTCAGAAGGAGACGCTATTAAAACAAAATATATTTATATACGAAGTGTCTAGTGTGGTAACGGATACATCTTGTCCTCATATATGGGAGGCCGAGGCATGGACAGTCACACCACATGAACAGGCATCAAAATTTGACCTATTCAAAGTCACACGTTGAAGCAGAAAGCAAAAGCCAGGAATAGATTCAGGGTCCTGAACTTCCCCAACCTCTAGAATGGGAGCCAAATTTCATCTCTCATTTGTAATTATGGTCAAAGCCTGGGCTGGAAATAAGCAGCACTGATTTCTGTTTCTGCTCTGCAGTAGATTTTTTGTGTGACCTTGGAGGAAAAGTTGTGTCCTTCTGTGTCTCAGTTTACCTCTCCACTAATGAGGATGATTGTACTAGTATGCAGTAAGTGTTAATGGACTCTGTTGCCACACCTGCTGAAGTTATTGGCTCTCCTTGCAACAGGAAGATCAGATTCACTATTTGTAGAGCTTCAGGATGAAAGAATGTTGCAGAAGCGACAGGCTTTTTAAAAGTGACAATGATTTGGGCCTGAGGACCTCAGCTGCTTTGACCCTTCTGCTACTGGTGCTGTGTGCACACATGGTCTCACCTGGCACTGGTGCTGCCGGAGTGCTGGGAGGCCTGGGGGTGGGGGGAGGTGGTTTGTAGGAAATCCAGGACCCAAATCTGGCCATAATTCACTGAGCCAGGTGAATGCTACACCTGGAGGATAGCGGGTGGTTGTGGTGAACAAGCGTGGTGCAGATTCTGAGCAGTGCTCTGCCTTCTCTATTGTTTTCCTCACTGGGAAAACCAGCCCATGCACTCCTCCCAGCATGGGGTATGGAGTTTTGTTAGTCTGCTAGCTGTCCCAAAAATGGGACAACTACATGGAAAGATGAAGCAGACTGACTCACTGTGGTTCATAGTGCTGAGCTAGAAAAGTGAGCAGCCCAGCACCGTGGAAATGAGTGCAGCATCACTTGTCACTCTGCGTTCCCTCCTGTGCACTGCAGTGGTCTCACTGGCTCTTCCAAAAAACTAAGCTAATGTTGCACAGCATGTATGATTTGTTTCCTCATAACTGGTGTCACTGAGTGGAATATTCCTGGCAAATATATATTTTTTTCTCTGCTCTTCTGTTAGATGAGGTCTAAGCATTACTATTAATTTATACCTTTTGTGCTGATTCTTTGTTTCCAAGGCCAAGGGGAAGTAAATCACTCAATCTGCTGACCATCCAAAAGTCTGTTTTAGTCAATTTTCCCACAAAGTCTCTTTCAGTGCATTTTGCTTTGAAGATTTTCAGAACCTAATTAAGAAGTCCCTATTCTGAAGTATCTAGGTTGGTCAGGTTTCAGTGTGTTAATGCTTCCCTGGTGCTAGCATTGGGGGTCCCTGGAGCAATCACTTTCTTATAGATGAGTATTTGGTTTCTTCACACATGTAGGACTGTGGTGGCCCGATGGAAGCATGCAGCTACATCCAAACTTATTTTATTGCTCTAATTTTCGTCAACTGCTCTACGTTCTGGATTTTGACTTGGTGAGATATGTGCGCTAAAAGATATCCTTCCTTTGCTAAAGGATTTGGAGAAGACAAAGGGAGCTTTAAGTCTCCAAAGTTTGTGGTGTCAGTTTGCACAGAAAGCTTCTTCATCTTTCCCATTGAGGGAGGAAGAACAGTGTCATTTTCTTGCTATTATGATTATGAAGCTTTACGTGTACACCCTCATCACCTCTTTTTTTTGATTCTAAAAAGATTTTCTCATAAAATTGCCCTTGATCTCCAGCCTGAGATTCTCATGCATATTAATAATCCTTCCTTTGTACTTTCTTGTCATTTGACTTGTCACCAACCCTAGTCCTTGTCTGAGTTGACGACAATACAAAGCACAAGCTGTAGCCCAATGACGATGAAGCTGGAAGGACTCTTGCCTTGCATTGCCTTTGCTCTGCTCTACTTTGAGTTCCAGGTGTGTAAGGGAAAATTATTTCACTGCTTGCTAATGAAGACATCCAGTGGGATGCAACCCCATGGTTAGCCATGTCCCCCAGCCCCAGTAGTCCTGGCTGACTAGCAGTCCACAGGTAGTTTAAATCCTCCATGGGCAACCAAGAAGTGTCAAAATCCCCAACAGAATCCTCCTACCCCTGATCGTTTCCAAAGGTATATCCCTATGACACTGCAAATGCAGAGACCACCTCTTAGCAGGTGCTAATTATGACAGCCCTGTCACCAGATTCGCAGTTTTCCCTCACAAAAGACTCAGGCCCCACTGCTCAACAACAGCCAAGAGAAACTGGGATCTTCCAGGGAGCTCCCAATCTCCAAAGCCACAATGTGGACATGAGGCATCAGACATCTTCCACCTGAGTCATCTCGGAGGCTCTGCTTGGTTGAGAGGCTGGTGACAGCCTTGCAGCTGACTTGCTCTGCAAGGCTCCCTCTTTCCCTGTGAAGCAGAGCACGAAGCAGGACAGCATCACATCACCAAGACCCTGTGGCTGTGAATCAGCAGTTCAACGCACTGTGCACCATAATCCCTGGGACAATTAAGACAGGGCAGTAAACTGGGGGAGGCTGTTGGGAAGAGCTATAAAATGGCAGCATGTTTTATGCTGTCCTTGGATGCGAGTCATGGAGATCTCCATATGCTGAGGGTAATGAGCATTTGTATTCAGATGGCTTCCCAAGCTGCATGTTGTTATTGAATGCTGGGGAAGAAAAAGTGTTTACTGCTGTTTTACCAGGCAGGGACAAAGTGCAAGGTGGTCTATTGAGCTGTTTTCTGAAAGCTGTTGTTTATTGTGCTCTTTTGCTTGCCCTCCTTGTGCAGAGACAGCCAGGGCTCTTGGTTCTTCCTTCCGCCCACTGTTGGTGCGGGACGAAATATCGTTCCCTGCACAGATCTCAGGAAAAGGGCTAGTTGTAGTTGGGCAGGCGGGTTCCTATCTGCTGGTCTTAATTACCTGGATACTGCTGCTGTCTGCTAGATACAAAACATTCAGGCAGAGAGGCACTACCTGCCTTCGAGAGGGTTTTTTGTTTGTTTGTTTGTTTGTTTTTAATTGGAAAATAGGGACTTGCTGTAGCTTGGAGAAGAGGATGGCTTGCAGTCAGCTAACTGGCCCATCAATGCCAGGGCCCAGGCATCCTGTCTTCTGGGGGTGAAAGAAAACACTGTCCCCATGGGTAATGCTGCACTGCTGTCAGCCAAGACTCTCTGCAGAGGTGTCCTCTCCTCCACTTTTTTGCATTGCATCACCCAACAGAGTTTCTTTTTCTGATAAGCCTTTTTAAAAGTTATTGGCAGAGCAGGAAAGTCTCTGAAGGCACAGAGGACCCTCTCTCACAGGCCTTATCCAGTGGCACAAGACATCTCTTGGTGCAGTGACAGTTCAGGTCTGGTGCTGAATGGGACCCGCCTGCTGGTGCTGTGGATTGGCCTTTGACTGCTGGCTGACAGATAAGGCCACCCCACTGAAATCACCAGCTGTGACAGTTAAATGCCAACTGCGCTTTTCATCAGAAGCCACTGCTTTTTGAAAGCCACAGAAAACATCATCTCCACAGAGAGGACTATTTCTGAGCTTCCCTTGTCCAGCAGGTGTGAAGTTTTAAGAAGTGGGGTCGTCTTCAGTTGAGTGCCCTCATCATCAATCAGTTACCAATATTTCAGCTCCCTTCCCTGGTGTCTTTGGAGGCATCTGACATCCATCAAATAAAGCAGCCTCCAGATGGCCCCAACATATGGTGCATGTCTCGGAATAGCTGAAATCTAAATGCTTGCCTCCTTGGGAAGCTGCAGCCCCTTGTTGAGTCTCAGCATCCAAGGGAGATGCCTGCTGCTTTAATCAATGTGTGTTCTGTTTTTTTCTGCTTTGTCATAGTCATAATAATAAGCAAGTCTCGCTTTGCCATCCCTAGCTGCAAGAACCTTTCTGTGCCTGAAATACTAAATGCCTGTCAGTACCTTCCTTTCCTCTTGTCTTTTCCTTGTCACTAGGACCCTACTGATCTTCCTTCTGACAGCACTAATTACTCTTTTCTTCCCTCCCACTATTTGTGCCTTTCCTTCTTTCTTTTAATCTCTTATTTGTGTAAATTACTCAGGGTGAAGGGAGCATAAGTATCAATAAAGCCACTTGTGATGTTTCTGAGGGCTGCCCAAGCTCCTACCAAGGGAGCGGTAATTAGTGATGGCAATTGTTGGTCTGTCCCATTTTGGACCAGAGTTTGTCTCGATGTCATCTCTTTGTTCCTTTGTCCTCACTCCGCTTTGCATTATTAAAGGACAAAGCAGTTTCTGGGCTGCTCAGGTTAATCCTCAAAACTTGCACTTCCGTAAGTCCTGTACTTGCTGCTGATGCCATAGTCCTGCAGTGTGCAGGAGCACTGTACGGGAAGTGCTAGGAGCTGGGCAGGGCCCAGGAAAAGGAAGTCTTGCAGCCTGTGGTCAGCATTTTCCTTGTCCCTCTTGAAACCCAACTGAGAGGAATGTTGAGACCAAAGTGCTTGTGCAACTCCTGCTCCCTGTCAAAGTTGCAAGTCATTTAAAAATAAGAGCTTCTAAAACCAAATCAGATTATTGGAGCAGAATGGGAAATAGTACCTCTGTAAAAACTTCGGATGGAAACTTTCCAGTATTTCTATATGTATGTTTATAATACAAAAATATGAAGTTCCTTCAAAAGTGGGAGATGTGACTGAGCATGTGGTTGTGTTGCCAGATTTAGGATATGTGAGAAGTTATGATTCCTGCCTACCTGTTTCATGGGCTTAAGCATTTGGACCCAGACCTTACCTAAATCAAAATTTCAATTAAAATTCCTATGGCTGAAAAGGCCCATTTCTGCAAATACAAAAACGCTACTAAGGAGTTGTTACTGCAGTGGTAAACCTGGCATTCTGCAGGGTTTACAGAGTTTACAAAATCTACCTTGTGAGTGATGTAACTTTGTGTTGCAGATGTCAGAGGCTGAGTGGTTTGCCCAGGTCCCTGATGCACGGGAGGCATTGCTGCAGAGCTGTGCTCACACACCCTCCAGACTCTGAGATTGCCAGTGAAATGGTGCAATCTACTGATATGGATCTAGCCCTGCGTATTCATCTGTGTAATGTGCAGCTCAATTAGTTTAGCCTGTGGCATCCACTCAGAAGACAATCATGTTGTATCCAGCTTGGTGGTAGTTCTCTGCCTTATTTGAAAATCATGGCAGATGCTCTTCAGAGTGTAGCTTTTACTATACATTTTTTGAAACTAAGAGATGAAATTGAGATTCTGCAATGAGGGAGAGAGTCACTGTGTGCGTATAATGGTTTGTAATAGGTGTAATAGTTTTTTTTTTTAATGATAAATTTGGTAGAATACAGAAGTAGAGGATGTCTTGTTTGTTTTTGTTTTCTTTTTTTTTAAGCACTGTTGAGAAGTGTTGTGTTGTGAAATAAAGTGTTTCACCTTCCTGTGTTCCCTTGGAGTGTTCACCTGCTTTCAGAAATACTTGATCTGAAAAATGCCAGAAGCTTTCTAATTTTAAAGGACTGAGCATCTTAGTAGAGAAATGTCTTAATTATTCCTTTTTTCCCCTATAATTTGAAGGGGAGGAGAGCGATCCTAAATTTCACCTCTGACCTTTCTATTATTATGAGACTGATCCCCACAGGTCTATGAAATTTCACACTTTGTTGAGCCCAAAATACAAAGAACAGTCTCACATTCTCCAGCCTAGGCTTGTCTTAGCTATGAAGAGGTGCGGACTGACAGTCCCAGAGCCCGCTGTCCCTTCGCAGCCGGTGATGTCCTGCGCCATTTCTTGGGACAAGGCCTTTCTTTAATCTTCTGTTTGCTGGCACTTGGCCTCTCTGCTGTGCCTGCCAGCAGGGATTCCTGTTGGTGCCCACTGCAATGGCAGATTTGCTAGATTAAATCCAAGCTGTCAAATTTATGTTGCCTAAGTCACTGAAGAGCCTCATGTAGCAACAGCTTCCCTGTGTGACCTTACAACTTGCCCCTACCTCATTTCCCTCTTCCCTACAGACAGCAGCATGCACGCATGTGCAGTTCCTTGGTGTGCAGATGGCAGTGTTTCGTATCTTTTGGAAATGATCTGCGGTGACTGACCTGCTGAAAGCCTCTTGCCCAATCCTGTATTTCCCGTTATTTAGGTCCACCCTTACTTTCCCCTGTTGCTGTTGAGAGTCCAAAGCATCTTTGGGAGCACTGATGGGTCCCAAATACTCTTTCCTTTCCCTTTCCCTGCTCCTCCTACAGCTAAGTAACACCTCTCTGCCTCACACCTCGTTGCTAGCAGTTACACCAGTAGCTCCTTCAGGATGTGTTGATGCCCTTCCACCAGTGAGCCCCTGGGAAGTGTTGTTAGCACAGGCAGCCCGCAGCTGTCCTTACACCTCATCGTGCCTGTTCCAGTTCTGTCACTGAAGGCAGATGCCTTTTGTAATTGATGCTGATAACGGACGTAAGACATCACTTAACAGGGCGTGAGGTGGTCGCTAGCAGAGGGAGAGAAAAATATTGCTAACCATATGGTTGTATCAGCACCAGTGTGATGCCAAGGTTNATGTGTTGATGCCCTTCCACCAGTGAGCCCCTGGGAAGTGTTAGCACAGGCAGCCCGCAGCTGTCCTTACACCTCATCGATGAGGCTCATGGATGAATTGGGATCTCACTTTGCATGCTTATGACTGGTAGAAGAAAAAAAAGTTTGAACTGGGGCCATAAAATCATTAACACTTCTTTCCATAGTATTATTACTCCATTGCCTTTTTCTATATGCAAAGCATGCAGAATTAGCATACAGCATAAAAAACATTTCTAGGTGTAATATGTTGGTATGGTGGTACTACCCTAAGATGAGTCAATTCATTCCGTCTCCGCTGAGAAGTGGAAGGAAAATCTGCAGGGCTGTCATGCTCCATCATCTTTCCTAATAACTTTGAATGCATACTTCTGAGTATGCATTGCCATCCCCTCACAGGATGTGTCCTTTGTTTTGAAGTCCACTGATGGTGTACGGATATAAAGTGTGCTACATCTCCAGAAGGCACTCAGGAATATTGTTGCTTCTTTAAGTAGGTACTGGGAAAATATTCAGTGTTCTGGAAAACCTCATGAAGTAAAAAGGGAGACCTGGGGAAGGAGGAGTGATGGGGAGCTATGGAAGGGCGTTTGGAATAGCTTGTTCATATGGGTTTGGATTCTGGGACTGAGTCCCCTGTGAACGAGCTTCAACCAGGAGCTGCTGTTCCATGAGTGCTTTGGGGTGTTGTTAAGCCCACCATGTGGTGTGCCACAACTAGCTCAGTGTTCCTGGGGGAAACTGTAACTCGTGTTTCAAATGATGCAGAGCCTTTTTCCTGCCAATGTTAGGGGATGCTGTAGTGTTTGAGACTGTGCTTGGCTCTCTATATGTAGCCAGTATAATTTATTTGCAAATTTTAGATGCAGATATTTTTCTGCCCAAATTTCTCTTTAAAATCTTCATTTACAGAGTTTCCTCTCATAGTTTTTACCAATTGCAAAGTTATATGAAAATCAGCTAGAAGAAGAAGAAACTGAACTTTCAGCACATCTAAGATGGGAGGTGCTAGGGATGCCACCCAATTTATGGCAAGAGGGTTTTAATGCTTTGTAAAAAATGTTTGGAATGTGATCCATCTCAGCCTGTGGCCTCTACACTTCATCATGTTTTGAATGCACTGAGGGCTGTGTTAAAGCACACTCACAGGGCCTGGAGCCACTGCACACTAAAATTAATCCATGGATAGAACTGCGACTTGGATGATTTTTTTATGATGTTCTATATCTTTGTTAAAAACTCATACATACCTAATAACCCCAAATGGCAAATGCGTGAATCGGAAGCTTACGGAGATCCTATTTTGAGGATACTCCATTTCTTCTGCAGCAACTAACCTAAAATACTGTAAGAAAATCGGTATTATCTGCTCCCTAGCTGAGAATTTGCAAGTAGGGCTTTGAACCAAAATAGAGCTTTAGTGGAGGCAAGCAGCAGTTCTCCAGGTAATCTGACAATACTTTCCTGTTATGTCACATGCTTTGCAAATGCTATTTTCCCACACATTTTTCTTAGTGGGAAATGTGAACTTTTTTCCCAGTCAGCAAAACTACTACACTTCTTCAAAACTGGAACAAAATAATAGTCACAATGGCGTTTTTTTCTGGAAAACGTCATTGTCATTGAAAAGTTTTGCTTTGAAAGAAACATTCAGCCTGTACTTGTCTGCACATATGGCAGAGTGCAGAAGACTGAGCATGCATCTTTTTTCCTGGGTGTGTGTAGCCCCCAGCTAGGCATCCTGGAACTCCAGCCCTGAAAGAAGGGCATGCATTCTTTCCTGGGTGGGCACCAGCTCCACCATGTCGGAAATGTGGGAATATTTATGATTATGGAAATCCTGCCGAGAAACTGTATTTCAAGCATTGCAAGGTCCCTGGCAGCATTGCTATTTTTGTGTATGCAGAAAAAAATGAGAGAACTGCAGGGTTTTAGGGCAAGTGCTGAACCTTGAGAAGTGCCTGGCAGTCATTATTCCACATCATCTCATCTTGCATGTCCCTGACTCATTTCAGGGAAGATGTTGGAAGGGATGGGGCAGAGAATGTGTGACAGATTTCTGAGGTGCTTAGGGCAACTGGAAATGCTCTAGGACGTGTCTGAGCCTGGGCTAAGAACAGACATACCAATCCACTGTTCATCCCTGACACAGGGCTTTTAGCAGGTGGAGAAGCATTTGCTGACAATTCTGGCAAAACTGCTAGAGTTGGATATCATCTGACTTAAGATGAAAATGGAATTTTCTGGAAAGACTTTGTGGGTGAGGTTCAGTTTCTGAGCACTGGTGTCTAGTGCCGTTTCAGACTACCCAAGAAGCCTGAGACATCTGCTTCAGTGTGGGCAGACATAACACGGGGCCTACTGCAGTCCTCTGGAGTGGATGGAAGCCAGGCAGGGCTCCCTGTGGATGCTTCAGTGGAGAAAGATAGCTGGGCAGCTGAATGAATTAAGCAGAAATCTGCAGGCTCTGGTTAGACAAGAACACATTTTGGTGAGTGTGGAGGCCCACTAGCAATGTCTACACAGAGAAGATGGAAGCCAGAGGTACCAAACCAAGTGGAAAAGTGGGAGTGATGGGTGGCGGTTGTTTGTCTGTGTTGGAATGGCAGGAACAAATGGGTAAAGCCCCACAGAGCTGTGTGAACACTGCTGCTGTGCTTTCTGCTTATTTACCAGCACAACCCCCAAAAGACCTGTAAGGTATACATGACATTAACCAGTCTCTTGATGCACTCACAAGGTGATGTTATGTAGCCCCCAGCCCTCTGTAAGGGCCGCCCTCTGTAAACACCAGAGATGAAAAGCCCCTCAGGAGGGGAGGGCTCCTGCCCGGCCCCAGCTCCCAGCTGATCTCTGCACTGCAGCTCTGATCAGGAGATGAGAAGAAATCCTTGTCTTTTCTGGGTAACACTCTGGGACCAAATTTCTAATGAACTGAAAACTCGTTGAAGCCACAGGATTTTTTTTCCTTGAATTGTAATTGAATCTGAACAACGGTTTTGGGCTCTTTGTTGAACTGAGTCTGCAACAACATGTATCAAACATGAATCTAGAACTGGTCTGAGATATGAGGCTCACATGTGAGGATGTTCACAGCTGGTGATAAGAGTTACTTGGAGAATTTTTGTTACTAGAGTGATGCACAGGTGCAAAGACCAAAAGTTCTTGTCTTGCTGTGTGTTTTTTTTATTTTTTTGGTGGTTGTTTGTTTCCCTGGCTAATTTCTATTACAATGAGATCTCAGTGCAAAGCTGTAGCCCTCATGCCTTGTCTACACCTTCTGATCTGTGGAGAAGAGCTGTTCCACCTCAGGCTTTAGCTCTGTCATCTTTCCCAGGATGGTGTCTGAGGGCTGAATGGGGCAAATGCAATAAGAATAGACAGTTGTATGTTTAATAGCAGTGACCTTCTGTAGACTAAGGCTTCTCCTAAACCTGTTTTTTACATACTTTTTGTCTAAAATCTTGCATTCTGAGCTACTCAGGCAGGCTCCATGTGAACATGTGTGATCTAACCACTCTTAGCAAGCTTTTGCTCTTAGTAGCCTTAGGTCTAGATTTTGTATAGTTCTCACTTATTCAAATCTGAAAATGAATGCCTTTGGCTTACCACAGGACTTCTGTGTTTCATCTGTCTATAAATTTGGCTATAATTCCTCTTTTTCTGTTGGTTTGGTCATCTTTCCTCATGCTGCCTTGTCTATATTCGCCTACTATTGAATTGTTGCTTTGTCTGTAGAACTAGAGGACATGTCGGAAAAAAGGCTCCTAGTGGATGCTCCTTGAGTGAGAAGCAAGAGCTGTTTTTATTAGGACATTGTGCATATCTCTGGTAAGGGATAGCCTCATCTCTCTGCAGCCCTAGAAAGCCATTATGTCCAAGCTTGAGCTTAAAATTGCCAGTTTGCCACAGCACACTCTTGATCCTCTACAGAGTGTGTTTGGCCAAAGCAAGCCATTTGCTGGGTGAGCAGGACTTGCTGATGTCCAGGCACCTTCTGACCTCTGTCCCTGCCCTCAGGGCTTGATGCCGTGTCTTGCAGAAATCAGAAGCAGCAAGGTTGTAGATGGGCTCTGGACCTCCTGACTGGGTTTCTTGTTCCCTGAGCTAATGGTCTGTCAGGCTTCTTTCCATCAACGTTGTAATTCTATGTTTGTGCAGACATGTCAGTGTGGAGGAGGTTGCTACCTTAACTGCTTTTAATCGTTACATAAAAGACATCAATGACGAGCTGTAAACTACTCAGAAGTTTTAATTATGGCCTGATGTGCTGATACTGTCCTGGCCTCGCACACCTCTGTGGGCGTATTTCTGAAGGAGGTGGCTTTTGTTGCTCCAAGCTGACTCCTCCTCCCAAGAAGTCATTCTCTCCACCAAGGTGACATTCAGAAATGACAGTGCGACACGTCACTGAGGAGGAGGAGAAGTGCTTGGCAGGGACCTGTGACTTTGATGTGCTGTTTCCTCATAGCATCAGCGTCTTTTCCCAAAGGGGACATTAGTGACCCTCTAGATTTTCCCATGGCATCATCCCCAACAGTTTCGCACTTAGTCATGTAGTGGCACTCTCCTAAGCCTCTCTGTGAGCAACCAGAGAAATTGGTGATGTGCTGCTTTAGTTGCAGGCATGTTGCCCACCTATGGCTCCCAGAGTCCAGGGAAACTGAACTGCGTCAGTCCAGACCCAGGCTGCAAACAGGATGGGCAATAGGCTGAGGATAGCATGCGGAGCCTTGTGCTTCGGGTAGCTGGTAGCTAAGCTCTGTCCTTTCCCCCTCACCAGAGGTCTGAATCGCACCTACTGGAGATGCGGAGTAGTACTTGCAGTTACCATATCTTGAACGCCCCACTCTCAGGTCTTATAAGTTGGGAGATTTCTCCCAAAAGTTGTATAGAGCTGCTGTCTGTATTCACATAACAACTTTAATGGAGCTCCTTATGGGTTTGAAGTAGAGGATTTAGACATGGCTTGAACCCCTGAAGTTATGACATATGGACAGGACTAGTACAGCAGCAAGACAGAAGCCAGGAGAGGACCTTGAGGGCTGCCTATCATACTCTTCAGCAGATTTTCAGAAAATGAAGGTATTTCTCTGTGCTTTTTGCAAGTTGGAGAGGAGAGAGAGTTGTGAAGGTGTACTTAATTGGGTGTAGAAGATATTAAACAGGTTGTGGCTTCCCACTGCATGGGGCAGCTAGAGAGATCAACAAAGTGGGACTGTCTTGAAAATGCATAGCAATGAAATGCAGCCCTCCTGTTTTATTTGTTGGGTGTTGTTTGTTTGTTTGTTTTTAACAGGCTTTACAGTTTGTTTTGCCAGATATTTGTTCTGTTTTGGAAATTGGCAACAGCTTTCTTTTTGTGTTGTGAAAAACACAAAGATTAGTAGGGCCAAAATGATGAAAAAGAGTGGTTCTGTATTTGGAAGTGCACATACCAAACAATTTGAGGAAGAATCTGTTCTAGTTCACAGTCTTCTGTTCTGGAATGTCAGATGAGATTAATGAGAACTTGGTTGAGTGAATTGTAATAACACTGCTTTTAAACCTCCAGACATGTTGGTGGGATAGTGGGGAATCTCAAACTGAGATGCCTGTGCTCTGACTATGCTAACAAGGATGCTCAGTTCTTCCAAAATATCTTGTCCTCTTGAGGTGTCCAAACCTCAGGTACAAGAAAATGGAGATACTTCTAAATATTGGATACTTTCTTTAAAAAGACATTGAAATGGACCTTGCCCAGAGTGTGTTCTTGTGCTGAGCATGTGTTTTGCCTCACATTTTTAATTCATGCATAAGGTGTAATGGAGGAGTGAGCTGCTGGACTGGGTTTGGATGATGCTAGAGACTTTTCATAACACTACAAGAAGGCAGTGCTTCTGAGGTGTTTAGCTTTGATAAAGTGTCTGCTTCAAGGAGCCTGTGAATAAATGCCTCATTTCAACTGTTGGTGGGGCAAGGCTGACAGTCGAGTTCTCTACAAGTGTAGTTGTTTTGCTCTAAAATAGGAGGTCTGCAATAGCCTTTCTCTACCGCCCACTGCTTCCTGACACTGGGGCAAAGGACTGATTCTCAGATGTGGCATAGCACCTGGACAGAGCATGTCTGATGTTCCATTTTTGGGTATAGCTTGCTTAAAAAAATATTTAATGTCTTCTGTCTCTATGAGATGCACTGAAAGCAGCCGTACTGCACAGATACAACCTGACAATAGGTGCAATGTGTCATCTGCATGACAGTGTTAACCTGCTAGGTGAAATACACCTGTATTTAATAAATAGGGTGGACAAGAGAAGGCTAATTTGTTTTTCTTTTTCTTTTTTTTTTTTTTTAGCAGTGGAAGTAGAGGCTTGATGGATTCTTTGAACTTAGTTCTAAGTGAACGGAAATTTTCAACTCTGCAAATGCAGCTGGATGAATAATTTGTAGTGAATAATATATCTGATGGCTTTCACCACGTTTGGGATTGACAGCAAACACATCACAATTTTAATTATTGGGAATGATTTGCTGAAATATTCAAGAGCTATTTTTGGTTCCTGCAGACTGTGCATGGAAAAGTTAGCTATTTAAAAGCCAGACTCATTTTTTGCAGAGCTCCTGGATGGTCTCCTTGCTCAATACAAGCTTCTCCAAATGGGGCAAAAGGGTTGCCTGCATCCTGGCTTGAATAATCCTGCTGACAATTTCACACATGGGAGATTTTTTTTTAAAAAAAAAAAAAAAAGGACTGACAGACTTCTGCAAGTCTCCCTGTGCAAACATTCAGCAGAAAAGATGTGGAAGGATTCAGGACAGTGTTGGTTTGTTGGCTTCGTGGGGCACTTGTGATGCTGAGGGGTTTCTATGCAACTAGGATGGCAATCTGCAAGGGGGAAAATGGAGACTTTTGGAGAGGTGGGGAGAGCTTTACAAAAAATGGCATGTTTCTCCCTCTCTTGTACTTTTCACAGCTTTGAGAAAGTCAAAACCTCAGGACGTTGCACGCTGCCCCCAGCTACAGTGGCCTGGGGGTACTGAGGAAAGTAGGGAGAAGCAAACTTCTTCCCAACGGGCAGGGCAAGAATAACACGAAATATAAATTTCCCTTCTCTTCTACAAAGCAATCAAGGCAGCATCTTTGAAACAGAAATGGAATTAAAATGTGGCTTTCCTGAATATCTGAAATAGCAACCAGAAGGTAAGGAGAGATGCAGGTGCAGATCTGGCTGTTCTGCCTGGGCTCCTGTTAGCTGCACTCTAAAATGTTTTGCTACCCTCTGGTGGCCTTCTGAGGACTCGTGTGCTATAGTTTTTATTCCCTGTGTAATCCCCTGCCAACGTTTTACATGAGATGCATTGAGAAGCCCAGATCTGAGATGCAGGTTTTTATTTTCACCAATTCCAAAGCAGTAGTACTAGTGGAAAGGCAGCTTTGTTTTGTTTTTGCTTCTGTTTATATCCAGTCTCTTTTAGCCTGGCATTATAACTGCAAAGACATCATGGCTGGGGGGTTATATTAAAGAATAACAGCTTTGTACCTAGGTTGGCTGTGCCTTGGGACTGTTCTGTGTTTGGGAATGACTCTGNAAACTCCCATGATCTCCAGGAGCCCAGAATAGTTCCTATTCAGCCTGGTGCAGGGTAGTGCTTATACCGTCATCTTCCTGTCACTGTGCCTTGGTATTCGCTATTTGGTAACTTCTTGTTTTTTCCCCTTTTCCATCTTCCCTGCTCTCTGATTGATTCTACGTTATAGCTTCATGGCAGAGGAGTCATAGGTAGGGATTTAAAGGGCAGCCGTTTGACAATTTTACAAGAAACTCCTCCCAGGCATTAATTCTTGGGTTATGAGGTCAGAGAGGCTCCTGTGATCTTCTCAGTCTGACCTCCTGCAGGGAGCAAGTCACAGCAGTGCCCTCAATTGACTCCTGCTTGAAGCGCAGCATTGAATGTAGAAAACATCCCGTCTTGGTTCAAAATTTTCCAGCAACAGAAGGTTCACCTTGTTAAATTATTCCAGTGCTTTCTTACCTTCAATGTTAAATACTTCTATGCTTTGTTTAGCTCCTAGTTGTGGGTTTTCTTGTTACTTTGTGGGTTTGAAAAGCCATGTATTGCCAAAACTGTGCCCAGCGAAGTGCGGGCTCATGGGCTTCATTTAGTTGTCAACCAGGTAGAGCTCTGAGAGGCGCCTTGGTTGTAAAAAGCAAAAAGTTGTTCAACTGAAAGGTTCTGAGCTGTGAGGTTGGCATGTGACAGCACAGAAGGCACTGTTGGAGAGTGTGCACTTCTCCCTAATGCATGTCTGCAGTGGACATTTCTATAGTTCCCATACTTAAAACAAACAGGGAGGACTTATATGGGTTTTCAAATGCGATCCAATTGCAAGAGCATTTCAGAGGCAGGGTTTGACACGAGATGGTGTGAAATATAAAAGCATTTGTTGTTTGGAGTGGTGGTGGTGGTTTTTATTTGTTGTTGTTTGTTTGGTTGGTTTTTTTGGGAATCAGCTGTGCAGAGCTCCTTTGGGATGCAGGGTGTTACATTCAGCAGAATGACTGACGTTAGCTTCTTACGCTGCTGCAAGTCACAGTACGTCTTAAGCCAGCTCTGTCCACCTCACAACCTGGCAGAGAGGTCTGGAGCAGAGAGCAGCCAGTGCTTTTGGTGCTGATGTCAGGATTATCCTACAAAACCCCTGAGAGAGGGGAAGATCAGAAGCCTGATGGGTCAGTAAACACAGCTAGAAGGCCACCCTAAAGGAAAAACAAATTCTTGTGATTCAGGTGGGGGAAAGGGACGCAGGAGCTTTGATTACCTCAGTCACCAAAATAGGCTGTGACAGATAACAACCCAGCTATCTGTGGTTTGATCTCTATCGGGGCAAACCTGCTGTTTTTAAAGCCATGCCAAGCCCCACAGAAGATGATGGAAAGACGGTCAATGTGGAAGCATGGGGTCTGCTTTCAGTTTTCAAAGTATTATGTTATTGGGAGGATATCTGGGCCAAGACATGGCACTAATAGCCCTCAGTGTCAAGCCTACTTGTAATGTGATTCCCTTCATGGTCTTTGGGCTGCTTGTGTGAGGCTCCTGGAGCTGCCTGTGTCAGCCCTTCTGTAGTACCCCTGCGTGGGAAGAGAGGACAGAAATGCCAGCCTCAGCATTTCCGCAAGGTGTGCCATGAAGATGTGGTAACTGTATGCAGCTGTTGTTCAACATCCCGAATCCATCTGCGGCCTTTGCTGCATTCTTACACCTAAGACGTGTTCTGAGTTGATGTCAGTAGCCATAGGTATGTCTTGCACTGTCTTTAGCAGCCAGATGCAAAATTACTTGGGCTGTTTTGGGCTAGCTCTACTTGGTCTGATTCAAGACTGCAGGCTGTGTAATTGCCCGAGCGTGTGAGCTGGTAAATCCAGTTTCCCAGCAGACCTAAACTAAGTGCAATGCTGCGATGATGCAGTTACAAAGCGTTGGGACTGGAAGCAGTTTACATCCATTGTGCTCAGGAAAACTTATTTCCTGGGTATTTTCTGGATTTTCCTGCAGCTGGATCAGCAGGAAAGCGTTTTGCCAGCTGGGAATGAGGGCCTGTCTGTGATCACTGAGGTTCCTGGCAGCTGTTGCATTGCCAAGCACTGATAGTAGAGACCCTTTTTGTGCAAAGTAACCTCTTCCCCAGCTGCCTGTATCAGAGGGCACCAGAAACAGAGATCTGGTTTAGAGAAAGTAGCATCACCTACCACTGACAAAAGGAGAAGGAAAGAGATGATGAAAAGGAGAAGTTGTTCTGTCCTCAACAGACTTTTCCATCAGGTTTGGAAACAAAATTGACAATGTTTGGGAAAGAACAGTCCCATCTAAAAGCCTCACCAGTGGGGTTTAGCTCCTGAGAACTGAAGGGGAAAACGCACTCCTGAAGCTACACTCCCCCTTGTTTTCCAGGGCAGTGCACCCTCAGATGACTTTCCCAAAGGCACTTTGGGAATGTAGCCTACATCTCTGGAAGGAGCTGAATGGGGAACATGTTTCTGCTAATGAAAGCTGCAGCCAGAAATAAGAGTTCTGGAAGTTGAAAACTAGGTTAAAAGCAGCCAGCAACGGAAAGCAGCTGTAGATGGAGTGGGTTAAAGAGCTCTTGAGCATCAGACAGTGGATGGCTTTGCCTCCATCCAAGCTCCTGGGTAGTGCAGTCCTGGCAGACTGACAGGGCTTCTGGGGTGAGTTGTCACAAGATGCTTCAGCTTGTTGGTTTTTTTTTTTTTTTTCCCCTTAGTTTTTATTTTTAGTTGAATTTTTCCACTTAATACACGCTGCACTGACCCCTACTGCTGCCAGCAATGAAGGGCCCATCTTGGTGTAATTATTAAGCTGTGGGAAAGTATACCCTTGTAGTTCTATAGACAATATTGTTTACCCTGGACAAGCCAGCATGTGCCCAAGCCCATCGATCCCTGTCAATGTGAGCACCCCTGGGAGAAGGGAAATGCTAACTGGCCTCGTCAGGAATCCCACATTAAACATCCGACAGTGAGAGTGGGGCTATGGAAGAAATCATTGGCATGAGCCAGCAGTTTCCACAAGGTGAGGACCCAAGTGGGGAAGCAAGCTGGGGAGGAGAGAAGGAAGAAGCTTTAAAATGAGATGTTATCCAGGCATGGCTGTCTCCATCCCTGACACGCCAGTGCAGGCTTTTCCCTGTGACTTGTTCCACAGGAACTGCTCTGTTCTAGTTTCTGCTGCTCAGAGACTATCCCACAGGCTGGAACAGACATCAGCTCAGAGACTGCTCTTGATTATTAATTTACTCTGTCTTAATGTAGGCCCATTACCAGGCGCTTCCCCCCGATGGTGTGCAAGGAAACCTGGTGCCTGCTCTGCTGTCATCAAAGGCAGCCACATTTTACCTGGAGACCAGGAGGCTGGCATCCTCTCTGTGCTTGCTGAGCAATATCCCTGCTTCTCTGGGCCCAGACAAGAGGGCAGAAAGGCAGCTCTGGTGCCCTCATGCCCCTGCCTGGGGATGCTCTGCCAGGCAGAGTGCAGCTGCTCAGAGCCTCGAGACCCCCATTTAGGAGCTTTTCCAAAAAGTACCACGAGGGCTCCTTCCTGAGAATGACCCTTCTGCTTTTGCCTGCTTTCCTCTATGTAGCTTGCTGTTGGCATTACCCATTTCAGACACTGGTGGTCTTGCCTGACAGCTCTTGCTGTCACAAGGAGGGAGCAGGGAGAAGAGCAAAGCTCTCCTCTGCTGTGCATCACTCTTGCTTGCTGCAGAAGAAATGAAGCAAATACAAATGGTATTTACATGGTCTTTTGGTATCAATCTCTTCCCTTCCCTGCAGCACTGCATGCTGTGCAACCCAGCTCTGCAGAGCAGGACCAGCGCACTCCTGTGCGCTACTGAGTGATGCTTATCATTTCACTGAACACAGGGGAATAAGAAACAGGTGATGCAGCTGTTACACGTGCTGTAACTCAGCAGAGGAAAGGAAAGAAACCCCCTGGGAACCAACCTTTCAATTCCTCTACCCTCGGGTGCCATGTGCTGCCCAGAAGCATGCCTGGTACTGCTCAGGAGCTCCTGGCTCTGCCATCCTGAAAAACAAAGAAGTGAACTTCTCTTTTACAGCAAGCTGCTCCAGTGAAGCTTAAGCCAAGGGTGAGCTGGGATAGAGGGAAAGCAGCAGGAGCTGTGGCTCGGGCAGGAGGTCCCCTGCTGTGGGGCCTGTTTTCCTCACAAAGCAACCACTGCTTCCCGCTCCCTGTCCCAGCAGCCCCAATCCAGACCCACGAGGACACGCTGGAGATAAGCAGTGTTTGCTCTACAGCCAGGGAGCATTGAGCTGGCTTTCCCTAGGCCTGAGCCATCCTGCTAAATTTCTGCACAGCAGCTGGGTGGGGAGAGGGGTAAGGGATGGAGACTGATGGCAGTCAGGGTAGCAGCAAAGGGACCAAAATGGTGGGGAAACAGTGAGTCAAAGTGCTGGGACTTGGACATGGGGATGGCTTTTCAAATAACCAGGTAGAGCAAAGAGAGGCCTAGTGGCTCCTTCCATAGCTCCCATTGTGCGTAAAATCATGTGGTTTTTGATTCTGTGTGTGCTTTCTCATCTCAGGGCTGCAAAGCACTGCACAGGCTTCTTCAAACTTAGTGTTGCCCTTGTGTGACACTTGTTTGGACAGTGTTTGTGGCTGTCCCAATGCAGACAGGTGCAAGTCTAATGCAGGGCTGGCTGCAGGTCAAACATGTCCCACAGCAGAGCTAGCACAGCCGCTCTGCCAATAGCCTCAGCAGGTAACGTGCTGTGGTGACTTGTCTCAGGTGGCCAGGGAAGATGCACTGGCCACATGCCATTCGCAGGCTAAGGTGAGAATTAGACAAGGTGTGTTTTGGTGACTCATAAGCAGCCCAGCACATGCTGACAGGGCAATAGCTCAGCTTTATCCTTGCAGCTCTGAATTCTAAAAGCGTCTAAAAAAAAAAAAAATCAAAAAATCAGTGCTTGAAACTTATGGGCTATCTTCAGACCTAGTGGAGCAGTAGTGTGCCTGACCTGAATCTGGCCCCAGCTCTCTGACATTATCAGTAAATCCTCTGCAGCCACCTCTCCCCCTCCAAGCCTTCCTTTGGTCAGTTCCCACCACAGTTACAGCTTTATCTTCTGCTGAGCTGCACTTTGTGCCATGCCAGGTCCATCACGCATGCCTTGTGTGTGGCCCAGGGTCTGAGCTTTGCTCTCAGGACGTGGACAGCCAGTACAGGGATCAGTCTTCATGGCCTTTAGTCATGCCTTATGCATTTTTCCCTCTGTTAAAAGTAATGTCTCTCTGATTTATCTGCTTGCACACAGGATTATTTGCCTGACATCTTTTATTTCTCTCTTGCAATTCCATCCTCTCCTCATCCATCTTTTGTAATTTCCTCTTTCTTGCCTTGCACTGTAGCGTTCTTCACTAGAGTGATGCTTCATCTATCACTTGAATGCTTTTTGCTCCCGTTTTGTCAGATTCTGTATGTTTTGAGATGGGACTTGCTGGAATTTTTCATCCAGCATAAGTCAGATATCTCCAGCTGCTGTAGAAAGAAGGACTTTTACCTTCCCATAAGGGAGCAGGACTTCCCAGGGGCTGATAATCAGCATAAGCCTCAGTCTGGGCTGGCAGTGCCCTGTGTACAGCAGCAACAGAGCAAGGCCATTACTGAGCATGTCGCAAGTCAGCGGAGATTCCAGCCCTTGGCAGCTAGCGATGTTACCTGTCACTGGTGTGATTATTGCAAACTGGTGTTGCTAACTTTTAGAGGATTTGGGGCCTTTCTTAAATCCCCAAGCCATTACATAAGAATCGCAACCTGACATATTGAGTTATTTTCTGGTTCTAATGGCTGCAGAGAGAGGCTAACAACATAAACCTTAAAAGGCCCGAAGCAAATGCAAGCAAGAACCCCAAATGGTGACACAGGGGCATTCCCAGGGCTGCGGCTGCCACCTGCCCTGGGTTGCAGCAGTGTGAAAATTGTGTCCTAAAAAGGTAGGAGTTGATTCTTCCCTGCTCACACCAGTGTCAGCTAGCATTCATGGGTATCGGACAGTTGTCAACTTTTATATGAAAAAGTTATGGAAATGTTTCATTTTGATAGGGTCAAAACCTCTCATTGTGACTTTATTTTCATCATATTGTCAAAACAAATATTTCAGCAAAATTGAAAGACTTTAGAAAATGTCATTTTAAGGAAAAATGAGTGTATTGATTTTTGGACCTCTTTGGAGTATCTGTCCAAAACTAAAGCAACAGCCTTCCCTGAGAAAGAGTCTGTTAGATCTTTTTCTTTCCCTCTCTTAAGGTCCAGTGAGGACTACACTGCATGAGAGAAATACATTTTCAGAAAAGCACATTTCCCAGACACAAAACCCTCTAAACCAAGTTCACCTGGAAAAAAAATGTGCCCCGTAGGAAGTCCTGTCTAAGAGGCCAGGATATTCAGGGTTGGCTGTTATAATGGTCTTGTAAATCCAGTCTTCAGTTCTCTTGAAATACGAACTTTCCCATACATACGCAACCACATTATAACTACTCTGTGATATTATTTTTTAATGCCTAGCTTTTGTCATTTCTTTGCCTTCAGAGTCAGCAGGGACAACCTGTGTGGGTCTGGTAAGGACCCTGCTGCTGTAGCGGTGCTGTGCTGGCAGAGCTGGGAGTTGCATGCTGCAGAGGAGTGGCCTTGCCAGTGCCATCTGTGTCTCAAAAGTGGCTTTGTGTGCTCTTCAGCGGTCAGTTAATGAGTGAGGGTCTGAGCCGTATGCCCTGGTAGTGACTTCAGTGTGATCTGAGGAGCTGTGAATTGGAGCAGAAAGTGTTTCTTGTACCGTTGCTTCCAAGGCAGGGAGCTTGGCAGGCCAGCACTTGCTTGTCTAGATGAGGCTGTGCCACACGTGTTATGTCACCATGCCTGAATAAAATGCTTCAGATCTGGATGACAGTAACAGGCTCTAAGGGCCCCTGCAAGCGGCAGGTGGGGAGGCTCGTACTGCCCAACCTCAGCTGCACTCCTGAAGATCTCTCACACTTGCCCTCAGAAAATCTCCTTTCTTAGTCCTCTCAGCCTTCCCCTGGGAGACGGATGGATTACTTGCACTCCTAAATGAGGAAAGGGGCCTGCCAGTTCACATTTAATGCAGTGGGGCAGGAGTGACCCAAGAGCATGTCCTGGTCAGATGCAGAAGATGAGCTCATTCCGGCACTGGCTTCTCATCAGCCACCTGCTGAAGGCACAGGAGCCAAGATGACCCAAAGCAGCTCTCGATGGGCTCACCCCACTGGGCTCCAAGCCTCTTGGCACAATGAGGAGCTGTTGCCCTCTAAGTTGGGTCACATATCAGGCAAAGCCATCACTGCCTGCTGTGGATTAATAACCTCAATTACCGGGGCACTGAGGTCAGAACTTCCCAGCGCTGACCGCATCATGGCCCTTTAATCTGCTTTCCTCTCTCACGACCTCTGAGCCTGGAGGGATCAGCATGCAGGGAGGAGATCTCCTGCCTTCCTCTTTGGCTTTCCCTTCTGAGAGGCTGCAGAGGTTGATCGGATGCAGACCGGGGAGCAGAGCTGGAGGAATCACACCCACCAAGGAGGGCACTCCTGCAAGGTGCTTCTGCCTCTCTCGGGTATGAAGGAAGGGCAATGTGGCGATGTCTGGGGATTTGCACCGAAATTCAGCTGCCTGCAAAAATCACAGCCCCTTACCCCGTGGGATTCTGGTAGTCAGCTCTGATTGTCTGGAGAAGGGCAGCGGAGCTCTTACACGGGGATGCTGCCTTCCTCATCTCTTGGCATGCCCTGAGCATCTGGGTAGAGGAGATCCACCTGAAGTCATGGACTTGGATTTCTATAATGTTCCCCACACTGAGGGTTCTTTCAAAGAAAATGGGTCAGGTCTCATGAGTGGGTAAAGAACCAGTGGAGGTAGGACTGTGTGGTCTAGCATAGTCCTAGATGATCTTGAAGAGCAAGGGAATGGAGAGGAGACAGTTTGCGGAGCAGAACAAAATCATTTGGAACAAAGAAAGCAGAAGTGGGCAGGAAAGTGTTGTAGAAGGATCTCCTGATACTGGGCATCTGGTGAGCTAACAGCAGCATAAACTGAGCAGTGCAGAGGAGTGCACCCATGGATCAAAAAAATATGTATTCATGGACATTAATGGTTAGGGATACTACTGGGGCCATTTTCTCTTTGGTAAAAGACCTTAGAGATGCTGTGGATCTCTGAAAGTGCTAGCTCAGCAGAAACAAGTAGAAATCACTGGGAGAGGTGCAGAGAGCAAATGGGAACTATCTAGGAATCACTGGTGCACTTGCACCTTGAATACTATGTGCAGCCCTAGTTATCCTGTCTCAAAAAAAAAAAATGGAGTAGAACTAGAAAAGATGCGGGAAACGGCGACAAGGTCAGCAGAGCGTACAGAATGGCTGCTGCCCAGGGAGAGATGAAACAGATCAGGCCTTTTCAGTGTCTTCAGAAATGAAACAATTGAGGAGGGAAATACGAAGGAGGCGTATAAAGCCATGACTGCCATGGAGAACATGAAATTACCATTTCACAGTGTAACTGCTAAGGTGAGCATTAAATAGAGCTTCCGAGAAGCAGTTTAAAACTAATGAAAGCTTTTCCTGCTGTGTGATTAACCTGTAGAACTTTTTGCCAAAAGACAGGGAGGAGACCAACAGTATTACCGGCTTCCAAAGCCAATTATAAAAATTTGTTGCAGAGAAATCGATCAAAGGTTTTTAAATGCATTGTGAGACGTCCTATGCATGAGGAAATCGCCAAGCTGCGTGGCACTGGAAGTGGGTGGACAGAGCAATGTATGGCTGCCCTGTTCTGATTCAGTTTGCCACAGCATCTGTTCCAAGCCACTGGCACTACCACCAAAATATGTCTGGTGAAGTCCTAAAAGTTCCAGCTTCCGAGGAAGCATCACTGTGCTGAACAGTATCCTGAACCACCACTTATCACTAACTCTGATTCCACACATTTGATACACAAAGCCTTCTTTACATACAACATTAAATTTCTTCTTAATGCCTGGAAATGCAACTGCTAAGTACTTATTATTGTGAGGTTTTATTATATCTGAGGATAAACATACTAAATAATCAAGCCTATGGGATATCTTCTTTTATTTTCCTGAATCTGCTTTGGTGAGCTGAGAGGAAGCTGAAATTTCACCAAGTGAATCTCTCCACCAGGAGCTGGAGTAGGTGATTTCTGTTCCTATGTGTTCATGTGAGAGCACGGCTTTTTGAGCACAGAACAGCAAGAAATTGGTCTTTCTCATCTGATGTACAAAATCAAGCTGTCTTTTTTTCCTGTCTCACCTTCCACTTGCCGTGAGGAGGTGTGCTATACTTTTTCCAAGGTAGAGATTCCAGCAGAAAAGCTGCAATCTTTGCTTTATAATGGGCGCAATTTTATACTGATGAGGAAGAGGCTAATGCTCACGCTAAGTCACCAGGACAGGGCCTGGCAGACAATTCTTTACTCGGCCACAAATTTATTGTGTGACCTTCAGCAAACCTGTGAACTTTGTGCTGCAGTGCCCCACTGGTGTGCTCTGCACATCGTGGAGCCAGATGCAGTAGGAGCCACGTGTGGTTAGCATAGCTCTAAGGAAGCAGATCTTGTCATCCCTCCTTGTTAGTGCTCTGCTGCACAAAGGAGGGACAAAGGGTAAGCCAAAATACTCAGAGCACTGTGATGACAGCAGGGTAAGCACTTGCACTGACAAGGGATGTAATTTTTCAGCCTATTCCAGGACAGACTTTGCTCAAATGGCTCCTGCAAAGAAAGATGCTGAGGGTAAGTGGTTATCTGCCATCGCTGAGGAATATCCCATCACTGATCACAGATGGAGCCATGGCGTGAGTGCCAAGAAATGAGCCCCAAGTGCTCCCTGGGAGATGTGTAGATTCACGAAGAGGGACAAGGTCTGAGGTCTGCATCGGTGCCAGCTTGAGCAAAGCTGTCATGGCTAATGGACCATTTCTCACCACATCCGCCTGTAGTTGACCAGAAAATATAAAGAAGGCAAAGGCTCTCAAGAAAAACCTACCTGTGCAGGCTGCTTATATCAGTCATAATGTTCAAAGGACTGCAGGTAGTCAATATAAGTCAAAACAGAAACAGAATGGACCCAGCACCTTAAAAAATTATTACCTACTGTTGGATGAATACAAGGGAATTGCATTTCCTGACCAGTGTCTTCTGTTTTGTAGACTTTTTTTTTTTTTTTTTTATTGGTTTTAGTCACTGCTAAACTCCTGAACATTATGCTATTTTAATACCTAGCAAAGAGCCTTCTCTGCTAAATCACCTTATTTTTCTCCGATCAGAGCACAGTGCATTCCTCTCTTTAGTAGAAGGTATTAATTTAAATTCCATAATCCCAAACATATTCTCGTTTCTGTTCTGTGCTTCAGAAGGCCAATGGCATTTTAATTTAATAAGAGAGAAACACATGGCACTGTGTTCCCTGCAACTGTCTTCTGACCTCAGTGAGACTTTCACAGCTTTCTTTATGTTTCAGCAAATGCAGTCTCTGCTTTTGTTCAAGAACACTATCATTTGTAACACCTGTGTTCTAATGATGGGCAAAATTTAACTATCTGCAGCATTTTCACAGTAACTTTTTAGGTGTTATTTGCAATATTATTTAGTATTGGAAGCCAATCAATGGAGCCCCATAGCAAGACTTATATCCTACTGTCTGGATATATGCTGGCCTTTTGCAGAGAAATAAATTTTATTTTGTTTTGTTTGGGTTTTGGAATAAAATGAGTTAACTCATCTAGTAGTATCTTGATTTATGCCATCTCTCTTGATCCTTCCAAGTTCCATAAGCTTTGTTTACTGGAATAATATTTACCTAATTGGGTACATGATATTACTGACTGTTTTGTGGCAGGTACACACTTGAGTCATGCATCACAGTTCCTAAAGAATCATTCTTTACCATTTTTATGTTTCCATTTTGCTGTTTAAACTTACGTAAACCTACTCAGTTCAAAAGAACATGTGCTCATTGCAGTTCTCATGCTCCTCCTTCAGAAATGTCAAATAGCACTTGCTCATTCTTTCCACCAGTTTGATCCTGCCCTCCTGCTGTTGTAAATCAGGAAGTGACCCCTAGGAGCCTGCCACACACAGAAGTGCTGGCAGATCAGAACATACCAAGCCTGGCTGCTAGATGATGATGGAAACCCCTTGGAGAAATGGGGATTATTTTAGTGGTAGTTTTGTAGATTTTTCTGAGTGGTTCTTCCAAGAACAACTGTCATTTTAATGGTCACGATCTTCAGCTGCATGTTGCATTCTGATTTTTTCTTCTTACAAACCTCTGTATCTTGCCCAATACGCGTGTCCTCGTATGTCCAAGTGATAATGCCTACCTGTTCCTATGCTAGCTTAACGCAGGTGAGGTCTGAGTGTTCCCTTCTCCTGGTACCTGGTGCTGCACTTCAGCATTGGCATCTCTAACATACACAGCCCCACACTGGCTGCTAAGCAAGGAGGGCACCTTGACTTCAGATCTCACTGTGCTGTCCTTGATCTGCCAGATCTAGAACTGTTGTCACCTCAAACATGCTGCTGAAGTACTTGTAGAAAGAGGGCTGTTACTTCTTGTGCTATTACAGAAGGCCTCAAGAACCACCAGATATGTTTTAGGGCTTCACGGTGCAAACTGCTCCTGGCCTTGTTTCAGAGAGGCTGCAGTTGTACTCACTGATCAGGTACAGCAGAGAAATGAAAGATAACCATGGGTGAAGGGCAGGGCAACAGCTGTAGTCTCAGGTTGCTGCCTGCCCTGGTGTGGCCCAGTGGTCTTCCAGCACTGCTGTAGAGCTAGCCTTGTTAAGGGGTGAAGCTGCAACAAAGACGCTGGGTTAGTGGGAGTGTGCAAAGAGAGGGGAGAAAGGCAGTTTTATTTAGCTTTTTTTTTCTATGACTTAGTGAGTTTGCCAGGTCCTGTGTAAAACAGTTTATTAATAACTAATCCCTGGGATCTCTGCTACTTTGCATCCTTTTAATGGTCCTGAACTCTATGCTACTGGCTTTGCTTCTAGCTACGTGCTGTTTTCAGTGTACTAAGTAAGGCTGACTGGAAAATAAGAGCTTCCATTTCATGAAACATTCAGTGTTTTCTCTCTCTCTTTTTTTTTTTTTTTTTTTTTTTTTCATATTCTAGAGGAAAACTGAAACTGTAACGTGTTTACTGAGGGTATGAGTGATTCTATGAAAGACTTGCATGCTCTCACAAATACTGATTTTGCCACAGATTCTCAATAGACTCCAACACTAGAACAACATTTATTTTTTTGTGCCTGGTTTATGTGCCTCAGTACTCTGATCTTGTGTGTTTTATAGTTTTTACTTTTCCATCTTAGTGGGATTCACAGTGCTGCAGCCCTTACACTGGCTGTGCCTCATTCTTTTTGAGTTGAGAGACATCCTACCATGTGTTAACAATGAAGCCTATACCCCATTCCCACATCCATGCAGTGTTGCGCAAAAGCTTCTTATATCTCAAGTACAGCCTCTAGAAAAACTTCAGTCGCTTGGGCTGGTCGGGGTAGTCCATCCATATTTGCCAGGAGACAGACAGGTGACTTCTCTGCAAGCGCAGAGAAGGCTTTGAAAGCTGGTGCATGAGTAGGTAGCCCTACACGAGCACCAGGTAGTCCAGGTAGAAATACACCCTGATGTGAGGTTCAGGTTTGTTCCAGAGGCAGCTGCCTTTCAATGGAGTGTTGTGATCTACTCAGGTGAAAGAGTTCCTTTGAGAGGTTTCTCTGCACCCTCTGAGAAGCTTTCCATGCTCCAAGCAGCCTGCGCTGGGTGGCTTTTGCATGGAGTAGTTCCATGAATCAAAGACAGCTCTGGGGAGAGTATCTTTCCCCAGCTGCCCTGCGCGTGAAATGTGAGCCCAGCCTTTGTGCAGCGCAAAAACTGAGTGTGGAGGTAAGCCTGCAACAGCGTAACTGCAGTGGTTTAAAAATGGGTAAAAGAGAATAAACCTTAAGCTTCGGTGAACAGGCCTTATCAAAAAGCTTCACTTAGGATCCCTAAGCATACACAAGGATTGTGTGAAGTCTGTGCTTGTAGGAACACTCCTGTTTCCAGGCACACGCTCCTACTAGTGACTTAGACAAGAGGTGTGTCTTGTTCCCAGCCACGTTGCAGGTCTCGTGGTTCGTGCCACGCAGGGAGCCCCGGAAAAGCCATTTTCAGAGCCTCCCGCACGTGGTGCGCTCGGCTCCGCGCTGCGAGTCCCGCTGCAGCCCCGCTGCCTGCGGGCGGCACTCGGGCAACTTGGGCGCGGCGGA
>VXAV01002726.1:0-17483 GCA_013399715.1 Alectura lathami | reverse complement strand
CGATGGGCCGGGAAGTTTGGCGGCGAAAGGGGCCAGCGCCCCGCCGCTGAGAGCCGGCCGCTCCGGGGCCGGTCCGTTTTCCGAGGAGCGGGAGGGCGCCACAAAGTGAAATCCATGAGGATTCTCGGGCTTCTCCTGGAGAAAGGCTCGCATATGCTGCAGTGTCTCTGTGGAAGGCGCCTGAGATCCAGCAACAGCCCAGGTGGGGAGCGCGCGTCCTTGTCCCCGCCGCCCTCGCCTCCCCGCCCGGGTGCCGCTCGGGCTGGGCTGGCCCCGTTTCCTCGCCTTCCTCCCCCTCCTTCTCTTCCATCTCCACCTCTTCCTCCTCCCCGTCGGCTCCGCTGGCGCCGCGAACAAGTGGCCGGGCGCTGTCCGCGGTGCTGACCCCAGCGGGGATCCCCCGGAGCCAGGTCCCCCAAACCCAGGTCCCCATCCCCACCCAAGTCCCTCACCCATGGCACCATCCTCTCCTCGGACCCCCGTTCACCCGAGGCCTTCAGCTGCAACCCCTGCACCACCTGTGTCACGTATTCTTACCTGGGGTCTCACATCCCGCCTGCAGCCCCTACCCACACAGAACCACCAGAGGGATCTCCTTTCTCCACACAGAACCCTCTCCTCGCACATGGACCCCACGTGTGTACCCCAGCCCATCTGGGTTCCCCACCCTATCTGTGACTCCCATTGCCAGGGAGGATAGGGGTGAGCTTCCCCAGGGTGCCCACAGCCCCACACAATTCCAGATTTGGAGCTGGGCCCATTGCAAGAGCTCCCTGTACACTTCGTTTGTAGTTGCAATATTTTTTTTGGAGGATGTTTAATGTCTTCTTGGGTGGGGATGCCCTTAGGAGCAAAGGGAACCCCTGGCTGCTCCTGGTCGGGGTCTGGGAGATTCTCAGCAACTCTCCTGGCTCCCATCCTGTTGGGGAGGGAGCACTGCTGGAAGCTGCACGAGGCTAGGGAGCACAGTGGGGTGAAGGCCTGAAAGATGGGCTTAATCTTCAGCTGTAGCCAAACATATTTGAAGAGTGGGCTAAGCATGTGAGTGCCTTGGGCTGATGTGGTAATGTGCCTGAGTTTTAGGGTGATTTTGTTGAAGTGCTGTAAGTGGTGCATCTGCAGTTTCCGTTGTGCTGCACATTTCAGGAGTCTGATTTACCCTTTCCACAACACTGGGTAAATGGTCATGGAATGAAACCCCATATTACTGTTATTATTATTTAAGATTTGTAGAGGTTGTAGCACTAATGCTGATGCTTTGAGCTTGACTGGATTTCAGTTCCTGACCATTATAATTCTGGGGCTCTGGTTGTTTACAAGGATGTCTTTATAGTATCATTTTTTAATGCTTATGTTGTTTCCTTCTATGAGATCTTAGCCTCATAAGAGAGAATTTTCTATGCCTCTTGTGTAAATACTTGATGTTATCCATTGAAGAGAAAGGCTGTGTTTGGGGAACTCTGTTGCTGAGGTAGCCTGGATTCCCTTTTGGCCTAGCTAAGGAGAATTTGTTAATGGTTAGAACTGCCTGTTTATGTCTCAGTATCCTCTTGCCTCCCATCAGACCCAAGAGTGGGCAAGTCTTTGGCTGTGGCTAGCTCATGGGAATAGATGACATGCTGGAAATCTGTAAGATGGTCAGCTTGGCTCCCTTAAAATTATTTTCTGCCCTACTTTGAAGAAAGATCTGATCACGCTAAACAGAGCAAATCATGGCTGTGCTTCAAAGTATCACACACTCTTTTCTTTTTTTTAGTGGAAATCAACACAGGAGTTTTCTTTGTAGCGATATTTGTGAATTTTTGCTTTGTGTTATTTGCAAACTTAGGGCAATGAAGAGTACAATAACCTACTGGTAAAAATGGAGCAGTGCCTAGGCCATCAAGACATGATGGCCTATAACTACAGCAGTTGGTTGTAGTGTCCTAATGGTTACCCTGTTGAGCTTGTTTGGAGTTTCTGATGGATCCTGTCCTAAGCCATGCTTGATGGATATGTGGTGACTGAATCTTTCGTCATTTCTCTTGCTTTGAGTGATACTGAGCATCATGCAGTCTGTGTATTTGATGATATTGTGCTATAAAGAGACAGTTCATGGGAATGATCTCCTGTCATTATCTCTATCAGGCCTTACTTTCTATGTACTAGCCCCATACCACCACCAGACCCCCAGGTGTGGTATGCGACTTTGAATCAGGCTGCTAAAATACATTTCCTCTTCCTGTTTGCATTTGTTCCCTTTCCATTGAAGTTGAACTTTACATTCTTAAAAAATGTGCAAAACCATAAAAGAAAGCTGCCACCTATAAGGGGGTCAATGTGGGCTGGGCCTGCTGGAGGAGAGATGTCCTTGCTACGTCTTCAAAAGGTCAATAGCCTTTTGTGCCAGCAATTGTGCCTAGCGTGGTACCATGGGGACTATGCCAGTCAGAGATGTAAACCAACAGAAGGATGATAAATTGCAGGAGAGGAAGGACCATGGGAACATAGACTACAACAGCAGTAGCATAAAGTGCTGTGAGCTACTTCCATGCCATTGATCATTCTGTCTGAAGATTTTTACTGACGGTCAGGAGTTTATGCCAAACTATTTGGCCTGTTGTGCACTCAAGTTACTCAACAGATTGACCAAGTCCTTCAACCTCTTCCTACTACATTTTCTTTCATGGAAAAAGTTGTAAGGATGCAAACATATGCTTAAATTCGGATTCATACTTGTGTGTGGTGCTAAGAGCTCTAGACCTCTCCTGATTCTGGCAGAAAGTAATGCATAATACTTTAAAGAAAAACTGAACTGTTGGAGGTGGTTGTAGAGTACTGTGTAGCTCTGTTGTGATGCTAGCAAAAATCTTAGCAAGATTTCTGTTACTGTAATTCTAAGACCTCCCCCCCCCCACTCTTAGCTAACTCTACCTTGTTTTATGCTTCGCTTCTGAGGTCTGCTGCATTTGTCTGTGCTGGAGCTGACTTTCTTGGTTATTTGAGCAGCACCTTGCAAAATGTGGTTTAATAGGTCTCTAAAGTGCCACAACTGTGCAAGTAATTCATAGTAGTAGAGAGCAAGAGATTTATTCCTTAATCCCTTGTGTATTTCTTTTCAAGTATTTTGTCACAGCAATGTCCTGTGTCATCTTCCATGTACTTTGCTTGTTATCTTAGTTTCAGAAGTTGTAGGCTGGCTGATTGTGTTGCACGCGCAGAAATATTTCCCTTCTGGATGATGTGATCATAATTAATTTTGTTAAGTCTTTATTTCTTAGTTAATTTATTTTCCCTGCTAGTTAGTATTCCTGCTTTGTGTGGTTTGCCAGAATTGCTTTTGCTTTTGGCTTCCAAGTCAACATAATGAAATAGATTGCTACAATGCTAAGTTCAAGATAAATATCAGGTAGTGACTGAATTAGAGATATAACTGTAAATGTAGTTGTGAAAAATCATTTCAGATAACCTATACCTGGTTTGCTGGTACTTGATGCAAAACACGACATGCTAACTGCCTTAGTAGCAGCGTGAAGATTTCTGCTAGCAAGTGTTTCCTCTGTAAGGACTTACTGTTTGGCTGTTCAGGTGGTTCTGTCTGGTGCCTGTTCTGCTCTTGGCTCCTTTATAGACTCTCCTGTCTATTGCTAAAGCCACAGATATTTCTCACATCATCTCATCAACTGGAATGAAAGCATCTAGCAACAACATATTTTCAGCTTTGTTTTCAGTAGTAGAGGCCTGGTTGTGTCCAGAGACTGATCTATTCTCAGATGTTTGGTAAAAGTACCTCTCAGTTTAAACCCTCATTCTGTACATCAATGCCTTCAGTAGAAATTAAGGACATATTGAAAGTAAATTCTGAAATTGGCTTCACTAGGACTCTCACACTGGTAAAATTTGGAGATGCTCCTGGAAATATGCTGATTGATGCTGGCTTTACGGCAGATTAAAATGATGTCTGGCACAGCAGGTCTTTATGTTTCTCCAAGCATCACAACACTAAGCCTGGTATTTGGGGCAGTAGCAATGAGCAGTCTGTCTAGGTAGGCAGGGTCAGACTGTGCCTCCCTGTCTGTTACTGTCCATACACATCTTTGCATTTGTCCTGAGACTATCTGGGGCACTGTCATAACGTGCCTGCGCTTGCAGATGCAAGCGGAATTACATCCATAAGATACACAGTTGTGTGTTCAAGGTTAACACTTGGCTTATGAGCAAAACTGACGTGCCTTGTTTTGCTTGGAGTGCCTTCTTTGGCTTATGCAGCGATCTGTGCATTCATGTGCACTTTACTTACATACACCAGTTCTGGAAGTTTGTCCCACTGTTGTTTATTCAGGTAAACAGCAGGGTGTAGCGTAGAGCATTCGCTATACCGCCAGCTTCAAATGAGTGGAAATAACGGATCTGTGCATGCCAGTGACCGATGGTAAAACCTGCAGCTGCTTGCTGAGTGTAGGGAACCCCGAGAGCCCTGGTAGCCTGTGGCAGTTGGGAGCAGGATGTGTGCCTCGCTGGTGAGAGATGGGAAAGGTGAATTACTGTCACTGAATTGGAGGTGGGAGCTGGTCACAAGGCAGAGAAGCGACGGTGTTGCAGTCGGGCGATCATCAGCATCTTTTCACGCCTGCAACAGCTCCCTTACCAGCCACTCTCTGCCACTGTTCAAAGTGTGTCAGCTCCCTGCGTACATTTCACTCAGGCTCCCTCTTCCTGTTGTGCATCTTGGAAAGCTAACTTTTGCTGACCAGCAGAAATTAAGTATATGAGCTGTTCCAGGATAATTCCTGTTGTTGACACTCATATGATTCTATGATATGCTAACTGAAAGAATACTTTGTCTGATTTAGTTTAATTCACCTGGGAAATGAATTAAGCAAAACTGTGGAAATTCTTTTTTATTTTGTAATAGGAGCACTTCTCTAGGGTATTATTCAAGAATAGCTATAGCATTTTAAATCCACACTTTCCTTCATTCTGAAGTAACCTTCTTGTGTAGGCATATGCTAAGTACCTCTCCTGGAAACCCATAGTGTTCATGCATCTCTGGTCTGTCTGAGCTAGAAAGTATGGTTTTGGTATAGAGTTCTTATTTGGTGCAATTGCTTGACTTCTATATTGCAGAAGTCCAGAGATATAAATTACAATGATCTTAAAGTTTATATGGATAACTTCTTGTAAGTGTTCACAGACAGCTATGTAGTGTAGCTATGTGAAGGAAAAGCTTTGATTTCATGCAGGGTTCTATGGTTGACTTTGCAATAAGAATTGTAAGAAATATTTAAAAGCAAACGCGGGGCTGGAGACTTCCTGGGTGTTGGGTGGTTTGATCTGTGCATGGCTGTCAGCCGCGTGTCTGGGCTTACAGATCTGGCAGCCTGAAACTGTTGGATCTTCACCCAGTCTTCTGAGTCTTGAAACTTCTCTGGGTCCTACCAGGGCACCACTGATATTTAATTATATTTATGAAATGCTTTTATTTCAGTGAATGACTAAATTTAGGCAAAATAAGCTTGATCTTAATCAGGACGAGAAACAATTCTGTGAAATAAGGTTGGCTTATTTACAGCACTTGTTGTCTGGAGACTTACAGGGTTTTGCAAAGGAGTGAAGTTTAACTCCCTCCACCTCCCATACTAAATCAAGGAAAGAGGAAGATTTTGTCTGAGTTTAAACACTGTGTGCAGTTGTGACACTTTGTAAACTCTAAGTGTGGGTGAGAAATGCTAACCTAGAATTTTGTTGAAGATTTTTCCACTTTTTGGTTGGTTTTCCTGAATAACTGTGTATACACAAAATGCTGTCTTCTGTGTTATTTTTTTTCCAATTTGAAAGCAACAACAGAATCCAGGTTCATAAGCAGATACTACTTAATGCTGATGACTTTCAGAGCAAATGCTTTCAGCTTAAGAGCTGAGTGAAGATTGTTAGGTCACATCCGCTCAAAGACCAAGGAGTTTTTCCGGATGTAGGTCTCGGTTCAGCGAACTGTTGCAGTGCACATCTACGCATGCACCTAATCCCATATTAAGGCGATCATGTGAGTAACAGAATCATTGCTTTAGGGAATGGCTTTCAGCCTTTAGCATCCCTAAGATTCCTTCTGTTTTTTTTCTAGCCAACTAATTTGAGATCACTGCTTGCTGTCTGCCTCAGGCCCCTCTGGAGGTATTTGCAGCTCTCAGTTCCCAGTTGAAAAACTCTGTTCTTAAAAAATTCCATTGCTTTATTTGTGAGAATGATCTACTGCGTTTACTAAATTTTGTTTCCAAACAAGTCCACTTCTCTTCCCGCAGCCCTTTCTGCTGCTCACTGAAAGTAAACTATTCCTTTTTTACTGTTCAAACTGATGCTAGTTGTAGACGTTTTAAAGCCAGGTGGTACAGATATCATCAACAGTTCAGCAGGCTTTGAGAGCAAGATGAGATTGGTTGTGTGCTGGTAGTACACAGAGCTTTCAGTTGTATGAATAGATGTTTGCTTAAAGGCCTTTAAATAGATTCTTCTCCTTGGAGGAAAAAAGATGTGTAACATTTAATAATAAAAATAGCGTTTCTTCCCTCAGCCCGAAATGGCATGGAAGGAGGTAATCACGTTTTGTATGGCGAAGCATTTTTCTAAATGGCATGTTTATGCCTTTCTAGTATTGTGGCTGCGATTGGCTGCTGGGCCTATTTGCATGTGCTAAACTGCAGTCCTGGAGATCCGTGAAAACAACCCGGCAAAGCCAGTCTCAGCTGGGAGCATGGAAGCTGCTGCTAATTCTGTGATGAGCCACCCACAGGCCCAGCGTGAGTCATTATCATTGTTTTGTTTTCCAGAATTCAGCACTGAATGCTTCCAGGATCCAAACTGAGGATTATCACTGGAGTTGTATTTATTCCCTCATAACTTTGCTAGTTTCAGATAAGAGGGAAAAACTCCATTCTTAAAACGACGAAATAATAATTGTTTCCTTATTAGTGTGCTCTTCCTGCTTTAATGTGCATTCGCAGCCATGTGTTCGCTTGAAAGCTCACTTGTGCACAGCACAGCAATTGCACTGCTCTATCCTGATCAGGTTGCCTTATGCCTTCGAGGGGGTAGGTGGGCAATGGCAAGTACAGAGAGATGGAGCGACTTCACTGAAGCCATGGCTTGGCTCTTTCAGAGCTGAGATGGGGTATTTCTGCTCTCTGTCCTTGTGTGTGTCCCAGTAGTTTCCCAGAAAATCTTTTCATAAAGTCCCAGCTGTGCGTGAGACCACCTGGGGCATCCTATTTGTTGTAGGCCTTTCATGAGAGGAGCACACTGGCCGTATGCCCTGGGTCATGGACCTGATACCCTCTTGCTGAGATCGCTGGTGCTCTTGGAGATGGGACAAGGGGCTGAGACAACAAGAAAATCCCCTGTCCAAATCCAATCAGTTTGGTCCCAGTTTCTAGCCTGTCTCCCAGGCTGTCTTCTCAGACAGATTTATTTGGTGTGCCTGTGACCACGCAAGTGTACCTGCCAGGAAACACGGGCAGGATGCAGAGGGAATGCTGGATCCTTGAAGGGAAAGGTCCCAGGGCAGGGAAATGGATGTGTAGGCATGCAAAAGCATGGAAAAATTGTCTTCAATGCAAAACTTGGACACACAGTGGGCAGAGAAGACGTGGACAGTGTGGGAGGGATACATGAACATTAAGATGGAATAAGGAACTGAGAGCACCAAGGGAGAGGGATGGAGAAGGGGGGACTTCTAATGAAACTGGGTTTAAAAAATCTCAGTAGAAATGCTGTGCTGTCTTTGTGGGTAAAAGTGCCCAATGTGGCACTTCCTGCTCTGCCTTAATCTGGTGAATTTTCAGGTTTGGGAGATCTGCTGGTGGTACCCAAAGTGTGCTAGAAGGGAGAGACAGTCCACAGCAGCCTTCCCTGTGGAGACTGGGGTGCAGCTGGATGTGCTTAAACAGAGCATTCAGACTGGGAAAGCACAAGGGCCAGGAATATCTATGCTACTCCCACAGTGGTGACACTCAAGCCTCTCAATGGTGTTGGTGCATCTGGAAATGACCACTGGAAAGGTGTTGCCAAGTCCTCCACGCTGGAAACTCCTTCTTAAGTTCTGTATTTCCTCTTTTAACAAAATGTGTAATGAAAATCAAACCAAACAGGATAATCTCGTGTACTGCTGGTGGGACTGGGCAGCCAACATGCTGTTAGTGTTCTGCATTCCTGTGACTTGCTGTTGCTTATCTTGTTCCATAGTGTTTTTTTTGCTGGTGGAGATGATAGCTTTTCCTTTTATGTGTAGATAGCCCTGTAAGTGCATCTGACTACATGAAATCACAGTAGTGAAATTCAGGTGCAGACCCTGACAGTCTGGGGACAAGTCCCTGTATCCCTGTGCAGCATGCTCCCTGTGCTCCCAGCTCTGCTGCTTACCAGCTTCTCGGGGCTGGTGATAGCTCACTGGTATCGCAGCCGGTGTGTTGCTGGGGCTGGAGGCACCCTTAGATGTTGCTTTGGAAAGGCTGATTTCCCCAGGTGCTTTTGTTCTGTGTAAGCAGGGTATAATCTTTGTAAATATTTGGTTGGTTGATCAGACAAATATGTGTATAAATATTCAGGCATGGCTCAACTTCCTGCTGATGTGCTCAGGCGTTCCTCTCAGATGACTGGGATTTACCATTTATGGATAAGACAGAAACTGTTTGCTTTTTCCTGTGTTTCAGAATTCAAACAAAATTGGAGTTTCTGTGATGAATCTTTTACAGTTGTTACCCTTAACCTGAAGGAGCAGATCTAGGGGTAGAATTCATGTCTCTTAGCTGCTTGTAGGCTGCTCAGCAAGGGAACTGCTCCTTCCCTGCCTCCACCTAGCCCGGTAAATGGTTGACACACATCTTACCACATCTGCTGGGAGATCTGTTACTGCTCTGCAGCTCAGTCACAGCATCTCAGCCAAGAGGTGATATGACTTGGACTTTTTTTTGGGTTGATATGTTTTTTTTTTTTTTTTCCTTTCCTTTTTTGGGGTTAGGAAAAGTGAGTAAGAACAATCAGATTTCTTCAGACGGTTTGTCAAGCATGAATGAAAAGCATAGGTAAGTGGGATCATGTCCTGTTCTGATGAAACACTTCTGTGAATGAATTTCACTCTTGTTGGGCATTTGTGGTAAGTGGTGAGTCTTGCTGAGAGCCTCCCTGCTGCACATACAGCCCATGTCCTTTGGGTCAATATTCAGTGTTAGCACACTGGGTGGCAAGCCCTCAGGGAGGGATGCTCCAGCCTGCTGGAGAAGGTCAGGAAACATGGTTTCTAGATAAGGAAGTGGAAGGATGTGCTTGATTCTAAATAAGTATGTTGTACCACTGACTGCCAAGGGACAGTCTTCTGTTACAGCACTTTTATGACCTCTCTTTAAGTCTTAAAACCAGGAGCAAGCATGTCTTACTCTGTTTCAGCTTTGCTTTATCCGCAGCACTGTTGTGTTGTAGAGCCAGATCTTCACTGGGTTTAATATAGATTGGAAAGCATTATTTGGGAGAAATAAAAAAAAAGCCTCTTTGAAAAAGACAGCAAAAAAACCTATATGCAGGCAGTATCAATTAACAGAAAAACATGAGAGTAATTAAACTGGGCTCGAATAAAGTGTCCATCTCACCCACTATTCTTTCTCCAGCCACATTAAGCCGATAGAAAAGTAAGAAAACAGCAATATGATGTGTCCCCCAAATGCTCTCCCAGCTGCTAGCTATTTTCAGCTTAGGAAGTTTTCTGAGCAAGACATGGCTCAATGTATTTAGAGATTCTCAATGGATTTCTCTTCCATATGCTTGACCAGGCTGCCCTTGAGTTCATGAATATCTTTAGCATCAGAGTGTCCTGTGGAAAGGGTTTCCCCAGATCTGCTATTTGGTGCACAGAGATACTTCTCCTTTCCTTTGTTTTGAGTGTGGTTCCTGACATCTTGGTTTGATGCCTCCCAGAGACCTGGTACTGAGTGAGCTGGTGAAAAACTGATCCTGTCCTCTTCTCCTGGCACTCGTGGTTTCATGGACCTCAAGCATATCCCTCCTGAGCTGTCTGTCTTGCAAACTGAAAGGTCTTTGCTTTCATTAAACCATTCCCAGTTCTAGGGAGTGTTTGTTGCAATGAAAGGAGCACAACAGCACGCTCAAACCATAGCTTGGACATTGCAGAGTAAATGGGAAAAATGAACTGGAACCTCCTCTTGTGCTTTATCTTTTTCCTTCCCCTTAAACAATTTTCTGATCCTTGTGCATGGAAGGGAAGTGCTTTTGGTTTTGCTGGTGGCTCAGATGTGTGGTTCATGTTCTTCTCTGACTTATCCTATCTCTGTGGCTGCAAGCTGCATGCCCAGCTCTCAAAGACAGGCTGTGCTCAAGCTGGAGGGAAAGCGGTTGCGCTGTCAGGCAGCCCATCTCTGTGTTACGCTTCCATCAGAGAACTCAAGTAAACGTCTCACACAAACCAGTCTGCCAACATGGAGAACTAAATCCAAGGTAAAACCAGGCCCACACAATTGCCTGCAGTCAGTGTGGCCTCCAGAACAAGAAGTCCCTTTTTGAAGTGCAGGAGGATGCCGTGATGGCGTGCCATGCCCACCCCTTCTGTGGCACTTTCTGGCCTCACCAGGTGCCTGCTGACAAGGCAGCCCTTCCGTTCCTTTCTGTACATGTGATACAGGATGGGGGATCACCCCGAGACACATCTTTTCTGTGCTTTGAGCTTTATTCTTTCTGACGAGCTGCGGTGGAGGTGGCTGCCATGGCCCACGCCTCCTTTGGCCTTGTCCCGCCTGCATGGGATCCAGTAATGCCCTTTGCATGGTGGCTCAGCACCTGCACTGCCAGCTGCAGAACTCCACATTTCCAAGTAGTGTAATGTTACTCTCAGTCTGGACACTGAAACTGGGGAAATGGGTTCAGATTTTACGTGTTTGGCAGAAAATGGTCATTTGTGCTTTAAGAAGCATTTGGGATGCTCAGCCATTCAGTAAGCTCCCATTAAAGGCCCATTCATTATGAATTTCTCACATAAAAGTATTTAAGGCTCAGTAGGAGTGCAGCTTACCAGGGAGAGTATGTTGGCTGCCTGTTAGGAGAAACAGATGCAGGCAATTTCTTCCTAAGGGTTAAGTGTGGCCTGTGAGCCAAGGCCTGCAAGGCTCGAAGGTGGCCAGCCAGCAGCTGGCAGGGCAATGATAGGTGTGTGGGCAACAAGTGCCCTGTCCTCCTGCCTCCCCCAAAATTCACTGAAGGTTTCTGATGCTGAATCCATAACAGCAATCATTTTAAAGTGCTCAGAGTTACATTTGCTGCATGACGGCAGAGTCATCTGTGCCACTAAATATTAACAGAACTGTTTCAGGAAGTAGATTTCATAGAAAACAGGGCTCTGTGTGGGGCTTGCTTATCCTCTCTGCATCACCTGCAGCAGTGTGCTAATGCATGGACAAAGTGGGCTGTGACCTCAATCAGCTAGTTAATTTTAAGCCCATGCTTAAGTGATTTGCTAAAACTGTGCTTATTCAGAGAAGGAAAGATGACTGTATTTTTGTTGCTCAGGCTAGGTGAATTATAACATGTAAGTGATTTTAATGATGAAAGGGTAAATTATGCTTTTAAACGATCATTTAAATTCCCGTAAAGAGTATTAGTAGCAGTCAGGATGTCAGATGGTAGATAGTCATGTTTAGACTTCGATAATAGCCCCTTCAAAGTTACTTGAAACATTCTGTTGTGCATTTACATTTTTATCTCTGAATTTTAAAGATGAGAGGACCTCATTAATCCAAATTCATTTTATGGCTTGTGTCAATAGAAAATGTTCTTTTAAATGTTCAGAAGGAATTGGTTACAGAAGCATAAGGAAGACAGGGAAGAAATTGTTTTCCTTTTGTGTTCAGTATATTCTTCATCCTTTTGCTTTTTGATGACTAAACTGTTCTGTGTTCGAAATTAAATACTGTTGATTGGCAACTCTTGCAGGAGTAAGACAAATAGGGCTTGATTTTGAAAAATGCATTCGTAATTGTTTGTCTAATTTGTGCAGGCAATTAGCATGATTGCCTCTGGAAGTGGCCATCTGAGAACAGTTTTGGAGATTTATCTCTTTTTCTGCTCTGTTTTCTTTGTCTCCTTCTTAAGGTACCAGCTTCTATTATGTATAAATATTACCCATGGAAGTTTAATCTGGTAATACGTTTATTGATCTCTTTTCGTCTCTTACCTCTCAACTTTCAGGCATTTGTTAAAAGGCTAGCGATGATTATTCCCTTCTGCTTCCTTCTCAAGTCGACTTGGCGCAGTGCGAGAGAGGTTCTTTCATCTATGTGGTTTGTCTTGCAGTTTAGAGGCTTAGATCTCACTGGAGTCTCTATAGATTCTTCAACGGCCATAGTAATATGTAAGCATTTTCCATGCATACAGAAAGGATTATGGCTTTCATTGGTCAAGTCTTTTGCTCCTTCCTGAGGAGACCTGTGCATGCAGGGGACGTTTACCAGTATCAAGGTGGCACTTTTTTGTTTTCTTTCAAATATGTGGTGAATTTAAAAGGAAAGATAGATGAATCTCTAGAGTATTCCCCTCGGAGAGGCTGAGAAACCTGGTTCACGTTAGGGATTTGCAGGGCATGTTCAGTCTTTGAATGGACCTGGAGGCTGTTCCTGTAGGAGTGTGGTGCTGAGGCTGCAGTTCCTCAGTGGCTTCACTGCTCTGTAAGAGAGGGAGACAAGCCTGTGCTCCCGTCATCTGAGTGCACATACTCTCCCTGTGCTGATGCTAGTGCTGGGTGGTAAGCCAGAACAGAAGAATAACCTTTTTAAAATAATAATAATAATAAATATTTCTGTTAAGTTTAATTTTCAATCAAATCTGTTCCCTTAGCTGAGTCACTGTGTGGCCACACAAGCACTGCTGCTGTCAGGAGGGAAGCAGCAGGAAAGGTGCAGTGGGAGGCAGGGAGAAGAGCGAGTAACATCATCCCTGGCAGCAGTTGGGTTTGAGGCAATGGGGTACTGCACCCCTCCTGGTGACGTCCACATGGCATTCATTGCTCCTGAAATTTTCTGCATCTTGAGATACAACTAAGTCAAACCTAAAGATTCAGTGCCCCTCCTGTTTTGGGATGTGACCTAGAGCTGCAGAGGTAGGAAAGCTGTGGCTAGCAGCTCTGTAGAAGACAAATATCCCCAGGATCATTAATCACGGGATGGATGGCATGCTGCCTGATTGCTTATTGGCTGTGGCCTTTCATTAAGGGCAAATTCAATTTTCCCGTATCGACAGCTGCCTGATGGAGAGACCGTGCTATGTGGCAGGCACTGTAGTGCCGAAAGCAAGCACCCAGATAGAGCTATACGTCAAGAATGATACCAGCAGTGTGCTTCCTTCTTTTCTTCTCCTCCCTGCTCTCTCTCCTTGTTGAAAAGAAACAACTTCTAGGGATGAAATGTTAAATATGCCATCCTGGCCTGTCTGCTAGCTAGGAGATGCTGGGACGTTAATGTACTTCAAGTGGGGCAGCTGTTTCTTGCTGATCCTTGTTCATTCCTGGCCTGGGTTGGGACTGATTTAATTACAGAAATGTATTACCATTGCCAAATAGTCCTCCAAGCCAAACAAAACCTTTATTTTCTTCCTGCCCAGTCCTTCTGGTCCATCCCAAAGCACACATATTTATTCCACTATGAGGAAAAACATTGGAAAGAAACAAGCAGAGCGTGTTTTGCCAGGGAGCATCCAATTTTGCTGGCCCCAGCAGTGCTCTTCCCATGCCCTGGCCAAACAAGAGCCCTCTCCATCAGCACAGCTTGCTCGAACATCTCCCCTCCTTTTTATGAGAGCTGCTCCAGCCCCTTCCAAACATGTAATTATAGATATGAAAAAATAAACTTGTTCTTATTCAGCACCTGATAAAATGGTGACTCAGGCATTTTCATTTTGTATTGGAAACGCAAATCCTCTAGCATTCAGAGTGCTCACCAGCATGCAGCCTAAATCTTAAAAGGAACTGTGTCTGCCCACAAGGAGAGCACAATGGGTACAAATGCAAAAGGCCACATGGAGGCTTTCAGGAGTAACTCTGTTTGACCATATGATTACTCAAACCAAGGTCTTTTAGCTGACCAAGGTCTTTGCACTGACCCTTGCAGTGTAATTATCTCAGCAAGACCCTGACCCACACCTACCAGTGGGCTGTGGAGATGTTGTCTTCCTTCATTTACCCATTCCTGCTATTCAGGGTAAATATCCTGCCGTTGACAGCAGACAGCTTGCAATGGGTTTTGCCAGGCAGCCCCGTGCTAGGGGGTCTGTATTCTGACAGCTCTACAGCACAGCAAAGTAACAGGGTGTGCACGGGGAAACACACCATGATAGGATGGGAGGTAATGGCCTCAAGTTGCTCCAGAGGAGGTTCAGGTTGGATATCAGGAAAAATTATTCTCAGAAAGAGAAAGAGTGGTCGGGCAATGGAACAGGCTGCCCAGGGAGGTGGTGGAGTCTCCGTCCCTGGAGGCATTCAACAAATGTCGCACTTAGGGACATGGTTTAGTGGGCGTGGTGGTGTCAGGTTGACGGTTGGACTAGCTGATCTTCGAGGTCTTTTCCAACCTTAATGATTCTATGAAACACACCAAATGCTGAAACTCTCAGTCCCTTGCTTTACCTGCTAGGTAGCCCTCGTGCAGTGCCATTGCCAAGGCAGGAGGTGGCACAGCGTGAGGCATGCTAGAGCAGATGAGCTTCTGCAGTCCTGGGTGATCTTCTGAGCAGTGGGACTCAGTAAGTCCTACCACTGCAACTTCATGCTTCAGAGAAAGATGCCATACAAAGTAGAAGAGCAGAAGGGAGAAGTCTTGGAGAAGACAATTTTTGGCTTGTCCTCATAGACAGCTTGCCTCATCCAGCCTTCTGGGGAATTGCTTTAGCCAAACCTGCACGCAAATCGTTGGGCTTGTTATAGGGCTGCTCACATGCAGCTGGTGGCCCTTGGGTACATAAGCACTCAGGTTAAACACACAGGAGGGAACGAGAGGAATGAACCAGGCCCACTGGGCAGACAGGAGCTCTCTGGTTACTGAGGGCTGCATGCCCAGCCTGCTGTTCCGGGCAAACTGTGGAACAAGGACACTTGACAGGTTTAGGGTAGCCCTTATGAACATGGTGATGACATCCTGTCCCTATTATAAAGATATTTCCGTGCTGTGTCAGGAGATTGCTGGTGTGCAGGCTGGAAGCAAGGTGCTTGCTGAAAGGCATAAATCTTTCTAACCAGCTTCACTTGAGTTATTTTTAAGCTCAGGGCAGGCAGTGCCTCTGTTAGGGCTGGAGGAGTGGCAGCCAGCTGGACAGGCTCTCTGGAGCATGAGTCCCCTCTTCCTCCCATCCACATGCATTGTGCTGAGCAAAGAAAGTTCCCTGGGCTGTGACAGCAGCAAAAGGATGGCAGGGACATCCTGGAGGGGGACTTAAAAGTCCTCCCAGTAAACTGGGTAGGTGCAGGATGCTGTTTGATTTAGATTTAAAATCGTTTAATGCTATTTTTTACATGTGTCTAAAGCATCCAGAGTCGTTGAGGACATATTTATATGCAAGAGTTGCTGGGTTAAGAAAAGAGGCAACAGATGTACAGATATATGGTTTTGCCCTTGCTTCTCTGAGGACTTTGCTGGAATCCATAATTTCTTATTTCCACTTGGAGCATAAAGCGCTTTCTTATTATCATATGATTCAGGAAACAGGGGCAGCCAAGAGGCAAAACTGAAGTGTATTCCTGCTTCCCCTCCTCCTTGTGCCTTCCTTGTGCCCAAACCCAGCACCTCTTGGCAGCTTTTCACATGAATATACAGAACTGAACCCAACTCAGTGGCTACTCCCTCTTTCTCCAAGCAGTTACACTGGCATCAAACACTGATGTAGCTGAGTAAACAGGGACCCCTCATGGGAAGGACTGTAACATCTCTGAACATGAGCCAAAACCCTTTAATCATAAAGAGATAATCCACTAAGTAATTTGAGCCCAGCAGTCTGCAGGGCATGGGGGATGCTTTCTGGCTTTGGTCCCAAAGAATCAAAAAGTTCTTTAGAAACTGCTGCCCTAGTGAAGGAAGTGGAGGTGAAAGCCAGTTAAAAAAAAAAAAAAAAAAAAAAAAAAACATTAATTNAAAAAAAAAAAAAAAAAAAGACATTCAGTTTGGATGTTTGGGAGTTTATTTTTTTTTCCTCATGAGAACATAATTTGCTTAATAAAGAAAAAGTAAAAAGGTTGTTTTGGTCTCTTTTAAGTAGTTGGGGAAAAGTTGACATTTCTTGTAGAAAGAAGACTCTTTCCCTGGGGTATTTTCTACACCCAGTTCTCCTCTGACAAAATGTGGCTGCATTTTTACTGATGAAAAAGTCTTCTAAATGTGGAAGGCTGTGGAAGTAGCAGTCCTTTACAAATCACACTGCCATGCGTGTGTGTTTGTTCCCACTGCCTTCAGAGCCTGGGGTGGGCTCCCCCAGGCCATCATAAGCCCAGAAGCATCAGCAGAAATCCCTCCTCAGTTCGGCAGGGAGGGGATGTGTTCTGCAAGTGCATCAGCCCAGGGTGTTGGTGTGCAGGCGATGTTACTGGGGCTCATGTGGTACAGGGCTACGATCTCTCTGCTGCTTTGTGGTCAGGCACAGAGCTTCCCCCTTGTTTCTGTGGGGCTGGATGGGGCTCAGAGTACACGATGCAGTGACAGGCGCAATGTCTGTGGTCGCTCTGCACCCTTTATTGTGGGGGCCTGTACTATTCAGCAGTTCAAAGGTGCTAGAAGATTTGCAGGCAGCCTTGCAGGAAATCAACCTTACAGCAGGACCGCCGTGTCCCACAAGCAGCGTGCAGGGCTGAGGAGGGCTTTGTCAGAGAGCATCTCAGCATTCAGGCCTGGCTTGGCGTCTCCCAGCCCAGCACCACATGCTGTCTGCTGCCTCCTGGACCTTGCTGGCTCCAAAGCAAGGAGCTGTGTTCCCAGGGCTGTGTGCTGGCGTGTCCCACGGGTCACAGGCCCTTCAGCCTAGGACACCACGTGCCCCCTGGAGCCTCTGTCCCCCTCCTTGGGAAAGTCACCTCTGTGAGCAATGTCTCACGATGATGCTGCTGAGTGCCCATTAGCAATTGCTGGATTTTCTTCTTGACCTGTCTTTCTTGTAGGAGTAGGCTTTGGATTTTTTCCTTTAGAGTAGTTGCACTGCACTTGGGGATGTGCAGAGCAGAGCTCTGTGTAGTTGGCTTTAATCTAGCTAGGCCCAGCGGCAGCAGCAGTGCTGATGTTTTCATCACCCAAGCACACACTCAGAGCAGCCAGTGTGCTGGCTGGCACGCGTTATGCTGCAGCTCAAGCATTTTCATTTCTCTGTTGTCTTTGTTATCCAGGGTAGACAGATTACAGTAGATATTCCTACTTATAGCTCAAATGCACCATTAGTTCAGCTCAGGAACACCCCACCTCTGAGCAGCCTCCATGGGACTTTTC
>VXAV01002725.1:0-11323 GCA_013399715.1 Alectura lathami | reverse complement strand
GAGTCGGGCACCCGCACGGGGAGGTCACAGCTATTTCCTAAGTGTTATTATTATTATTATTTTTTACCCTTGTCTATCACTGGTTTTAAGAGCTCTAAAAAAAAAAAATAAATCAAAAATAGAAAACGCAATGTATATATATATATATATTTTTTTTTCCCTTCAGATTGCTACAGGGAAAGGGGTAAAAGAGAGCCAGGGATAGAAAATAAAACTATTCTGCAGAATTTCACAAATAAAGCTCCTCCTGAAGCAGCCCAAGGCACCCCAAGGAGCAGCAGAAAGCACACAGCACCCCGCTCCCACGCCTGCTGCACCTCCCGCACCCCGTCCCAGCACTAACGCATCCCCTAACGCAGCAGAAAGACAAGTGTCATGCTGAATCGCATCCTCCTCGCTCCTCGCACACGACAGCCGAGCTAGCAAAATATAACATGCATGACTCAGTCCTGCCAGGACGGAACGGCAAGCCTTGAAATAAGGTAAATATCTTAAAAGGTCAATTAGAAAAAGCTTACAAAACATCAGCCGCTGCTTCTCGCTAGAGCTCGTTACCTAGTATGGTGGAGCTGCCTGTGTGTTTTTTTTTTTTTCTTGTGCAAGTTAGTCTGTGAGTCAGCATTAACACACATGAGAACATCAGGAATACTGCCTAGTTCTGATGCAATGGAGGTTGTAAAAAAAAAAATAAAAAAAAAAATCGTGCTCCGTTTGGACAGAAGCCTGCAGTTCGATTGCCTTTACTTTTCAATTACTGCATAGCCTACCGTTACCAAACTGCACAGGGGAAGGAAACTTTGCTTACATCTCTGCCTCAAATTAATGACTTCTTACTTTTGGCCACGATTTTTTCTCCCTGCTTTAAAAAAAAAAAAAAGTCAAAAAGTCAGCCTGATGAGATTAACCCTTTGGGGGCTGCTTGGTCCCTGCACCTAGCAGGGTCTGTGCTTTTCCAGAGAAATTTCAGCACCCGGGAACGACACTGCCAAAAAGTTCTGGCGAAGGAAGCCGTTTCTACATTAAACTTTTAGTGCTCTATAAAGCGAAGCTACAATTGCATCGGAGCTTGATCCTTAATGGAAACACAAGCTCGCAGATAAGGAAGTTGCACGCTGCGGGACTGTAACTGTGCTCGCAGGTCGGCAGAGACAAGCCCCAGCTGCACAGGCTGCTTGGCAACTGCAGCCTCCCCGGTCCTTGAGCACAACCACCCCCGTGTCCACCTCCCCACGCAGCCCCACGCGCACCCCCACAGCCCCAACGCGCGCACACAAAGGTTTGCGCAGCAGAACCAGCGCCAGCCTCTGCTTTCTGGCCCCTCTGCCCTTGCAACAAACCCCGTAACAGGTCCAGCAAACCATGCCTCGACCTCCAGAAGGGGCTGCTTCTGTCCTTCACCCTACGCATGCCCGCACAGCACCACAGCCTGAGCATTTTCCTGCAGGTGCAGCTGCCTGCAGAGCCAGCCCCGCACCGTGCGGGGCCGCAGCGCAGGGACGCGCAGCACCTGGCGCCTGATCCCAGGCACAGGCTGCAGGTGGGGAGGTCGGCAGCAGGGGACGGATCCGATCCCGTACCAAGGAGCGCAGGCCGGCCCACCGACAGGATGTACGAGTGACGACTGTGGATTAATAATCCAGCAGGCCACAAGTAGATTCTGAACTCCAGTTTGGTTTGTTGGTTGGTTTTCCTATGGGTAGGCACAAGGACCAAAAAAACATTATTTTGTTTTCTTAAACACAGCTATCCATGCCCATTAACTGAGAGGAGCACCCCCCCGCAGCAGAGGCCAGCCCTTCTGCAGCCTCGCTGGCACACGGCTCAGCATCAGACCAGCTGAGCGCGGGGTCTGTCCTGGGCCGTGTGGGACACAGCATACAGATGAATCTGGTTTTAAAGGAAAAAACCCAGGCAGCAGCTCCCGGGCCAAGCTGTCTTGTGCCAAACTTCCCAAGCGCTGCAGCGCAGCTCAACAGCGTTTCAAAAGAATTTCTGTGCTGTTTTGAACGCTGCTGACAATCTTCCCCGTCAAAATTTGTAATTTAAATCCCACCGAGGCGAGAAGCGCGCTGGTCCCCGGGGCGCTCCCGGCTCCGCCTATGTAAAGCTGTGCCCCACAGCCGCCCCACTGTACCCACTGCCCACCCCATTGCATCCCACTGCACCCCACAGCCCCCTCACGGCACTCCATTGCAAACCACAGCCCCCCCACCGCACCCGACAGCTCCCCCATTACCCCCTGCTGCAACCCGCAGCCCCCCTCAAAGCACCCCGCAGCCCACCCCAGCACCCCACTGCTCCCCATTTGCAGCCTGGCGCCCAGCCCCGCGCCACCCAGCACATGAGATGTTCCTTCCCACGACTTCGGATGTGTCAATACGCCAAAAATAAGCCTAATTGGTGAGGGACAGCAAGACTCGCTCCTTCTGGCACACGCCGTTTCATAGGAAGCAGCTCCATTTTGGCTCAGACGCTTTTAAGATTCCCTCCCAGCGCTGCAGAGCACCTTGAAAGGTCGACGAGCGCTCTCGCACCCTCAGCTCCAAGCACAGCGCTGCAGCAGAGGCAGACTGACCGCGCTCTGCGCGCCCAGCACCCAGCCATGCGGCGGGGGCAGCACCCACTGGTGAGCGGCTTGCGGGCGTTAAGGAGCTGCTGCGGGGCAGTGGGACAGAGGCGGCATGAGACCCTTACCACGCTCGTTAAAGGCAGTGATAGTTTGTAACTGCTCTGGTCTTTAATATTCATAGCTCGCTCGATTTGCATATCATGCCATAAATAGTTGAAGCAGAGGTAAAACACAAAGCGCTCTACTTGCATTTCTAATTACGCCTAAAATCAAATGTAAATCACAACACAGTCAAGACAGAAGATATTAAATTTGCTGTCTCTCCATTAAAACATTAGGAAAAAAACAAACCCAAACCAATTATTTTTTAAAAAGATCCAAGAGGGTTTCAAAGCAGACGTAGCGGGATGGCCCTGCTCCAAGCGAGGGCTCGCATGCCCCCAACAGCACCCTGCAGCCCAAACCTGCACCAAAACCGTGGCTGCGTGCTCACCCATGGGCTTTGGAGGAAGAAAAGCAGCTCTCAGGGGCAGCCGGGAAACCCTCTGCAAAGGAGGCAAACCCAAAGGATGGGCTCAGCCATCTCGGCGGCCCCGGCTGGGCTCTCCCCAGTACGCCCAGTGCTGGTGATGCTGGAGGCGATGCTGGCACCGGTGCCTCAGAGGAGGCTCCAGCCACAGCCACAGGGAAGCGCAGCACCCGCAGCGTTCCCAGCGAAGCCCTGCAGCTCTGCGCCCAAAGGCTGCACTAAAATCAAACTAACCAAGTCTCAGGAAAGCAGGGCAAAAATTGCTTCTGTCAAACCGCATTCCTGGAAGCACCGAGACCCACCCGCGGCACGGCCGTGCCCAGCGGTGCCGCAGCCTCCTCTTGGCTCGCCTGGCGTGTCCCAGCTGCACAAAACCAACCCACGCCCTGCAGCACGAGGAAAGGCTGCTGGGGGTGGCCGCCCCCAGGGGACACGTGTTCCATGCCACCTCCGCTGAGACTGGGGAGTGCAAGCCGGAGACCACCAAAGGCAGAGAGGCAACCGGCAGCTGCCCCGCACCCGAGCCACCGAGCCGCCCGGATCAGGCCGTCCCAGCGGACAGAAACGTGCACATCACGCCTTGCACGTGCGCAGCGCTGCCGTGCTCTGCCCCACCTGTACCCCGACTTCAGCACCCCGCTGCTGGGGGCCCGAGCCCTTTGCCACCTGCAGGCGCGACACCAGCGCTGCGCTCCCTCCTGCTGCCTCCCTGCCAGCTGAACACAAACACTGCATTTGTTCTACTGCAGAGCTGAAGTATCTCTTCTGCCATCTCTACCTCCAAAGAATTCCAGAGAAGTAATTAAATTTAACCCCAAAAGGTGTTTACTCCCTTTTCCCGGTTAATACAGCTGGCACTGAGAGAGAAGTGAAAGCGAGCTGCTCAGTGTGCAGAGCTTTTTGCTGTTCGTATGTACCCTGGCATTTTGCCCGGACCTATTTTTAAGCCCATTTACTAGAAATCCCACAAATTAAAGGAAATACGGATAATGTTGTAAGAATCCTTTGGGCCAAATAAAAGCTACACATAATTTTCCTTGTGCATCAGACTAAGATCCTTAACCACAAAAACCAGATTTCCCCAAAGCTCTTTTGCAACAGCGAGAGAATCTTGTTTTGTAAAAAGTTGCTTTGATTCACGGCGGGATTACACGGCGGCCGCGCCAAATCTCCAGTGGAAAGCTGTCACCCCTGTCCCGGCACCACCGCGAGCGCAGCAAGGTGAGCAGCACACCGAGACAGCGCACGGGGACAGGGCTCAGGGACAGCTCTGGGGACAGGTCTCCCCGCCACGCAGCCACCGCATCCCCCTGGGATATTTCTGCAGTCACCGCTGGGTTTCTCACGGGGCCGTGCAGCGAGGCGAAGCAGTGCCCACTACACCTGCCTCTCCCTTCACTCCTGGTCCTCCCCAGCACGGCAAACACCTTCTGCGCTGGCGCTTCAACCTCCTTTTACAAAGAAAAATAATTCCGCATGGGCATAAACGCTCTCCTTCCACAAACGCACAGAACTGAGCAGTTAAACACGCAACTTCGGGAACTTTTCCAAGATTTCTATGTTTTGCATGAAAAGCAAATGTTTTTTTTCCTGCCTGGGAAAATATTTAAATGCTACGTTTAGGGAGCCAAGTCCGTGTTCTCCTGCTTGGTGCGGGGATGCAGCCCAAGCAGCGACTCGGCAGCCAAGGCCCCGCAGCCCCGTGCTGGGTCGGCCCCATCGGCCCCACTCCCTGCCTCGCCCCGATACCTGCACACCCCTCACCACTGAGCCCTTCTGCTTCTCGCAGAAACACAGCATTAATTTCCCTCTGTTTTTCCATCTCTTTCTGTATTTTTTAAATCTTTCTGGCCAGTTAGACCAGAACCATCACAATTGCAAAACCCAGGAAATCTGCTGCAACACTCTGCAATACTTGCAAGGCAATTAGCCAAAACCTCACACAAATAAGCTTTTTTTTTTTTTTTTTTGTTTGCCACACCATTCTAACCACCAAGCCTTAACCCATTTCTTAGGAAACAACGTCTGCTGAAATAACTTCCTAATCTAGGGGCAGCGTGGAAGAAGATTCCTTGCAGCATCTCCAGCCCATGGCAACACCAGGGCCAGGGCTGCTCCGCCAGCAGAGCGCAAGTCTTGCTCCGCGGACCCAAAGCACCAGGAGAACTGGGATAACCGGAGCTCAGCTCCTGCAGGGCCCAAGCTGGACCCCACTGCGTGAGAAACAAATCACGGCACGGCCAGGGTGGCTCCTGGGCACTAATGGGGAAGAACAGGGAAGCCGCTGGGCAGCACGGCAGCGAGCTTGGTGCGGCTGCAAACTGAACGCACACGGAGTTTTATTTGGGAAGATGTCAAAACACAAGAAAAATCAAGGCTCACGATGTGCCGTAGGAAACAGCTATCACCTGCAGATAAACTGAGGCAGAGCACGGTAACAACCAGCACTGCGCACACAGCGAGGCAGCGCTGTGCTCCAGCACCTTTCCTCATTGCGGGCTGGAACAGCAGCTACGGCTCCCTGTTATTTATTAGAGCTCATTCCCTCTCTCCTTCTCTCTCCCTGCTTTTCCCTCTCCCCCAGACTACAAAGCCAATAAAATAAAATAAAAAGCTTCCTTCTGGGAGCGCGGCGGCAATAACGCCGCTCCCATCTGTTGCCGAGTCCAAGGACCTGCCCGGGGAGGAAGCAGAGCCGAGGGAGTCAGACGTTTGCGTGCCTTTTTGGAGGAACGGAGCCCAGCTCTAAAGCAGAGACTATTCCGAATCACCTCTTGAATTTTTTAATGCCGCTCTTGGGAGCTCTGGAGGTAAATATGTTAATTTGACTTCAATCATGGTCTGGAAAAAAAAAAAAACGCTGTATTAGTTTAGGGGACCAACTCTTAAAACTATTCATGCATTTCTGCATATTTTATACTCAGCAAATAAAGTTCCAAGGTTCTGTAAGGAGAAATTATTCTGAGTAAGCAATAATGAGGCGTGCATTATATGAGGCGGATACTAATGGTAATCTATTATTAAAATTTAAGAGTTCCAGCGGCTACATCTCGAGCCGTCCCGCCGCCTCCCCTCTGCGGGCAGCAGCACCCGGAGCGGGGCCGCTCGGGTCCCCCCCGCTGCCCCTCCCCATGCTGCCCGGTGCCTTGGTGCAACGCAGCTCCTGGGCGCACGGGCATTAAAAAATTAACGAGGTGTCGAGTTTGCACTCAGCGATCCTCGTGGCTCCATCGACCCCTGATCGCTGCCCTCGTGTCCCAGCTGAGGTCGGGGGTCTCTGGGGAGCCAAAGCTGGGGCAGAGCCCGCGTGCGGTGCTCGGGGGCTGCAGGGTCCTGCGTGGGCACTGCGTGGTGCTGGGGACCCGTCCCAGCAATGGGCGCACGAGATCGGAAATCAGCCAGGGTGGAGGCGTGCTGCAAGGCCGCTGTGAGAGAAAGTGACCGCAAAAAATAAAGTAAATTGAAGTAGATTTATATAAAGAATGAAACCAACCCAGAGTCTGGCTCATTTTCCAGAGTTTTGGCTCTTTTTTCTCTTTCCTATGCCTGTTGGTGAGCATCAGGAGTCTCTGGGGGCTGTAAATCTGGGTGTGACCAGCACATATGGAAAATGTCACATCGGGGGCGGGGGGGGCAAGGCAGTGGGGCACCCAGGGCACCCGCTGCCCCTTGAAGGGAAGAGCCCCACTGCTTCAGGTGGAACGCAAAATTACATTCCAGCTCTGCCTCACAGTATCACAAGCGCGCAGCAAAGTTATTTTTTTAATGGAATTTTTAAGTAAGTTTGGCCCTGACAGGCAGTATTCTGCCCGAACCCAAGGACACGGGCAGCATGGCACCTTCGTGGGACGGGGGCTTGGTCTGAGGCCCCCCCCAGCCCAAGGAGCTCAGCTGCGGGAGCGGGGTCCCCACCCGGAGCCTCCCGCAGCGCCCATCCGCGCGCCTGCCCCGTGGAGTTTGTTCCCAGAAGGAAAACCAGGAGATGCCTTCCACAAGCAGAGGATTTCAGCAGCTAATTTTACCATCACTTATGGTCGACTTTATGACTAAGATTTCATGCTGACTATATTAATCCTGTCAAATCTCAGAGTGAGAGAGAAACGATACTGTATATTTTATGGCTGCAATAACTTCTACGCCATTAGACATGCATGCTGACATGAAAGTAATCAAATTGATTTTTCCCCTATTACAATGAAGAACTTTGTATGAGCAAACAGTCTCTCTGGCAGAGGAATGAAACCCCGAGAACCTTGGGCTCGCTCAGGAAATTAAGAAATCGCCGCAAGAAATTGTCCAGAAACGCGGGTATTCTGCGTGGCTGCCACCACAGCTGGAAGGCACGCGCTGGCCGAGCAAACAACCGGCAAAAGACAGCGCAAGGAATAAGGCGAGGGGCTTGAAGCAAGGCACATACTGCACTGGCTGCCAGTGATTGCCTTCCCAGCACCAAGGGCTCCGCACCCGCGTGCAGCAGCTCCCAGTGGGTGCTCGGGACGGAGCCAGAACGGATCGGGGGAGCTCCCAGCGCCTCTTGGGGCCTGGTGGTGATGGGGCCACAAGGAAGGGCGCAAAGCCCCCGGAGAGCATCTAAAACAATTTACTTTTTTTAAGGTAAATAGGCCTTTAGCTTTAAATTCCACCTGCTTTGTGGGTGTTTTTTTTTTTTTTTAAACCCAACTCATAACCACACTTGGAATCAGGAAACCTTTCCTGGATTGCAGCAATCACCTAACGTTATGATTTAAAGCCTTCCATCTGACAGACCTGTGAAGTCCTGCCGAAAGTTGGGTCACAGCCAACGCTGTGACAGGCAGACACAGGGTGACAGTGCGGGGTGCCCCCAGCTGCAGGGGCACAGGATTCCCGTGCCTTTGGGAGCAGGTGAAAAACCCACAGAAAAAAACCACAAAACCCCATTTTCTTCCCCCGAACCACCCGCACAAGTCAGGTGTGGGAGCGAGGGTGAGACTGGCCAGGTCCAGCCCCGAAGGGCCGGGCAGCTGCTGTAGGCGCGATGCATGACAAAGATGTCCACGTGGCCCCGACAGGCACGCTCACTTTTACTCTATAGCCAATCACTTTTTTATTATTATTAGTTCAAATAACAGCTCTCAGAGCCTTCTGTAGCAAAGTGCAACCAACACTTGCTCAACGCCAGTTTCAGCGAGCAGTGAGTTAGCTCAAAACGCTGCCCAGGGCAGCTCTGAAGTCACCCGTGCTGCCGCCGCAGTCCCAGCACGCCAAAGGCCTTCATGCATGTATTAAACAGAACAAATTACTTTTTGGATAACTTTCCCGTTTAGCTAAATTCAAATTAAAGATTTAGCACTTTCCCCAGCGAAAGCCCTCAGAAGCACAGAGCCCCTCACCTGCGCCCCCCCAAACGCACTTTGTTACCGGCCCCTCCGATCCTTACCTCCCAAACGCGGGGTGAAGGCAGCCCCTGCCCCTGCAGCCGGAGCCACCCGCAGCACCGCGGCTGCCCGGCGCAGGACGGGGTTACTTGTGCATTCTGCAACAGCCCTAGCGGGGCCCTGCTGCCAAAACGCTGTAACAGTATTCCCCAACACCCAACCGGTCTGGCCACAACAGCTTCCCTCGGAACACAAGCCTGCTATTCACCAGAGGGCCCTTTCAGCCCAATTGTGCCAAAATTATGCTTGAAAGTTATCAGACAAAACACCCAAACCCATAGTTTTGCAAAGGTAGACAAGGTCTCCCGGGAGAGGCAGCGAACAATATCAATGAGTTTCTCATGACCTTACAGAGATTGCCATGACAACACAGTTTCAATCCTCCAAACATGGATATATTCATTTGCACCAGTGTGATTGAGAGCAATTAGAGCGAGGCTCTGCGCGCTGGGGGGAGCGGGGACGCGGCGGTGCCGCGCACGGGAAGCGCTCACATTGAAATGTAAAAAAGCAAACCCACAACACTCTTCAGAGCCGTGTGACCTAATTCATTATAAAGAATGTCAGTTAGCAAACCTCTTAAATAAAACATTAAGCTAGAGGTAATTTGAAGCCTTGTGGATTTTGTTTTACTCAATTATTTTCTAATGCTTCATGTCGAAGAATAAATATGCAGAAATAATAATAAAAAAAATACCCACGGTTTCATTTAATTCTTCTGCAAAAGAAATGAAGACACTCATACTAAAACAAAATACCCTCCACCAAGCCAGATCTTTAATTAAAACTTTTAAGTCCTACAAGATTCTTCAAGGTTGCAACGCCTGCTTGAGTTTCCACAGGCTCGCTGATGCCGCTCCCCAAGCCAAGGCTGCTCCCCTCCATCCACCAGCGCCAGGACAAGGCAGGGGCTGGGCGGCAGCGCTCCCGAGGCTCCATTTACAGCCTTTGCCAGAAGAAGGAAAATCAGCTATTTATATGCAGGAGCGCTGTTTCGTTCTCTGACTGATGCAGTTCAGGGGAGCAAACTTCCCTCTGCCCCACTTACGGAGCAGTACGCCTGGGCACAGCCAATCCCCACTGCCTCCGCGGCACGGCCCCGGCAGCTGCTCGGTGGCCAACAGCAGCAGAGCCACGATTTGGGAAGATGGACGGCTCCCGTGCCTGGCTGAAAACACAAGGGGAATGCTAGAAAGCAAAAGCTAATGCTCTGGTGCGACAGATCACCCTGCTGGCCCAGCAAACCCAGCACCGACCCCGTGCACACGGGCACCATCGGTGCCAGCGGGTGCCCAGTGGGCGCGCGAGGAATCCTGGCAGCCCCACGTGGAGCTGCCACCCGTCGTTCCCCAACCTGCACCCTGGTAGGAGCACGTGCAGCCATCCCAGCCTTGGAGCTGGGGAGAGGAAGCTCAGAGCTGCACTTGGACGCGCGCTTGGCAGCGATACCGTTTGCAAGGGGACCCCAGGAAGAGGTCTGCAGGAATGCGCTCAGCAGAGCTCCTCCAACAGCTCTGTGCTGCGAGGGGAAACATCCCGGAAAGGAAAACCCAGAAAATCGGACACTCCTCCCAGCCACCGTGGTCAGAGTGAAACACCTCACTGCTTTGATTCACCCTTTAAAACAAGGAAGCAAGCACACTGTCCTCTCGCCGTACCCCACCAAGCAGGTTGCGGCGTGCAGGCGGGCCCCGTGGGCACATCGCCGGCGCGGTCAGGCTGCCCCGCTCGGCGGCACGACCTGCAGAGATCCTGCTGGGCCCATCCCTCTGCATGCTGCAGCAGAGGATCACCAAGGATTAGTATTCACCCGTTAGCAGCGGGGAAACCCTGCAGCTAGAGGTGGAGCCAGTCGGTGCCTCAGCACCCAGGCTAAGTTGCCTGATGAATGCTAACCACAGCTCGCAGCTTATTTATCTAATTTGCTTTGATTTTAAAAGATCGAGTTATCCAACCAGACACGAAAACCAGACTGAAAATTTCCCGTGCTGGTGAAAACTCGCTCTGCCATTTCATGACACTGTAATTCAATATACATCTCTGAATATGACTGACCTTTCTCAATCACATTTGTATTGAGAAATACCTAAATTTCAGGACAAAGGCTGCAGTTTTTCAAAATGATCTGAAAAATCCCTGAAAAATGGGGTTCTGCAGTAAATGAGCATTTCAGTTCTCACTGCCATCCTCAGCCTGTAAATATTTTAGCCATTTAAGCTGGTTACAATATTTATTTGGGTCTATTTTGGTCAATCAATCTACAGTAAGAGCAGAACTTCTGGTATCAACAGAACGATCCTTTGGGGTCTGGGTTAGGGTCAGAAGGAGCAGCTCTGAACCAACACAATTGGTTTCTAACAAAAAACTGGAGGAGGGATGAAATCAGCGGCACATTCACCATGACTTCAGCAGGGGCTAGGATTTCCTGCAGGAATGTGCTGATGCTCAGAAACGCGAAGCGGGCAGGGCTGGCGCGGCTCGGGGCAGGACGAGCCGCATCCCAGTGCTGCGTCCCGGTGTGGTGTCCCGGTGCCCGGGATGCTCGCGCTGCGCACAGCGATGTGAGCTGGTAACGGTGCAGGAAACATGGCACGCTGGGATGCTGGGAGGTGGGGGCTGTTCAGGGGGTTTGAGTCCCCCGCGTGCCACCGGCTGCAGTACCAGCAGCCCGATGCTCACCCTGTAACCCCCGAGCGATGGACAGCCAAACACCACCGCGGCCCGCAGAGATCACTCGTGTGGGCTTGAAGCAATGCTCTGAGCACAAGAATCCTCCTTCTCCATTCCCGAACCCATGAGGTGCAATAT
>VXAV01002724.1:49911-64197 GCA_013399715.1 Alectura lathami | reverse complement strand
TCTCTCCAGTTTAGAGAAAAGGATATGGTGCGGGACCATGTCAAAGGCCTTGCACAAGTCCAGGTAGATGACATCCGTTGCCCTCCCTTGGTCCATCGATGCCATCACTCCATCACAGAAGGCCACCAGATTGGTCAGGCACGACCTGCCCTTGGTGAAGCCGTGCTGGCTGTCTCACATCACCTCCTCATCTCGCATGTGCCTTCGTATCTCCTCCAGGAGGATCCGCTCCATGATCTTCCCAGGCACAGAGGTGAGGCTCACCGGCCTGTAGTTCCCCGGGTCTTCCTTTCTCCCTTTCTTAAAAATGGGCGTGATGCTTCCCTTTTTCCAGTCACCGGGGACCTCGCCTGACAGCCTCAACTTTTCAAATATGATGGAGAGCGGCTCGGCAACCACATCAGCCAACTCCTTCAAGACCCTGGGATGCATCCCGTCTGGCCCCATAGACTTGTAGACATTCAGTCCCATCAGGTGGTCTCAGAGTTGCTCCGCTCTTACACTGGGGAGGATTTTGCTACCCATATCCTCTGCCATCATGTTCCTCAATCCTAATCCTTGTCTTTCATTGTCAAAGCTGCAGCAGTATGTGTAAGTTTCACCAGTAGATTATGATTCCCACAACTGGAAAGTTTCCACCTCCGGATGGTAGATTATTTGGATTGCACTGATTATTAATGTAGTCATCTCTTTCTGTGTTACTAATGAATGTACAAAGATATGCTTCAGCATTGTCAGGAACTTACCTTCCTGAATGCTTTTTCTGAAGTAAGAATAGAAAAATATATATATATTTCTTCATTTGCCTGATGATCTTTTAATTTCAAGTACGAAGAAGAGAAGACATGATCTTCAGCAAGTCACAAGGCTAAGATTATATTTTTATCATATTTTGCATAACATCTCAGAAGTCTGAAATTGGTACAAGTATATAAAAAGATAAAGACAATAAAACTTGAAAAAAGACAAATCTGTCACCCAATCCCTGTACATATTTTAGACATGAAAGCTATTTTTTTGCACTTAATTCTATGTTCTCTTCTTCCAGAAAGGAGAATTTTAAGACTGATATCTTAAAATTATCATCTTAGAATTCACATGAAACAAGATGTAAAAAACAAACACTCTCAACAAGGCGAATAAAACACATCTTCAGAATAATTTTGGCAGCACTTCCTAGATTTAATTTCCCATATACGAATATACATTACACAAATATCTCTTTATCACATCAGTTCCCACTTGCTCATTTGTGAAACAGTTCTACAGCAGTGAACAAGACAGGCCTGAAAAACCCTGCTGAGAGTTGCATGGGCATTTCCTGTCAACATGTATTTCTCTGATAATTTTGCCCAGCTTTCTGATATCCTCAGCAGCTTTAGCAAAACTCTATTAGCTAACATAAGATTTATCCCAAAGAACTAAAACCTGTAACAGGCAAAAAAAAAAATTATACAAATGCAGATCCATAGCAGTGTTATGAGGATCAAAAGCAAAAGTCAGGCAGAATCAAAAGCAGATACCATGCTACAATGCATAACCCAAAACACATTCTGAGCTACCTTTAACTGACACCAATATAGCCATGACGGATATATGGTCAGTTGTGGGGAATGCATATCGGGAAGCCTGTGGGCTATGCTACAGAGAATCCAGAGGGAAGAAATTCAGATATCAGAGGATGGGCTATGTATTCCCTGTGTTGACAGTAGGGTTAAAAAAAAAAAAAAAAAAAAAAAAAAAAAAAAAAAAAAAAAAGAGAGAGAGAGATAGAGGGAAAAAAAAAAAAAAGTAGAACATTTAAATTTATGCAAAATAAATATTTGGACATGAGGAAAAACAAACAAATAACAGAGGCAAGAAAACACTGGAACATCTTGCCTGGGAGGTTGTGGGATCTCCCTCACTGGGAATGATCAAAAAAATTGTGTCTGATTTTGTCTTGCTGCAGGAGAATGGGCTAAATGGCCTCAAGTCTCTTCCAGCATGCACCATTTCAAAGGATGCAAAAACAGAAGTCAGACAGATCATGTTTTCTTTTTGAAATATGGTTTCCAAAGGTAGAAAAGGTAAGGCAAAATCCATTATAATCTTGTAACTGCTCCCCTTTACTGTGTAGAAATACCAGGTTAAATGCCACATGTTTTTCCTCAGGAAAGAAAAACATGGGGAAGAGTTCCCTCAGCAGGTTTAAGTTAAAACACACCTACTTCAAATACCTCCAAATCAATGATCAGAAGGGTGGTTCATCCAGAAGGCAGCAGAGAGCAGCCCAGCCAGGAGCCTTCCTCTCCCCACCACCCATACAGGCAGCTTGAAGTGAGGTGGGGTGAGCACTCCTCCCTGTGCAGCCTCACATGAAAAGCACCCTCCGGTGCTGGGCTGGCCTCAAGGTCCTAGAGAGTTGGACCTGCCATTCAGGGCAGTGCCCCACATTGCCAAATGCTTTGGCAGAACGTTGGACACAATGTTGCTCTCTTCACGCTCTCCACAGACCTGGTTAAAATTGAAATGGAGAACTCACTTTGAACCAGAACTTAGAAAAATAAAAATAAAAATGAAACCTACACACTGAAGTTGCAAGACAAATGTTTCTGGAATTTCCTACTTCAAGTGGGATATTCAGGCAAATACTTCAGGACTTAATTCATCACATCTGTATTGCCAGGGTGTTCAGAACAATGTAGTTGTCGTACTTAACCCTACGCTACTCTTACTAGGATGAAACATCAAATTCTTTGGTGCTTGTTTCATCCAGAAACATCACTACATCACTACCTCAAATGTCAACAAGTAACATCAAAACTGCCTTTTTAGACAAAAAAAGGCTACTTTGTAAGTCCTTCTTGGCTGAGGCTCTCGGTTTCTTAGTAGTAAGTTTGATATAAGTTCTCACTTTGTTTTTTTTTTTTTGGTTTTTTTTTTTTTTTTTTTGATGGTAAAAATTTGAAGGCCCCTTCAGATAAAATTTGAAGTGAAGACTGTTATTGAATTAAATAAAAATGAATCATACAACCACTACAGTACCCCTTGTGTTATTTAATTCAATATTTATTTCAATTATTTTATATTGCTCCTGCATTTTTAATGTTTCTGGATTACTGCAAGATTTTACATTGTATTACAGAATTTGTCAGAGGGAGAAAGAGAGAGTGAAGTAATTTTGAGTATGAGAGTGAGAATTGCAACTTTTATGGTTATAAGAAGCAGATTAGATCTGTGGAATTATACATATTACATCAGCTCTTAACCCATCAGTACTGGAATTATTCAGCACAGATATTCACATTATTAAATTTTAGAACCACCGTCTCCTCTGCTGATGAATGGAGCAATTCAACCCTTCCCCAGTGCTTTTGGCTTAGGTTGCATTACTTGAAACAATTACGCTCTTGTTTAACTCAGTCCTTGATTTAAGTCAGTAACTCACCTGCCTAATGTATCACTCGTGGAAGCATTAGGGGGTTTGCACAGATGACAGTGCTGGTCTGTGAATTGTTCGCTTTCATTAGCAACTCTGAGGGCCAGGAACCACATGGAAGTGCAAGCTGAGCCTCAGGAGGAAAACGCTGCAGCAAGAGAGGCCTTAAAGGCCAGCTCCTCAACACCAGCAGAAGAAATCCTGCTTGTGTGACTGAAACACAGAAGTATTGGAGGTAGTGTTTAAAAGTCTTTAGACCTCAGCATACAAAAGCAAAATTCAGAATTCTCTGACAGCGTTCCTACCAGCAGGATAACAATTATCCCACTTCTTGGGTAATTTCAGTAAAAAATATAACTGTGTCAGGAGAGCAGTAATTTCTACCACACATGAGACAGTCTCTAAATGAGTGTGATTCCATTATCTCTACTAATATTTGTTTTACATGATAATAAACAAAGGAAAATATTTTCATCTTGTTGAAGAGCCAATTGTGTAACTATTTCTGTCCAACACTCACTGAATGACACAAGACAGAATCAGAATTTATTCAGGTAGAAAGAAATCTGCCACGTGAAATCATCGCAACCTTTACTTTCAGAAACAGCTATCCTGTCACCCTTGTCTGGCACTGAAGAGGAATTATTTCCCTATCTATCTGGAGGTCTGCAAGCTAAGCATGGTTATTTTGCTGTCTGGCACATCAAAGCTCCAGGCTGCCAGGTAGAACTTACAACTGTACAGTGCACCAGGGATCACGGGAGCCAATATTATAAGTCTCTCTCTCTCTCCTTGTGCTCTTTCACTGACTTTCACAGCTCAGGATTGCTGCAGAGGGAGCTTATCCGTGCCTTCTTTTTGGCCTTTTCTTCTGCAACATTGACTGGGCTACAAAGGGGCAACTTGTTTGCGGCAGCCATTGTAATGGGAAATAAAGGGGTCAGACCTTGTATATTCGGCAAAGTTCAAAAGATGCCTTTCTCCATTAACTGGAACCAAAAAAAAAAAAACATCTTCAAGAGCTTGTTTCTAACAGATATTCACAAGTGAAAAAAGCTGCCTGTAAGAAGGAGAAGAATAAAAAATTCCAGAAAAAAAATGCTCTTTCTCCACTTGTCTGAAGGTTTCTCCTGTTCTCTTCTGATTCAACTGGTTTCTTTTTCCTAATACACATACTTACAGATGCTCAGTATAACAGATAACACAACACCCTGTACAGGAGTTATCCACTACAAAGACAATGGCACTGTGTTTTTGCCACAAACGCTTTGCCACAGTCTTACCTGTATTTCCAGGCCTGTTGCATATGGAATGATGTGGCAATAGACCTTCCTTGCAATATCTATCCTGTACACCATACGTAGCACCTTGTTGTTGAGGCTGGGAGGGAAGCAGTACTCGAACACTTAAAAGAGCTTTTTATCTCTGATCTTCTACTAAAGAAAGGATGTCATAACACAGGGGTTATGGATGACCTGTGTGTGAAATCCAACTTACCCTGCCAGTATCTCTCACTTGTGTGGTATACTGGAGGTTATAATGCTAGTTGAGCCATAGGAATTGCCATGAGCAGAGACTAACCCACCTAGCATTCAACTTCTGACCCTGGTCAGTAATTTCTGTTTCAGTAAAAGGAAAATCTTCCTCCAGAGAGACAGAAGTCACAAATACCTGGACATGAGGGAAAACTTCTGTTCATGCAGAGACTTGCCCATACCTTAAAAAGTGAGATTTTCTATAGAATTTCCAAAATCTTGGCTGTAGTTCACAACCACAAAATTACTTTGAAATGTTGCTTTTATCTTTCTTTCTGTCTTTATCAATTGCCAGCTTACTCTGTTTGAATTCATAAAAATGTAAAACTCCATGAGGTTAAATTCCACTTCTTAGAAGCCTCAGAATTGGAATAGGTAACACAGCTAACGGTACTATTACATTTCTCCTTTTGATCAGCTTGCATGATTTATGGCAGGCAATTGGTCTCATAGAAATACATCAAATAATTCTCACAAACAGGAGGAAAATAAATTCAAATATGAGAGATAGTAAGCATAGTCAACAGGATTAGTGTCCATATTGTTGTCAGTGTTGGAATTTCAATTATGCATTTCTCAGCTTCTTCCATTTGGTCTTTTTAGCCTTGGTAATACATTGCTTAGGTTTTGCCTACATAACAACAGTTAAATTAAGTCTTCTACTTCCATGATATTTTAATGGTGAAAGTTTGGATTGTCATTATGCATTTAAGGCCCACTGGAGGCTAAGGTTGATTCATAGCCCCAACATAGGAAGTGGCTCATTTTCTCAGTAATGGCTTAATCATTCCTGCTATTCCCTGAGCACTTTTATATTCTTTGAACTTTCTTTGAAGACAAGATTTTGCCCTCTTCTCTGACCCGGTTTATTTATATCCCCCTCATACTTTACTTCTAAGCAGATCATCTCCTGTGCTTGAACTCCAGGGAATATTTACTGAAGAGTATTACATTCCCAATACTGGAAATACAGTGATGCTAATGATGTAAGATAGGATTATAATAGGCATTACAAAATGGGACTTGTGAGAATTCCCATATGGAGTAGCAGATGAATAGAAAAGTGTCAAGTCTCATGAATGAAGTCTGGCAGTGATATATAGCCTCAGGAACAAGGAATTTCACCCTAATATATTATTTCACCCACCCACCTATAATAAACAAGATTGATGTTGGATATCTACAACACAGATTTCTCTCTCAGGAGACTATCTGTCCTTTCAGGAAGACTAGGAAAGCAAAAACTTGTTTTAAAACACCAGGAGTGGAATCACCTCAAATTCAGTCAAATAAAACTATGTATCTAACCCAAGAAAATTGTCTAGACTTTGCTTCAACAGCATGCATTAAACCCTTCTAAAGGGCAATTTCATGTAGAAACAATGATCTTCTGAAAGTATTTGATATATATTTGACTATACACAGAACCTCAAAGATTAGTTTAGACTGGACAGCTACCATCCAGGTGATGAACCTCAGACAAAATGTATCCTCTCAAAGTCAAGTGGTACTTTCCACACTCTGTCTTATGGAGCAGTAAGGCCAGTATAGTTGCCCAGCTGGGCTCACTTGTATCTGGTGCTGGCTTTCCTTTCCTTTGCCAGCTCAAGCTTATAGCCCCATGCCTTTCGATCTAGGTGTTCATATGTGCACAAAAATCTTGGGGAAAAAGATTCAAGTTAGCTTTACAGAGGAGATAAGTAAGTACACCAGCAATTGTTAGCACATTTTGTTCCTTCAATTTTTTTCCTGAGCATTGCTTATATTAGAAAGTTGTGTTTCTAGTACATTAAGAGATCATAAAAACAATATGCATTTGTCAGTTTTTCTTTGCATCTCCATCTTTTTGTCAAAATACTTGTAACCAGATTTTTCCAAAGATCTGAGCAAGAACGTCAATTTGTCCCAAGAAAACTGTGTAGAAACATGGTACAAAAGTCTTTACTGTGTATTACAGAATAGATGTGCATGACCTTGTAGACTCGTTAACATATTCTCCCTTCTCTTTTTCCCATGTGAGGTTGGTCTAGGTTTTTTTAATTCTTCCATTTCCAGACCTGGCTTTTGATTTGTTTCATTCCGAGACCATTTACTGAATATGAATATATCTTTGCAAGTTGTAAGGGCATTTATACTATTTCTGATAATGTGGGAGATGTGACAATAAAACTTGTATAACTACTTCATCTGACTTTTCTCCCCTAAAGGTAGAGATCACCACCTTCACAGCAATACAGAAGTACATTCTACTCTTGCTAGTAGCAGGCTGGTACCAAGCCACAAACCACGGGGTAAATCACTGCAAATGAATGCACAGCTAGGGGAAAAGGAAACAAACATGTAAACAAACAACAACAACAACAACAACAAAAAACAATTTACTTTTGTACAAGATTCCATTTTTTGAAATTGTTGTAACAGTAGGTATTGTAGATCACTAAGATTCAGAAACTTCTCATCTCTAAAAAGAGATTGAAAGGAAAGAGCAATATGTTCAATGTCAGTTTCCATTGCTGTGAGCACTTCTGATCAAAACACTCCAACTCCACTGTAATTTGTAGTGAAGTTTTGATCAAGGATAACACTCCATCCTAGAGAAGTTGTTTACAATAATGATACAAAAGCATTACTGACTATTACAGGGTTACATTTCCTGAATTTGTGTTTAAATTAGCATATTCTGCCATCTCTTCTTCCCCACCAACTGCCAGGGTTTGTTTGTTTTTTAAAGTCTCTGTGATTTATGTCCACTTTGCTTGAATCTGCCTGACTTGACTTTGAGTCATATTTGAATGATGAGCCAGCCAGATGCCACCTTGAACAGTCATTTAGGCAACATATAAAGACAGAAGAGGAGAAAGGTGACAAGTCACAAAGTTGCATAGTTCTTAGGCAAAAAAGCACACTCTTCAGTGTTGCTGTGTTTGATGGTGAAAAGTTGGCTACGAACTGGAAATGGTGCAGGGGTATGTTCAAACTTACATTCTTCTTGGAAAACTGAACAGTGCCAAGAAATCATTCTGTGCTCCATAATCCAATGGTCTATACTTGGAGAATGATTTGAGGCACGATTTTGCCCCTTGTCAAGGAGCACTCTGCCAAGCAATTACTGGGCATGGGGCAGGAATCAGCACAGACAAAAGAACATTTCTAGTGGGGATCCTGCAGCTATCCAATCTGAGAAACTAGGAGACCATTTAACAGTAAAGACACAAGCTACCCTGTGGCAGCTGGTCTGAGAACAAGAGAGTTGTCAAGGTGTCTTTAAAAGTTATAGCATGAGGTTTCCCTTCATACAGCACCGGCATAAGAGCAAAACACCAGCAAAGGAAGAGTCAAGTCTGTCATGGATGAAAAAGGAGTTAAAAAAAAAAATAAATGTAGTATGAGGTATTCCATACCATATACATCACATAATGGCCCTCACCCTGCTCTCTGGGAAAGGGGCGGGGGTAGGGGGGGGGAGGGGGAAAGACGCCATTTGCAGAGCTGTGTTGGGCTATCGGGTGTTGGGCTGGCACAGGCAGGGGTGGCGGGGGGATACTTCTGGTCCTCAGGTGTTGGGCTGGCGGTGGGGCTGGCACATGGGTGAGAACTTGCTTTTCTGTAAGTTAATTGTTTTACTACAAATCTTTTACATTACTTTTGCTACTTTTAATAAAATATTATCTTAACTGTCTAGTTTTTCTTTTTTCTTTTTCTTTTTTTTTTAAAGATATAAAAGATATTTAAGAATTTTAAGATATTTAAGAAATAAAGGACCTCTTATTTTCCTCTCACTTTCCCTCCTTCCCCCCGTTGATACTGGCCGCTGGCAGTACACCGGCAGCCCTGAGCTTGCTCTCCAGAGGGGGAAGGGAAAGCGAGCCACTGTTGTGAGCTATTGGGGGTTTAAACCACAAGAGATTTTGGTGCCCAACGTGGAGCCAGAAGGGTTAAGATAGTAGCATATCTGACTGTAGGGAACTTTGTTAGTGTAGATACCCTGCCAGTCGGATGGACTTTAGCCCAAAATTCTTTGCTTTTTCACTCATTAAGAGGCTTGTTCAGGGCATTAACTCTTTAGTGTTCCAAATGGTAGAACTTAAAATGTATTGGAGCTTGTTTAAGTGGGTTATAATCTTTTTAGGATTATTTACTTATTTTACAACAATACAATCACTGGTGTGGATACCAGTCAGGTGTTTGGGTACTGCAGGGCATTTTCTGAGCCTTGGAAACCAAACTCCAGGGAACATGTCTATGGGAGAAGCAGGAGAGAAAATCTTTAACTCTTTCTTAAAGCTTTCCTCTCCTGACAGTTTTCTTTCACTCTCTCTTGAGAATCTGGTATACTTTTGGAATGCTCAAAACAATATGCTCATACTGATGCTCGTACTGATACTCATACTGTCATGTCTCCTAAACGTGTTTCTTATTATCATTCGGAGATCTGCCCCAAAGCCGGACAGTAATGAGTGGCAGGGAGTGTGGGAAAGTGTGGGAAAAAGTCTAGAGAACTGGGCACACCAAGTGCCATGCAGCTTTACTCCCAAACACCTGCAGAATCCTGAATGTTTAGGCAAGTATTTGGAGAAGGGCGCTGTAACTCTGGCAGATCTGGGGATGCACAAATTGTCTGGGGCTTGGCATATGCCTGTCGAGCCCTATTCAACCTCACTCAGCACCTTCAAGGGAATGAGAATGCCTCGGAGCCTTCAGTTGCTTCGACCTCCACAGCTGACCCAGCTTCCTCGAGTCCTGCAATTCAGCTACAGGAACAACCTGTGCAACAACAATCAGTTGCCCCTGTAGCAGGAAGGAAAACAAGCGTGCAAAGGTCCCAGAAAGGAGAGAGGAAGGTGACAAGGAAATTATGCCATTATTGGCACAAAGATATACAATATAGAATGAGGAGGAGGAAGATGGAGACATCATAAGAGAGACACGAACTATCAGACCTCTAACTCTTAGTGAACAGCGAGATACACGAAAAGACTATAGCCTACACCCAGGAGAGCGCATTGTCACCTGGCTGCTCTGGTGCTGGGACAGTAGGGTCGGTGCCATGGAGCTGACAGGCAAGGAAGCCCGGCAGCTAGGATCCCTTGCTAGAGATGCAGTCATTGACAAAGCAATTGGAAAAGGGAATCAAATTTTCACCCTCTGGAGATGTCTCTTGTCAGCTGTGAAGGAGAAACATCCTTTCAAAAAAGATACAATGTGTTCCCCAGGCAAGTGGACCACCATGGAGAAAGGCATCCAGTATCTAAGAGAATTAGCTGTGGTGGAGATGACGTGCCAAATCAATCTTCACTATCAGCAAGCACTTCTAGATCCAGATGAAACCCATTGCTTGATATCTATGTGGTGGAAATTCACATGATCTGCACCGTCAATGTACGCTAGCACACTGGCAGCAATGAAATGGAGAGATGATGAAAGAGCAACGGTGAATGAGGTGACTCAAACCCTTTGAGAATATGAAGATAATTACTCCACCACCCTACGAGCCTGTGTCTCATCTGTGGATAAACTGTCTGCAACTGTCCACAAGGTGGGCCAAGACCTCAAACAACTCAAGAGCGAGGTGCACTATTCTCCACCTGTACAATCCAGATTTTCAGCTATCAGAAGCAGATGCCCACCTGTTCAAAGGGAAAAATATGGTGGGTACACACCACGTGCCAACCTGTGCTTTCACCTACGTGACTGTGGAGAAGATATGAGCAAATGGGATGGAAGACCTACCTCGGTCCTGCAGGCACGGGTAAATGAGTTGCAAGAGAGATCAGATGTGGGAGAGGGCCCCTCTACGAGAATGGCCGCTCCAATCTTCAATAGACGCAATGACCAGGATTAGAGATGCCCTGCCTCTGGCCAGGGGGAGGAAAGGGATAATCGAGTATACTGGACGGTGTGGGTTCGATGGCCTGGCACAGCAGAACCACAAAAGTATGAGGCTTTAGTGGACACTGGAGCAGATCTAATGCCATCCGGCCATGTAGGGATAAAACCCATTGAAATTCATGGGGTGACAGGGGGTTCCCAAGAGCTAACTGAGGTGGAGGCTGAAGTGAGCCTTACTGGGAAGGACTGGGAAAAGAACTCTATTGTGACTGGCCCAGAGGCTCCATGCATTCTCGGCATAGATTATCTCAAAAGAGGGTATTTTAAGGACTAAAAAGGGTATTGGTGGGCTTTTGGGATAGCTGCCATGGAGACAGAGAACATTAAGCAGCTGTCTTCTTTGCCTGGTCTCTCAGAGGACCCTGCAGTGGTGGGGTTACTAAGAGTGGAAGAACATCACATCATGGCCCTCACCCTGCTCCGGGAAAAGTGGGGGGGGAGGGGGAAATCCGCTCTTTGCAGAAATGCTTTGGGCTATCGGGGGTTGGGCTGGCGCAGGCAGGGGAGGTGGGAGGGCTACTTTCGGTCCTCAGGGGTTGGGCTGGTGGTTGGGCTGGCTTGTGGGTGAGAACTTGCTTTTGGTAATTTAATTGTTTTACTTTAAATCTTTTACATTCCTTTTGCTACTTCTAGTAAAATTAGTTATCTTAACTCTTGAGTTCTACTTTTTATTTTCCTCTCACTTTCCCTCTTCCCCCCGCTGATACTGGCCGCTGGAAGTATACCGGCAGCCCCGAGCTTGCTCTCCAGAGGGGGAGGGGAAAACGAGCTATCATACAAAGTGTGATAGCTATCACACAAAGTCCCAGCACATCAGCTTGTTAACAGGGAAGGAATGGAGAAACACAATGATCGGAGCAGCAGCCTGCTGCTGAAATCCATTTCCTTCAGAGAAATACTTTCTGTTTGTTTACATTTTACTACTTACTCACAACAAAACTTGTACCTCCCAGTAGGAATTAGTGGCAGGGGTAGCCTTAAATACACACTTGTAAATATTCTTCCTACATCTGATAAAGCCAGTCTAGTTTCTAATAAGCTTAAATATAAGGAAAACTAACTCATTTTCATAGAATAACCTTTTGAGTGCATTAATAACATCTATAGGCACAGAGACAATCTTTGAATATCCAGCTAATGTATAACCTTTCAGACATTAATGGATTTTCAAAATGTCTAAAGGAGATTATGTCTGACAGGATGATAAAAGCTTACTGGATTCATAACCTTAAATTCTTTAACAGGCATATTGATGACACTTTGTGATTCAACAGCACTGATTCTCCAACATGATCACCATTTGATACTTTCAAGATAATTCCAGTCGTTCCTTAGGATGAATCTGAAGGCCAGGACTGGACATAAGTACTAATGCTACATCTTTCTTCTGTTCAAACGATTCCGTTACATAGTACAAAATTCCCCATGTTACAAGATGAATGATGCCATCAACATGACTTGCTCTTGGATGCTGCCAAGCCTTAGAAAATTCTTTATATCTATGTATTTATAATACAAAATAATAATCTAATAATCCAAATGTAGAAGTATTGGAGGAACACTGAAACCTGCTTATTAATACTACTCTAGACAGAATTATTTTTCTCACCTTATTCTATCTGTGGACAATGCTGCCCTCAGGTAACATGCAACAGCAGTGTTTTGTCCATATCCAATTTTTTCACCTGAAGATTTCTTTAGGCCAATCTACTACCTTTGTTTACAAGATAATACTTCTGCAATTGCTCTTGGAGAACTCAGGTAAACATATACTAACATATAAAGAATCAAAAAAAAAAAAAATCTTGATTTTACGTAAATGGGAAAACAAAGAACTCACAACAGTAAAATTATCCAGTCTTATATATCCTGTCTTCTTATACTGGCTTCGTTTACATGCGAGTATCCTGACAATAAGCAGATGAGTGGAGGATCAGTGCTCCCAAGTCATTATGACTGCCAGTCCAGTCATCATTAGAAAATGAACAAAAACTAACCCACACAATGTGAAAGAACAAGAAAGTTCCAATCACATAATTATATTATGGAGGCATCTAACTGTCAGAAAGTGTAGGTGCCATAACATTTAACCGCAATAAATCTTTTTTGTAGAGATGAAAGAGCAGGACATGCGTGGGTCTCCTGACCTTTTTGAAAGTAACTCATTCCTTCCATCTGACTGGAGTACAGAATTTTAAATAGGCCAACCCTAATTTCAAATTGGCCACCCCATACTGAAGGGCTGACTTTCTACTTAAAACAGCTTTTCAGGGAACACTGACAAGTGTCAATGAAGTCTGCACATCTAATTTGCAGATTTAAAGAGCCAACAATTGAGGCCCTATGGTCAGTGTAAAATAATTGTGAGTTCTGCTCAACTTACTCAAACCTATGAAAATCTTCCAAAATTTTTGCTGTAAAAGCAATTTTTGTTAAACTTTTCTCTCTAATTTAAGATAAGCATGACAAAGTTTACTTGAAGAACTCACTTTAGCACGTGTGTAAGGGTACTTCATCATCTACAGTTTCATAACTATGATCTTGAACTGTGTATTAACTTGATATACAACTACCTGTGTACTTCCATCAATTTCAGTGTGCTGGGTGCCTGCACATTTTAGTGAAAGCATGTGTGTGTGCACATGTATGTGCAGGAAGGAAAAAATGTGTGTTTCAAATACTGAACACAACAGAGCACTACATTTACAAGAAGAACAAATAGACTTTGCAAGCATAGCACACTTAATTCAATTAATTATCTAATCAATTAGCCATCATACAATAAGAGATAGGACAAAATGCATATATCCCAGTGGGGACATTATCCTGCGAAGAACTCAGTGATCACAACAAATTGCTCAACCTTGTTGTTGTCAAAACCTTTTGGAATAAAGAGCTTTTCTGTCAGAGGAACTTCCGTATTTTCAGCATGCTAGTAGATTGTGGAAAAAATAGCTCTAAAAATACTTGAGAAAACAATACCAGGGCATCAAAATTTAGAGGAGAATTATACTCTTACTCCTTATTACTGAAAACTAAAGCACTCTACACAGATCCTCATAGCTAATACGACTTTGGCTACTCACATTGCATATACAAAAAGGGAGGATACAACCAATAATCTTTCAGTATGTAGGCTGTATATACTAGCAAATGAAACTCTATTGCCTTGAACAATAAGACAATCAAATGATAATTTACCATGCAAATCTTAATGATATTCAATATCATAGATAAATACACTGAAAAACATGACAATGAAAACTGTCAGAGTAAGAAAATATGCATAATAATAGCACTAATAATTCACATTATTTTAAATGTTGCCTATTAACACCTGCAAGCTTTTGCTCTCTATTTGGATGTAGTCTGTTATATTTCATTTTTAATCTTGTCTTTTCACATTCAGTGCTTCTCAAAGGCTTGGCATCTCATCTCTTA
>VXAV01002724.1:32276-49808 GCA_013399715.1 Alectura lathami | reverse complement strand
GGTAAGGAGTACTGAGAGGTTATGAAGTGCAGGAGGTCCATTAAGTATAACTTTGTTCATTAAACTCTGCCTCAGAACAAAAGCATCATTCCTGTCTTAGTTCCTAGATCACCAGAATAACCATCACACTGACATTCATGATTTTTTCTTTTCCCAGCACAATTGTAGTATTGAAATAAATTCAGTGATTTGTACCATGAAATTCACCATCAATTATTTGTTCATTCCTTAGCCTGCCAAACACAAAGAAACCTTTTCCAACTATTTATGGTCTCTGAGCCATATCTAAAGAACTCTTTTACAGGACTTTATTAAATAAGAAATAGTGGCTGGGTAGTAGCATTAGATTAAATTGCTTTTCCTTCACAGAGGTGAAGAGGGACAGAGTTATGAATGTAGAAACAGGGTAGAAAGATGTTCTGTTCTGAAACCCATCATTTCAGAAGTAAAGATTTAACTAACTAGATTAACACAACCACATTATACACGCGTCACACACCACTGTCCACTAGCTCTTCACTGCCAAATGTTGAGACACCACCAACCAGGCTGAGTGGGTTGGGGATGCAACAAATCATGTTATTCTATTTCTAGTTTACCACAAGTAACACATATACACCAGGGAATGTCCAAAGGGAATAATACTACCAGCTAGATACTAGCTGATAAATATATATATATATAAATAGTTTAAGCTGTTACTTGGATTTCTGTTATTTCTCTGTCCAGCTTCTCAGTGTTTTAAGCACCATGTGAGAAGTACCACAAAAGTTTCTACAGGACTGGATTAGGAAAGTAATGCTGGGGGAAATAGGGAAATACAGTAATATCATTCTAGATGACAGATGTAGTTAGTCTAACTTCACATTACTGATGAGATTACAAAGTTGGCTGCTGAAGGCAGTAGCATTGTTGTAATACACTAATACTTCTGCATAGTTGACTTGGTACATCAAGACGGTTCTGTTAGGAATTAGAACACTACCAAGCTAGCATGGCAACATTAGATGGACTGAACAGTGGATAGCTGGTCTTGTGAATGTAATGGCAAATGAGGAATAATCAACCATTCTTTCACTAGGCTCCAAAGTGATTTATTCCTTAGTCTGGACACTTTACACAAGTTTATAGATAGCCTAGGGAGAGAAACAAAAAAACTGATACTGCAGATGTCATCAAATGGAAACGAATGATATCTACCAGAGAAAAGGGCTCTGACACTGAATAGTTGCAGCTAGCCGGTACTATGGGCACAAGCAAATAACCTACATCAAGTCAGATATCTAAGACAAGAATTTCTGAGAGATGCTCACAGAAAATAGCTACACTGAATGGAGCAGAGTGGGGAAATCTTAACAGATAATCAACAACACAACTTTCAGGTGCAATTGGATAGACACTGTGATAGAAACTAGCATACCCTGAGTAGGTGCAGAAGAGATACTATTGCTGTTTAACGCTTTTGTGATCGCTATCAGAATAGTGTGTCCACTTCTGTATTCCCACTTCAGTAGTTATGATAAGAAACTGAAAAGGGGATGCCAAGTGTTAAGAGCAAGGAAATGACTATTAAAGCTTTTCCCGATGAATATATCAAAGTAAGAGATGCGCCTATCTGCCAAGAATTACCTACACAAACAAAAATATTCAAAGGTCTGTGAATTGTAATCGATAAATATGCCGCAAGATCTGCTCACCAGAAACGAAAGCTTAATGAATAGAAAATTAGTATTACAGGGGTTTTGTGTGTTTGGTTTGTTGGTTTTGTTGAAGAACAGAAAAAATAATTTGTCATCATATCAAGGGTGGTGGTATATTGTTGTGATGTTTAACTCAATAATGGACACTTCTTTCCATTTTTTCTAAGGAATAATTATTACAATAAAGTTTTCTTGCATATGTAGAAATCAGGATAGAACACCAAAATGACTCATCCTGTTCCAATAGTCAAACAAATTATGAATTTATCAACACTTGGAGCAGAAATTAACACAGCAATAACCTTCACGAGATTGGAAAAACCAGTCTCCAACTGAGAATTTGCAACTTCTTCCTAAGTCCCTCAGATATAACGGTAGGTTTTGGACAACGGTAGATTTGTTAACAAAAATTAAATCTGAAATTTATGCACTATAACAATTTTATACTATTATTTATTTGCACATCAGTTTTCAAATTATCAGTGAATAGGATGTATCTGCCAAATTGGACACTGAAAGTATATGTTGATGCGTTTGTCCCCACTCAATCCTGATTCTATACCCTAAAATAGCAAATATTTTCACAAGAAGTTACAATGACCAGGAGAACTAAATGAAGAAAGGTTTCCTGCCAATTTTTCACCTTCATTGTTCTCTCCATCTCACCATCTGAATTACTCCAGTTTCACCCACTGTGCTGGAAGGGTGCACTATGGAACCAAGAGGAAATCCACTTGTGCTGGTGGGCTTGCTGGTGCTCACAGGCTGCCAGTTCTGCTGCTTTGCTTCAACGTGAGCACTAATCACATCTCTTCTGCCTAGATTCTGCTTATGGCAAACTTTGAGAATATAAATCTAGCTGACACTTTTCCAGCCACTTTCAAGTTTAGCTGCATTTGGCCAAACAGTTTTTTTATTCTTATTTTTTAAACAGTTATAAAAGTTATTTAAGAGGACCTGATGAACGGAGAGAAAGTTGGTGTTATCGTATGCTTCATTTCCTTAGGACACCAGGCTAAAAATTTAAAAAGGGATTCTAAACTTGGTAATACCCTTTCAATAAGAAGAATGGAAACAGGAGATACGCTTGTTTTCCTGCCAGAGGAAATTGATAAAACAGACATTTCTTTTAGTTTAAAGAACAAACTGTGTAGTGCTGCATTTTGTCCAGATGCTGTCAGAAAAGTTCATTGACCTGCTTCTCCAAGAACAATAAATAATAGAAAATAAATTTCTGACTACTTACTAGGGTGATCCCATAGTTTCAATTTTTAATTATAAATTAATTACTCACCAAGAAGGAGTCCGCAGCTTGCCTATTAGATATAATTCATTTATTTTGTTTTCTTTTTATCTCAGTGTCTTGCTTTCAATTGCAAAAATCTATGGCCATTATTATTTTTATTCTCATTGCACAAGCCTTTTACCTATAGCAGTGAATATTCTTGTGAACCTGATTGGCAGAATTCTAATTATTTTGTCTGTTTCTGCAGCTGACACACATTAACACCACCACCAGAATAGATGTTGCATTTGACCACCATCAAAAACTCTGACGTATTAGCCCATATGGAGTAAATGGATGTACAGAAGATCCAAGGATGTATTGATTAAAGAGAATTTCAAAACACTGAAAAGACAGCAAGAAGCATAATAAAGCAGTGAATATGACAACTAAGAATGCTAATCTTCGGTGATTTCATATAACCCTTGAAGGACAACTTGTTAACTTGAATCCTCCATTCTGCACTATGTTTTGCAGGCTCAGCTGAAAACAAATGTAAAAGCTAGCATTGTAAGGAACAGTGACATTTAAATATACGACTTCCATTGACAGATTGTTCTGTGCTCAAACACAGATGTAAGCAGGCTTGTATACATTGCAACTCTAGCAATGGGTTGTCATTAGAAACTGGGGGAAAGGGAGAGTGTTTCCCCTTTGCAGCTATTGAATAAACATTATATTACTGAGCAGACTCAGCTGCAGAATACCTGTCTTATTGAAGAAACACCTACTCTATCCTCTGGAAAGTCTCTTATACTAAAACCATATGATTTAAAGCAACAAAAGAGAGGAGCTGTTATTCTCTGGTGTCCAGGTGAAAAGCTGCACCTTTCCACCACTGCAGCAGCAGGGATCAGCAGGACTGTGGCTGCTCCAAGAGCAGGAATGAGTAAGGAGCCAAGAAGGAACACAGCACAGCAAGGACCAGCAGAATGCCCCCCTGTAGGGTCTGAACAGTACCAGGATGCCAACATATCCCATTGACAACCTCCAGACAGGGTATGGTGATGTATGACATCCAGACTCCAGTCAGGAGCAGGAGACAGGGCTGCAACACAGGCCAAAGTTCCAGCCCAGACACAAAGCCAGCAACAGGAGTAAAGGCAAAGCTCAGAGACTGTATCACTTTGGAGACAACCCAGGAAAAACACTCAGTAAGCCAGAAGAGCAGACAGAAATGAACACAAATACACATCTGAGGAAGCTCAGGCCAAGGCTAGGTGCTAGGTCTGATATTAAATGGAGCCATGGTGTGTAGGCAGGGGCAGGTGTGGATGGGGATCCCAGCTGAGAACACTCAGGGCAGTCACAGCCTGTGAATGCCTTCAGGTCCCTGACATGCAGTTTGTATGGAAAACAGCAGAGGAGAGAATTCCTACCAGAACTGCTATTTTTGCACTTTTTTTTGGTTATTTTTTAAGAAAAAGGAATTTAAGCCTTGATTTTTTACCCAGTATTTTAAACCTGGTGCTTGGGGAGTTTAATTAAAAGCATATTCCTTTCCTGGAAGGGTAAAGTCCTGCTGTGAAACAGCTCTTTTAATCAGAAGCCCAGTTTTCCACAGGAAGCAATTTTTAATGGAAAACACTCTAATGGAAAATTTTCTGTAGTGCAAAAAATCAGCTCTTTTCAGTGTTGGAGGAAGTGAAATCCATTTTTTTTTTTCTTGGCTTAATCTTCGTATTCTGCCATTGTGTTCAAATCTTTAGGACCCACAGGGCTCATCAGTGTTAGCGTCTTGCAGTGAGGAAGATAAAGTGTACATGGAAGAGGCAGTATTGAAAGAATTTCTCATTCCCCTGTGTGTGATTTGCTCCCTGCTACCAGAAAAAAAAAAAATACACTTGCCTCAGGCTCTGCTGATGAGATGGTACTTTAAGGAGGATTAATGTAAGTGAAATGATGGAGAGGAAGGATTTCCTGTGATTAGATTTATTTGAGTGCTTGCTATTGTTGAGTCAATGAAAAGTTGGATTTCCTAAATCAACAGCAAAAGAGATGTAGAATCACTATGCTGATAAACAAAATTTGACTTGTGGGTAATCCAGTTAGGACCCCAAGACCTTCAATTGGTATGCTTGACATTTGTGCTTTATTCAGGTCACCTCTTAGAGGGGCCAAAGCAGCTGCAGTTCCCACTGACAGTGGGCACTAAGCATGCTCAGTAACCTTCAGAATTTGTCCTTTAATTTGTATTTTGAAGTATATAATTTGTATTTTGAAGTATACTTCAGTGCAACTGTGAATGAGACACATTAGTCTGCTACCCTTTAACTTCCCCGTCCAGCATCATACAGGCTAAGAAACATCTTGCTCTGGCATCAGAGATTTTCCTGCTGGCAGACTCACTACGTGTGATGCCTTCAATGCAAAGTCTGTGCGGGCATGAGAACCAATGTCTCCGAGGCAAATGTTCATTGAGGTGCAGGGAGAGCACCAGAGTTTATACCACTGCAGTAGCCCAGTAGCCAGATTTATGAGACCTTTCCCATAGTTTGCAGTCTGTAGTCATCCTGGTCATCCTGGTTTGAACATCATAGTAGGGTCACAATAGAACTGCCTGTCTGAAACACATTACTCATCTCCCACTGGATAGACAAGAATGCTTTGTGACAGCAGCCAGCTCTTTGGACCTAAGTCAGTCTAAGACCTAAGTTATGTCTTGAGTTATGCATTTTCATAACAAATGTGGTCAAAAGTGTTAAAAAGGACTTAATGTGAAAAAAACGGATTTTTTTTCCCCAGGTAGAAATTTCCACAAAATACACTGTTTTAAGAATTAGAAAAATAATCAGAAAATGATCATTCAGAACTTAGTTTTCAAAGCCAAAAACATTAACAATTTTCAGCCATACATTTTTGCTTAGCACTTTTAACATCAAAACATTCACATTTTTTGACAAAAACTATTTCCTCATTATTAAAGGACATTCATTATGGGAAGGAAAAAAAAAATGGAATGTGAAACAGAAGATCCGGCAAACTACAGACCAGTCAGTCTCACCTCTGTGTCTGGCAAGATCATGCAGCAGATCCTCCTGAAGGATCTACTAAGGCACATGGAAAATTAAGATGAGGTGATTGGTGGTGACCAGCATGGCTTCACTAATGGCAAATCGTGCCTGAGAGATTTGGTGGTTTTTATGATGGAGTAACAGCATCAGTGGACAAGAGAAGAGCAAACTGGATTGTACAAAGTCTTTGACACTGTACCGCATGACATCCTGGTGGCTAAATTGGAAAAGCATGGGTCTGATGGATGGCCATCTTTGTTGGCGACATGGACAGTGGGATCGAGTGCACCCTCAGCAAGCTTGTGGACGACACCAAGCTGTGTGGTGCTGTTGACATGCTAGAGGGAAGGGATGCCATCCAGAGGGACCTGGACAGGCTTGAGAGGAGGGCCCATGCCAACCTCATGAAGTTCAACAAGGCCAAGTGTAAAGTCCTGCACCTGGGTCAGGGCAATCCCAAGCACAAATACAGGCTGGGTGGAGAATGGCTGGAGAGCAGCTCCGAGGAGAAGGATTTGAGGGTGTCATTTGATGAAAAGCTCAACATGAGCCGAAAGTGTGCGCTCGCAGCCCAGAAGGTTGTGGATGCCCCCTCCCTGGCAGTGTTCAAAGCCAGGCTGGATGGGGCTCTGAGCAACCTGGTCTAGTGGGAGGTGTGGCAACTCCCCCATGGCAGGGGGGTTGGAACTAGATGGTCATTATGATCCCTTCCAAACCAAACCATTCTGTGATTCTATGATTCTATTTAGAGTAGAAAGAAGAGAATTTGTTCTTGATTATCCCCTCATTTCTTAGCATCCCTGCCAACTTCTCCCCACTCCCCAGTTGAGAGCATAATATATGCACAGGCATGTTTCCCATCACAGAAACTGGGTAAAGGCAATGGATTGATATTAAATGACACTTCTATATCTTAAGATTCTAAGAGAAAGATGCTGAGGTTCTTGCCAGCTTCATGACATTTTAGATTCACAGATTTTTAGAATTTACTTTCTATTATTTGTTGTTCTTAATTCCTAGGAGAAAAGGAACAAGATACTTACCACGTCAAATGTTCAGTATTCTGTTTTAATTCTTACAGGAGTCAAGCAATGATCAGGAGTAATGCCTGGGCTTTCCAGCATTCTTGGCATATTCATGAACACCTCTTCTCATTTAGGACCAAGATCAATCTCAAATATTTTTTGTGGGCAGCAACAATTTTCCATTGTTTTGATTCTTTGTGTGGGCAGAGGAACTTGTAGGTTTACTCCAGGTGTTTCTGTCTGTGTTACGGAGGAACCAGAGACTTCTGACACTATCAAATGCATACAGCAATGTTTAGAAGAGAACACTTTTATAGTTTTAATAATACTGTATAGTTCTCCAAAGCCTTTTATCTTCATTTGGTTTTATAAACATTGCCTAATTAATCATAGAAATTGTCCTACCTTGTTATCTGGGAGAAGAAGGGTCTGGGGTTGGAGAACTTTGATGAAATATTATCATTGCTATTTGTCTAACACTGTGATTGCTCCATGGTTGAAGGTGAGAGCTGAGTTTGCAATTCAAATATTACATTCACTTTAAAATGGATTACAAAAGACAGAATGAAAGGCAGCTATCACTACCTATTAATTTTCTTCAATGAGCTTATGAATTTTAAAAAGCATTTCACATGAAAGAATAAAAAAGCCCACAATAACAATCATTTATGTGAGATTAAGGCTGAGAAATTAATCAGAAAATAAAAGTTAGTTTAAAAGCACAACCTTTCTTTTCTGCTTTTCCGTACTTACTGCTAGAATGGTAGCCTATCAGTGTGAACTATTAGTGAACTGATACAGCACATAATACAAATTGCATGTGAATGCTATGCAGAAAAAGGCAAATGGGACTGCCTGCAATTTACTTGTTTACAAAATGACTCCCATTCCCTATTTAACGTCTGTTACACATTTAGAGTGCAAAATGAAAACCTAAAAAAAGAAATAAGATTTATCCCTGTATGAAAGAAACATTTTAAATGATACTAAAAATAAGTAACAGCTATTTAATGGGTTTTATATAAGCAATTACCACAATCTAACAGATAAAAGCAACACTAGAAACTGACATAAGACATGTAAAACAAGATAAAATACGATGTTTTTCCTTCCTGTCCTTTGGGAAGTGCTGTATGTGTTTCCAGAGTTTTCCAGGCTGAGTCCCACAGGCAGGACAGCGCTGAACCTGATGGTGATGGCATTCATCAGCACTCCCTTCAGGCCTCTGCTCCTCCTGCTGCCACCACTACTCAAGTGGCCAAACCACTTGCCCTGGGGTTTGAGGTTCACATTTCGTTAGACAAAAGAGAGCTCCCTCATAGCCCAAGCAACAGTGCAAACCACAGTTTTCTCTGCTAGAAACTAGATGGTTAATTTGAGCCACAGACATCAATAGATTTAAGGCAATTAAAATTGTATTTTTGGTGGCAAAACATTATACACAAAGAAAATTTGCCATGCCTAGAATTAAGAGGTTCAATTACAGAGATGCTGCCCAACGTCTCCTGCATTTTAGATGCTTTGATCCTTTCAGACTCAAAACCCATGCATCTGAAGATGAATAATGCAAATTAAGACACACAGAAATACTGATCAGTTTCAAATACATAGTCATATCTAAGCCCTGAGAGCATAAGAAACAAAATTAGCATAAGGTTTTCCTGGTAAAAACTAATGATGACATTAGGTTGGCAGTGAGGACAATACCTAGTAAAAAGTGTTATCACTTTTTCAAGAAACTAGTGAAGAAACTACAGTAATAAGCTATGTTTTGAAATTGTCTTTCTTTTAAGTGTAATTACATTCTTGTAATAGGCCTGGACAGCATAGAGTTTTCTTGATCTTATAAAATCATGTGAATGAGACAGACATGCTGTGGCATTTTTTATGTTAATATTACAACTAATGATAAAGAAATAGCTTTGTGCCGTCTTGCATGAAGTATAAAACTATCCCATCAATGACTACACAATATTCATATCAGCATTGTCACCAAAAATGTGGAAAGTAAACAAGTTTTGATTTAGAAACTCTTTGCCTCTTGTTCCTCTAAAATACTCAGCAGTCTGTGCAGTACAGAGGATCTTAAAATGCTTAACCAGCAGCACGACTTTGGAATTAATGAGTGACACCTTAGATCAGCGCCTGAGATATTCTATCCACACAGAAACTTCTGCTAACAAACCTTGATCTTTTCGTATTCTTAAGATAGGGAAGTCACTGTGTCAATTGAGAATGCAACTACAGGCATGAACAGTACAATCCAAAACAAGAGTGGCAGCCTTGAATATAAAACAATGTTGGAACGCTACTGTACTGAGCAAGTTAATTTTAAATAATTCAGTCAAAACCACAAGGGAAATAACTATCTCATCAAGAAGGAGTTCTGTTCGCCATGCTAACAAAAGGGACAAATAAACTGGATTTATAAAAATTAATGATTAAATCAGCAGAGCAAGCAGGTCCATCCAGGTTTATCAGTTATTTGAGATTAATCTTCAGTTTAAAAACATCACATTTTTTAAAAGATAAAAGGTCATGTACTATGCATAGATAGTATATACTAGGTGAGCAGACTTTCACAAAACTGGATTTAGTTTATGTTCAAAACTGACAATAAGCCCTGAACACGGTACATTGTTCACAGTGAAAACCCGTAAGGAATGATTCAGCTTAATAGATTGCCCTTAGGAACAGCATAAATTCCTGCTATTTGGTAAGTGCTACAAGAAAAGCATAATAGGAAACCAATGTTTTTTGGATACAAATTTCCAAGCTAAAAAGTGACGCTGGCCTGCAAAGTCTCTTATATGAGACATCCTGAAGTCCTTATACACCTCTGTACCTAAGTAGATGGGAAATGACCAGCACTACATGGTCATGTATACCAGCAGACCTTCAAGAGAGGTGAGAGGTTTTTAGCTGACATTTTTCATGCTTAATGACCCTCCCTTTCCTCAAAACTAGCTTTCAGAGGCAGGGATGTCAAACGTTCTCTCTTGCAACTGTTGTATGTTAAATCTGTTTTCAGCCAGTTAACATCAGCTAGAACATTAAGGTATGTTTCTCATTGTTCATCAGTTTATCATTTTTGCTGTTATTTTTCCCATTACATCTTCCTAAGTGGTGCAATTATCCGGAAGACTGGAAATTTGTGGCTTGATCTGGGGACCACAGATCTCCTCAGAGGAAAATACCCTGTCATATGTAAGAAATAGCATCATTAAAATAACAATATCATCATCAAAAGAGTGACTTATTGGTAATGGGTATATGCAGGCAGATAAAAGGACCCTTAAGGACTTGACACTCTTCCCACTGCTCCTTTCTCACAGCACTGTTTTGGGTAAATTCGTTTTCATTTCTCTGCCAGACACTCATCTATGGGCAATCAATATCTGTAATAATGGATTTTTGTGAATATAATCCCAAGTTCTTTGAGTCAGCGCATTGTTTACTTTTCCACCAGTCTACCCAGCTGCAAGGTGAAGCTCCAAAAGGTCTTCAAAATTTTCTGCTACTGAGGCACACTATGATTTCTGTTCTGCCAGCAATATGTGAGACAGAGGCTTTCACTCTAGCCCTTGTCTACAGTTATTTAATGCCTCTTTGCAGTGCATATGTACAGCAATAGCATTTTTTGGTCAAGAAACTAGGCCCCACTGTGATAAGTGCTGTATCAATGTGGTGAGTTTAAACATAATTTTCACAAATACTGGGCTTTAGTAGGAGCATCTTTTTTGTTTTTATTTTAAATATTGGGATATATAAAAAAGTACTTAAATATGGATTTAAAAGCCAAACTTCAAGACATTGGCTTTAGATAAATAATTTCTTTACAGCTCCTAGCAAAGCTTCAGTGTGCCAAATAATAGAAAGAAAGAAAGAGACAGCCACAGTCAGCTTCATGCAAAAGCACCTGCACATCTGGGAACTGTGCACACCCAGCCAGCCAATTGCCAGCACTCAGGGGCAGAAGAGCAGCAGGGTGGCAGACTTCTGGGAGCAGCAGACTCACTGGCTTACAGTGCCCAGGCAGTCCCTGTGTCCTCCCACACATGGCTTTGTGACTGCAGAGCGTGACTGGGAAACCTGAAGTGGACCTGGCTGGAGGTCCACTTCCGTCATTGCCATTGACTGTTGTCATTGCCACAGCCTCTGGCAAGCGGGAGGGAAGGGGAGATCAGATACAAATGTACATAACCACTGTGAGCTAACTTTTTACACATGAACACAGCTTGCTACCTTACTTGCACAGGCACTAGCAGGGAAGAGCTGCTACTTCCCATCTGCAAGCCCACTGTATGTTCACAGTCTGTAGGATGTTGGCTTGCCCCTGCTGCGATGTCACATATCCCACAGGGGTATTTGGAAGAAACAGACATCAAGGAAAATCATCTATGTGTCAGCTTGGTTACAGTGTAGAACTGAAATACAAACTCCAGTTAGAGGTTGTCTGCCCCCACTTTTCTGCTTACATTCTCTGTTTTTTATTTGCATGTTTTTTTAATGGATTCATCTCCTGTGCTGCCTTCCTGGCTCTCTCTTAGCAGAAGCACAGAGATTGCAACATCCTTATCTCTCCAAGGTGAGGGAGAAGGTGCTCAGCTGTGTCTGTCTATCGAAAGAATTAAATCAAGGTCCCTGAGAGAAGAAGCAAAAGTAAATGAAATATCAGAGTGACGGAAAAGAAACTGAGGGAAAGTCACTGAGTATTTTCAAGATGCAGTAAAGAAGCAGCTTTTCTGTCCAAAATCTTTTCTGTCAGCTTCAGATATTGCTCAAGTTGTTAAGGAGAACCAAAGGCCTGATCTATTCTCACACTGGCTGCATGTGAGTCAGTCAGTCAACGTACATGGCTTTTTCTGTCTTACTTATCTTTTTCTGCCCTATGCATGTGCTTTTATATGTCTTCCTTATAGTTCATATACAGAAAATTAATTTTAAAAGAACACTTACATGCAAAATCAAGCACTGCAAAATTACATGCAAGAATTACTGGTGCACAAGACGTCTTAAAGGAGGCCATTTTGTGTATGCGTTAGGATGTGGTGTTTAATTATATGCTCCTTTACTATGTCTTCCACTGGGTGCCAGCCTTGCTCAGTAAAGACCTTTTCAGTACTGAATATGAAATTACGTCGCTTGTTCCTAGTGCTCCACAGAATCTGCATACATGCATCTTCACAGCGCTTCTCCAAGGAAAGCCGATAGCATCTCCCGATAGCGGGAGAATGAAAGCACAGAGATAAAGATAGTGACTTTCTGGGTCTCCCTAGTGCCACACAGGCTCTTGGCCTCTGTCGTTTTGCTTTTATCCAGACACTTCCTCTCTTTTTCGCAAGGAAGTAGGCAACATAGAGAGATAGAGGTATCTGTTGTGGGGAAAATAAATAAATAAATAAAAAAGTGCAAAGACAGAGCTCCTTGACATATATTAGTACACCAATCATTCCAGGACTCCTACCCCAGCTATGGCATTGCACCCCTGCCACTTCCTCCCAGTTCCCTCTACTCATGCTGCTCTCATTAGTTTCAAATTCCAAATTAGATCACCTCATCACAAATTTTAACATTACCAAATGACACATCTTCCCCTGAACTCAGGATCAGCCAAACCATTTTGGCAGAATCTTGTCAGACAGGGAATAAAAGTTATTCCTTGGGGAATGCAGTAGAGACTTCAGCTGGAACTGCTAGTCTGGCAAATTTGCTGCTGGTAGAAAACGTGGTCTATATTTACATCATTGAAATGATGTTGAGTAGAGACTATTGTGGCTTTAAAAACAAATATTGAGAAATTAGGAAATGCCAGAGTTAAGCAGGTAGGTGCAATCTTAAGTCAGCCTCACGGCGAATCTGTTTGGAAAAGCCATTTTTTAACTGGTTTAACGCTCTCCTTTAAGCAGATGCTATGGCTAGAGGTGCATGAACAGCCAGGCTGTACTGTTTACTGCAGTACAGTGGGCTACATAACAGTTTTCACTGCAAAACAAGCCTCTTGGATTTTATCATCGTTTGTCGCCTGCCTTCATTTCAGCCACCTCGTTTCCTCCTTTGGTGATGCCTGTTGACATCTGCACTTGCTCAGCCCACTGTGCTTCACGCACCGGAGAAGCCACGGGGACACCGGCTGCCATCCTGCCCAGAGCAGAACTCGCTCCACAGCTCAGTGCCCGGCTGGGCAGAGGGGAGGCTAAAATGCTGTCCAAATGCTCTGTGCATTTTGCATGCTGTAAAACCATCTCTAAGACCTTTTCCAGTTCTGCTGCCTTCAAAATGAACTGTTTCATTTTTCAAGAATTGGAGGTATTATCTTTAAAAGTAAACATTGGAGAGACCGCAGTAGATTGCCTGCTGATTGCCTGCTGCTATTGATTCTGGAGGGACTGCTGACTGAAGCGCTACATACCAACAGAGCAATAGCAATTTAATGTTCATTAGTGTTCAGAACAGTTTCTCAGTGGGAAGATTAAGAGGTCAGGAAATCCACTGAATTTCTTTTCTTTGTTTGAGATTCAAGGTAAGAAAACGTGTGCAGCATATTTCTTTTCAGATTTTTGAGGAGACTTGCCTGTGATGGCAGATAAGACATCCCCTTCAGGACTCACAAATTACTTTAAAGAATGATTTAAAAATAAAATATCAGGCTGCGAGGGTGAATCTTGATAATGCAGCATTACAGTATCTCTCAGAGGAAACAAAAGAAAAGGTGCAGTGCTGATACAGCTCACAAATTGCTTTATTATCTGACTCACACTTGGAGCAGAACAGTCTCCAGTCTTGGCATCTATCACAAAGCATCAGAGGAACAGCACTGAGGTACAATTTTAAAATTACAATGGAAAGAGGCTATTATTTCCACTTTGTAGGAGCATTCTAGAAGCCAGCTCTCTGCTATCTGGAATAGCTATTTTCCCCCCAGTCTCTGAATTTCTGTGTGTTTGAAGCTCATTAGAGTGTGATTTCTTTTTGCCCAAATATTTTTGCCTTCCTAGAGTCACAAAGAACAGGACTGAGAGAAATTCAGCAACTTTATTTTTCTTTTGGTTTCCCTACTGGTACATTTACTAATGCAGTAATTAAAAGCAAATTGCACTCCTCTATAGCTGCTGAAGTAATTATGGGCCATCTCTAATATCGGTTGCCAAAACAACTAACAACTCTCAAACCATCTCATAAAGCACTTTCTCTCCTGTGGGTCTCTAACAGGCTCAGCAGCTTCTTTCCTTTCCCAGCACATCTCCCTCAGCACTAAATGTAAAAATGCTCAAATACTATCCTTGACTGGTAACCAAGGATTTGTGGTTCTCTGGCTCAACACCACAGATCAAACCTTAGCTGATGGCAGAAGGTAAGATGCCCCAGAGCAGAGGGACTGGCCAGAACAACACAGCACCAGGAGAACAGAGCCTTGAACTTCATGGAAAACTGCCTTCTCACTATATTCATCCAGCTCCTTGCCTTCACACTCCTGATCTTCGAGTATAGCCTCTTACAACCTCCATCCTCCCACTCTATTCATTCCCTTGCCATGTTTGTCAGCGTTAACCAGGCAGGCTGACCAGTACGTACAGCTCCATTCTGGAAGTGTTCAGGTGCCTCCTACAGCCACATCTGGTAGGAGAACTAAACAGACGGCGGGGCTGTACTGTGGTATTGCTGCAATGCTGCTCTGTATCAGGACTGAGGGACAAACAGACAGCGTCTTCCTAAGCTTTCTTGCTCTTTTCTAAGGAATGCACAATTCCTGTCAGGTCCCTTCTAGACTTCCTCTGTACCTGCAGAGCAAGGCACTGCGAGCAGCTACCAGGGATGAGCTGAACCTGCAGAGCAGGAAGAGACATCTGAGGCTATCAGAAGATGCAAGTGTGCCCCATCACATCCACAAACTGAAAGAATGGAAACTCCCTTTCCAGGACAATGGAAATTCTTGTCTTTGTCCCTCATAATCATGCTATAAGAAAGCTGCTTTCATGCTTTCCTTAGTGACTTTTAAACTAAGTGCTAAAGATTATGTTGTTTCCTTTGAGCAGGCACAAGGCATTATATAACTCCTGCAATGAGCAGGCATGAGAGAGAGAAGCTGTATTCATGCTGAGAAAACCAGGGAAATAAAATGAAGACTGAAAGACATCTACTATAATTTTTTTTCCACTGGATTTCTGCCTTTTTTTAACCAGACTTACTAAATATACTATCTTAAGTCCCTTTTCAATCCACTTTTCAAGAGAAGAAAAATTTGCATTTGGGCAGTATCACAGTCTCTTTCTGTTTCCAGCTTGTACCCATCCTTCATCTCAAATCTGATTAAGCCACTTAATTCAAAGAAGGTGAATTGTTAGGTCACATCTAGTATCGGTGAAATGTATCTGAACAACAGCCCAGGCAGGGATCTAAACACCTGCACATCCTACCTGCTGAAGAGTCACCTCTAAGGATGGAGGCGTTACTAGCACAAGTCCAATGCACTCAGTTTTGGCTGCTCTCATTAGATGTGCTACAAGGCTCCTCCACTTGGATGGCCATGAAACGGCTCAAGTGTTCTGCAGCTCTTGCTAAAGAAAGCAACTGCAGTTCAGGACCTTGGCTCTCTTTTCTAATCCCTGCTGCACACAGATGTTGCCAAACTGAAGTATTTCATAGTTCTCAGCCAAAAATGATTGTCCTTCTGATGCAAACACACATCTATTAGAAATAAGCCCAAAAATCAGGGGGAAAATAATTAGAAATTAGGGAAAAGAAAAAGCCATTTTTGCATTACCCTCACTCTATTTTATAAGAAGAAAATGTGTTGAAAAGCATCTGCCTTGTTGTTGGTTGGATTTTTTCCATAATAATGAGTTGTGCAGACTTATTCTGGTTTGGCTTTTCTCCAACAATGCACTACTTCAGTTTAAAGCAGAAAAAGTAAAGTTGTTTCTCTGGAATAAGCCTGGAGTGACACAAAACTGAATCAAACCATCCACTGGGATTTTCATTCTTTTATGAAATTGTTATGTTGGTATAGCTACTGTTACAACATTTGATCCAGCCCTTGTCTCATTAAGTTCAGGGAAATTTTCCATTGACTGCAAGGAAAAGAAGAAATGTTCTTGCTCTTCTGCATTGTCATTTTCCTGATTAATATCAACAATGTTCTTTTAGAAACAGTTTGTTTGATATCACTTGCAAGGCACAGAACCTGCACTGGTTGGTTTACTATTTTATCTAAATACAAGTTTTGCTAAAACTGAGTTTTTAATATGGCTGTGTTGTTAAAGCTTAGACCTCTAGTGAGCCTCTCCCAGCCTGCAGAGCAGAATCCAACATTTCTGTTTCCATTACATTTAAACTAAAACAGCCAGACAAACCAAAATCACTCTCCAGTAACAAACAGGATCGAGGAAGAAGAGTGATCAAAATAAAATCCTACGTAACTAACACGTAATGAAAAAAAAAAAAAAAAAAGTATCAACAAATATGAAAATGAGATCCCTCAGATTTGCCTCCTTTCCCAATCTTCATTGCTGTCAATAACCCCCTTTCTTAAAGAATTGTCACTAAAAATGCTTGCACAAGCATAGATGCTACTGAGCAATTTGGTTTTATGTTCTTGTAGAACCACGTGTGCTTTAGTAACACAATATTGCCAGAAGCTCTCTCATTCAGCTCAATATTTCACATACAGTAGACACATTTAGTAAAACTTTCCTCAAGTCCAACTTGTCAGATTTGGGATATTTCATCTCAGATGCTAAAACCTAGTGCTTGCTGACTGTGATTTGAGCATGATATTGGCACCAATGGCTAATTTCCATTTGTTGTATTTGTCTGTTAACTGCTGTGGCCCAGACACATGATCGCATACACATTTAGGTGGATCTAATATTTCTGCCAAAGGAGCAAAGGTATATACGAGGCAGTATGTGTAGTGGGTATTTCTCAGACATGGCTCAGACTCCACTGTTGGTTACAAGCTTTCTGTATTCATAAGGATTTCCTTTATTTTACATCTTTTACCCTAAGTATGCATTATTCACTGTCTTACGATCCATCTTCCCTCTTCAGGAAAATTTAGTACAATTCCTCAATTTATTTGGCTCCAGAGTCAAATTTATGTCATCTGTTTTGCCAGACAGCAAAAGCAGAGTCTCATGCAAGCATTTAAATCAATCAGATCTTAAGATCTTGGTCTTAGGGAGTCACTCTTTTAAAAAGAGTTTATTACCAAAATACAAAATCCTTATCTGGAGAAATAAATCTGTATCTGCAGTTCATATATCAGCAAAGACAAACAGATTAGGTAGCAATAGTTTAAAGTGAGAAAATGTTTTGAATTCATGTTTATGCTCTGTGAATTAGATTTTACAGGACTTCTGAAAAAAAAATCTGACAAATTGTTCTAAATGCTCATCATTATATTTTTGTCTGTCTCCTTCTCCCTTACTATTACTACAGTCCTCAAGGATATGAAACATCTGCAAAAACCCATCATTATGTCCTACCCAGTTTTTTTTTTTTTTTTT
>VXAV01002724.1:6407-32254 GCA_013399715.1 Alectura lathami | reverse complement strand
TTTTTTTTTTTTTTTTTTTTTTTTTTTTAACCCTCATACTTTAAAAGCCTTTAGCGATTAATTAAGAGGCTGCTCTGACTCAGGAGTCTGGAAGTCCCAGGATTCCCCCCTCTGACCTCGATGCTCATTGAAACTTTCCAAATGCACCCTTCTAAAACTTTAGCCTGTCATTTGCAGCCCACTTTTAAATCCCAACACCAGCAGCGGCATGACAGACATTCCCCTGCCACAGCACCAGCCTCGCTTGGGTCTGCGGGGGAGCAGGGAAGAGCCCCCCAGAGAAGGCAAGGGCAGGTACACAAGAACCAGAACTGCAGCAGCTGAGCTGCCCAATGGGCCTCTGGAACCTGGGCTGCCCAACCCAGGCATTTTCTCAGCCTCCAGACTCTCCAGATGGCACTCCTTCTCCACATTTCAGTGCACAGGAGATGAAAGCCATCCCACTGCGGAGAGCTAGCAATGCTCCTCAAATGTTATTGAGGGACTCCGAGCAGCCGGTGTGCTTGGCATATTTCTCCGCAGAGACTGATTCCAACTGTCTAATTCCAACATTGTATGGAAAACAGCAGGACACAATGCCTCACAAGTTACTGGCTTTGAATCTTCAGCCTGGCTTTCCACCACACAAGCCCTCAAAGTCTTTTGAAAGCATTGCTGCATTGTCTCACCAGCACAGCCCAGTGCTGAGCGGTGCCGCAAGGGAGTAACGCTGCATGGAAGCAATCCTCCCAAGCCTTTGTGTGCCCCATTGAGACAGGATCAAAGCTTGTTTTCAAATCCAGACTCACCTAGAACACGATTTTCCCTTTAAGCATGCATATAGACTCTAGACCACACTAGAGGATGTCCCAGCAACACCTGGTGACCTAGCATGACCATGTGTTCTGGATGAGCTGAGCAGGAACAAGTATTCAGCACAACTGCAAACATCCTGAGCCTGTGCACAGCACAGTTGTTCTGGATCTAAGCAACAGTAGAGCTAACCTCTCAAAATAACCTGCAGAAACAGAGCTCGCATTTTTAGAGCCTGTTCTCAAGCCATTCTTAACTTTGCAAGGTAGATAAGCACCATGACCATAATGCTGGGCACTATTCGCGTGCATAAAGCTACACACATGAATAGCTGTTAGCAGTAGTACTACCTTTCACTTTATCCCTCTCATTGCTATAAAAGACTACAGCAAAGATAAGCTTGAACTGAAAGAAGTACAGTGAAAAGCTAGTAGGACCATTAAAGGAAGACACCAGAACTTGTCATACCTACCAGCAAAGGAAGACTGGACAGAGACACAAGGGCTTTATGATAAGACATGAATAAATATCAGCAATTATGCATCTAATGAAACTGCAAATCTGTATTGGCCCAAGAAAAAAAAGGATATAAAACAAGCCTGACTACATCAGCCTGCCAATTAGGAGAAGGTTTCAAACTCTCTCAGTGAAGTTCTGCAAGAGCTTTTAAAAAGAAAAGTGAGAACAATGCACAATGCCCAACGAGTGCTGGGACTGAGAAATGCTTCACTACCTGTGGCACATGGGGCACGTGGGAGTTATTCACTACAGACTGCTTCATGCAGGGTACTAAATGTTCACGACAGGGGACTATACTAGATATCTGGTTTCATCTGCCACACACCGCTGACCAAACTATCGATGGTCAAGGAAAACAGCCTGCTAGGACTTAAGGAACAAGAGCACCAAGGAGCGAAGGTGGAAGCTTTACTAAAAGTGTCTGTATCAGGATTCAATTTATAGTTTACAACTCTTTTCTATTTTGGACTTACTTAGGCTGCATAATTAGCATTGAACCTAACAATGTTTGTGCGTGCCAGCCAAGTGATTTAGCTTCAAAACATAATCACTTTTCTTACACTATTGAGGAAAGAAAATAAGGAATAAATTTGGTACAGTATTTCATTAAAAGACATCTGTGGAGGTGCATTGTTATTGATAGTAGACTCAATTCAGTCTCGGCATAAACCAGGTGTGCAACTAGTACGGGATTTGGCCAACATTAATAATTTAGTTGTAATTGGTTTAACCTATATCACTGAACATACCAGTAACCTGACTGAAGGATGTTTTAATCTATGGGTTCAAGGCAAGGCTGGTCAGGCCACTGAGACAGGGAAACAGATGATTTGTCATCATGTGTGTCTGACAGCAATGGTACCCTGCAGAAGAAAATTGTTCATCTCCTAAGCAGTTTCTCAGATCCTAAACAAAAATCATGCTAGACATAAAGCAATGCAAACATTTTAAATTTTACTACAGAATGACAAGGTTTTCTGCTCTAAGATAGCTATATTTCAGCTGCATACCTGTGGGTAAGAAACAATAGAGTCCTTTCAGGTTTACATCAGTGTAACTGAGAGCAGAATATGGACTCTAAAGTGAATTGAGTAAGTCAGAAACGATAGAGCAAATGCATAAGGTTGAGGATGTACCTGAGGACAGAAAATTGAATTAAATTTTGATAGGAACTGCAGGAGAAAAAGAAAGGGTGAACAGTCTGTGAGCATCTGCCCCAGCTGTGTGGTATTCAGATGTCTCTGTGGATGAATAACTACATGTTAGGAAAGGCTCCTTCTCTAACGCAGCCCAGGAATTCAAAGTTCTGTACCATACTTTGGAAGTAAACAAGGTTTCCAGCATGTTGGTCGCATGTCTCACCCCAAACTCATGCCACTGATCAGAGCAAGGAGGCAGAAACCATGCCATTTGCTCATTTAAGACACAGTTAACGACAAAGAATCAGGGCTGAAGTCCCTGGCTAACTTCGTGTCAGTGAGTGTGGGTTTGTCAAGCCTGGAGGTGTCACTTGGACCTATTTCACCTTGCTTAAGAGACAGTAAATCGTAGCTTTATGTGGTTAGAGCAATACCCAGGTCAAAGAGAAGATTAGATAGCACAGCCTGTTCCTTCACGATTTATAGGTGAAGAACTTTGTGCTGGTGCAGGGTGGAGGCAGCTTTGCACCACACATTGTGATGCACCAGCATGAGCTGGATTGGACATTGGCAACGGGAAAGCAGAAAGCTATTATTTTTGAGATTGTACTGTTCTGGGACTACAGCTACTCTGCAAATTGAATTCATATTGATAATACATGGTAAGTAAACTATTTTCCAGGAGTAAGCTTCCAGTCTGTTCTCAGCTACATTGAGAACAGTACTATATTTCAGAACAAACAGCATTAATTTTCCTTCTCCCCCCTTGGATTAAAACAGGATTTAATTCTATGAGCAGAACAAATTCCATTAATAACTCTGGCTTGTTCCTTGACACCATACATAATAAAAATGTGCTGGCTGGTTTTGTGTTTTCATTCTGTCTGTACCACAGGTACATTGGGGAACTGGAGTCAAAACATCTTCTCACAGCGATCAAACAAAGCAATGATATTTTGTAGATATTATATGCCATGGGAAAGAAAGAAAAAAAAAAAAACTTTGTTTAACACCTGCCTTACTCATAAAGATCTCATTTCCAAGTGCTGACCTTGAGGAAAAATTTCCCCTAATCCTAGGAGACTTTCTGCTGGCCATTGTAGGAAATAAGCATAAAAGAAATATGTGAAGAGGGAAAACAAAGTTTTCATCATTGCATCATTGCCTGTTCCTTCCATAATAAGGTGACTGTTATGAATGAGGACATGACAGCAATTGTGGTTCCTGAGGTCCCTTCCATCCCAAGCCATTCTATGATTCTATGGGGCTGGAGGTTACAGGTCAATGAACAACTTCAAACATTCTTTGAAACTACTTGTGTTTAAAAAAAAAAAAAGGCAGAGGGCAGGAAAGTAATGACTCTGTATGAGTTTATTACAGGTAACATTTGCTTAACAACTACCTGCTTTGTACTAGTCCCTCTGCAACCAAGAGGTGTGGCCACAATCCAATTAAGTTCCACAGTGGAAGATGCATGACTTCAGCACAGCAAAATGCAAGCAGAGCCAAATGATGTTCATTAAATCAATGGAGAGAATTCACTTCATCAACAAAGAAATGAGCTTACAAAATGCTAGAAATACAAATGTAGTGTATTTTAAAAAAATCTTTTGTAAATAATTCACATATTATTAGAGTCAAGCATATAGGATTTGTCAGACTTTTAACTGAAGCTGTGAAATTACACTGCATGTCCAAGACTAAATGCTCCAGCTGAACCTATGACAGTGGAGATCTGTACTGAAAACAGAGCTCTGAAAAAAAGGTAATTTATTCTCTACATACACTGGCATTTGCATATCTGTGGAGAAAGAAAATTGCATTTACCTGTTAACTCATTCTCTTGCAAGAGGGAGCTCCTACCACTTGTATGACACACATGATAAAAAGGAATCTTCAAAAAACAAAACAAAAAAACACCAAAACATGATTATTAAGAATAATTACATCTGGTTATAGTGAGATATTGGGAAATATTACTGCACTACTTGGGGGTCTTCAGTTTTAGATTTTAAAAGATCAGAAGCACCACTCGAGCTGATCAGGAAAGGTTCTTTTGAGAACTAGCATTCTTACTAGCTCAGAATGGAGAAACAGAAGAATTGGACAAAAAGAAATGGGTTCAGCAGATCATTTTGAATTATTTTACTTTAACTGTAAAAGGCTGAGATGTTTTGGCTTGTTTTTTCACTAGGCATTACATTTAAACAGAAGTGAAAAATCATTTCAAATTGAAACATTTGAAGAAGTATCAATAGCATTAAATACATCGATAATTTTTTCTTAAAAAAAAAAAAAAAAACTAGGACATGTCAAAAGATGAATTTTTACCAAAACAAGCTTGTTTGGTAATAAATTATTTAAATTAAAATAAAATATTTAGTTTTAATAAAAAAATATTGCTGGTAACTATCTAGGTCAGTCAATTTTAATTGAAGAAGCTTAGTAAAAACAAAATTCCTGTTTTCTAAAACAAACATCTTCCAAAATTTGCATTTATGTTTCACATCTGGTATATACTTCTTAGTTATAACTACCATAGATCTTTTTATCTAAAATTGATCTCTAAAAATTATAATTGTCATTATAAAAGTAAATGTTTTGGGATATTTTCCTCAATTGAAACGTAGTTTGGAACTCAATTTGAAAGCCATATTCTTTAGAAATAAAATCAGTTGAAATAATAAAATCTGTAAGTACAGTTTAATTCCTACTGTAGCTGACATTCTTCCTCTTAAATTTGCCTGTGTAGAATTTCCATGAAATAGATTGGGTTATATTTCTTTGTAACACAATGATGCAATCTTCATAATTTCTTTTTGGTGCTGGTAATGATGAAACACATTAGATGACAGATTTAAAACTAGTAAGCATATATTATATTTTCAGCCTTTTTATATGTACTATTTTATTTTATTATACTTTTTCCCAGGTAAAGGATAAGGAACAATTCTCTTTTCACTGCTGTACTAAAGTAAATCGGGTGTTGGGAAAAGGATCTGCACCAGAGGGTGCTGGGCATGGAACAGGCTCCCCAGGGCAGTGGGCACGGCCCCAGGCTGCTGGAGCCCAAGGAGCGCTTGGACACCGCTCTCTGACACAGAGTTTGAATTTTGGGTGGTGCTGTGTGGAGCCAGAAGTTGGACTGGACAATCCTTGTGGGTCTCTTCCAGTTTGGGGTATTCCATGATTCAACGTAAATAAATTTAATGTAAGGCCATAATTACACCTTCCATTCCAAAGGAAATGACATTTTTTTTAGTGATATCCTTGTTAACTAGAATTTTGGAATAATAGTTAGCCTATAACGTGGAAGTGACACAGCACAGCAAAGCTGTGAAATGTCTTGTATAGCAGTCATGTCTGGATGCCTGAATTTTCACACCACAAAACAACGTGGCTCTTTTAAAAGCTGTGGAAGAACATTGTATATGCAATAGGAACCCAGAGCTGGAGCTGTACCGTGCCAGGCAGGTCAGGTCCCCACACCGATGATGAATACATAACCTGTGCTTCCCCAGCAGAGGACACGCTGCGTTGACACTTCTGCCCTAAGGTTCAGGGAGGTTGCTGCATGTGGAGCAGCCTCCTCTTCCCTCAGACGTGAGGATCAGCAGTTACAGAGCACTTACAACAGCAGCTGGCTTTTAACAACAAGGACAGCAAGCCAAGCTCCTCCCTGGAGTAATTCCACTGCCCAGCGTTATTTTGCCTTTTATTTTTAACAAAATTGGCCCTGCCACCATGATTTCCAGTCAATACTGCTGCAAGCTCATGCAGGGAACAGAAAAGGATAAGATGAAAAGCAAAACGAAAAAAATAAATATACTTATCATTGGCACGATTCCTAAACAAACCCAAGTCAGTGAAACAGAAAGATGATGGTGCCAAGGAAAGGACAATGTCAGAGTAACACAAAAGGCATCCTGATGCTTCACTTATTTCCCTTTGTTCAGAGAAAGAATGCTAAATGCTTGTGGATAGTCAAATAACTTATTTTTAAGGAAGAAAATCTAGCGTAGTTAAGTAAGGAATTTATTTCTGCTCTCTGCCCACATTGTCACAGTGTGATGGGGAACTGCTAACTGCCAGCATGCACTCAGCCACCATTGAGCCTGAAATGCCAAACTCGCCAGGATCACCCGCCCCTGGGCTACAGGTGATACACAGTATCTGTGGAAATTGGTTGAGGACACAACCAGCACTGAAGATCATAGGAAAAATGATAGTGAGAGCTTCCCTTCCAAGGCACTGCCTTGTTGAGCCCTGAGCAATCTGAGGTGCCACAGGAAGCTGTCTGCCAGCCAGCTGCGAACACAGGCTTGCACCCTGGAACACAACAGAGTGTTCTTCCTGCTTCCATGCAAGTAAAATGAAGTAAACAAGTGAACAAGCAGTTTTTCTATACGACACTGTGGGATAAACAGCACAGAGTGTTCATTGCCAAAGTTTTTTTTCAAGGGAAAGGATTCTCCTGAGATTCTTAGGATTCACCTGAGATTTCCTACTACTTCCCATTGCATAACATTGTTGTGCTTAAAAGAGTTCTTATTTTACCATGTAAAGAGGCATCTTTCTAATTTTTGGCAGATTTGTTCGTAAGTAACTATGACAAAGTAGGTGTTAGGTCTGACTTTCCCTACCACTATGAACTCGCAGCACAAGGAGCTCTGGACATCAGCAGCCCACAGCATCTCCAGAAGAGCCCAGCAGTACGTTAACATGCTCGGAGTGCAAAGGCCCCCAGGATTTTATGAGCTCCACTGGATATGCATTATCCATGATGGAAGCCGTCATTAAGAATTACTCTGTAGCTGTGGCAGATTTTTAGAGTGGCCATTGAGGGTCTTCAGCAGTCATACACAAATGCCCTTGTAGTCTAGATTTTGTCCTGCTACTGCTTATGAAAATGTTTGAAAAATGCTTCACAAGTTAACAAGGTAATAATATAGTAAAGCTGACTGAAAACTGGCTCTGCTACTAGCCAAGAAAATGCCCTGCAAAAAGGTGCAATGAAAAATTTAAATGGCAGACAAAATAGCCATACAAAACTCTAAGAAAAACTCACTTAGGATCACTGAAATATTAGTATTGACAACTTTTTTCAGAATGTTGTCAATTTGAAATAAAATATAAGTTATCGCCAAGCCTCTCAAATGTTTCGTGCCACTTATGTCAACCTCTAGTAAAAATGTGTTGCCTTTCTACAAGTCAAAAAATGCACAATTTTTGAACAATTTTGCATTTACAAAACCCAACATAAAATGTTCCAGCTGAAGTTTTCCAACCAGATGTTTTCTATAAGAAGCTGAAAGAATACAGTGAAGAAAATTTCAACATGCAAACCGAGCACTCACAGTGGAATCCACACGTGGACTGCAGGCATGACCAAATTACCTAATGCAAGAGCCCACACCTGCCACAGAGCACTAAATGCTCCTGTCTGGGGGAAAAAACAACAACAACAATAAGAAACCAGTTTAGTATCCTGCTGCATTTGTGCTTCTTTTTAGTACAATTAAGCAAAGAAAACCATGACAGCCTTAATCAGATAATTGCAGCAAAGCCAGGTACGGTCCCACTTCAGGGGAATCCTGTTAGGAATACTTCTTGGACAGACAAAGAGCCTAAAGAGACTTGGAAGCAGTTATCCATACTGAAAAGAGCAGCCCTCCCCACCAAAAATAATCTATTTTCAGCTGCCTATACAATGGAGTCTCCTCTTGATGCGTAGAGTGACAGCATTTGTGCTTGCTTTGTGGATGCTGGTAACCAGAGTGCCCCATGCTGAAGAGCCTGCACCCTGAAGTGACTGCAGCAAGGACACGCTTGGTGCCAGCCATCAGCTGTCAGTGTCCCAGCCAGCTACACAGGTTTGGAAAGTGTCTTGCACAGTCAGAGGCCTGCCTTCAACATATTGCTGCAGTACAAATGTTAAATGCTAATCTTCATCGTTCTAGCAAGGTAGTTTATCCCAAAGGCTTTGCACAACTGGCCACTACTATGTGTAAGATTTTTCACCTCTGGAATTCTTAGGCACGTTTGAGCTACACAAGAAGCACGGGCAAGCTGCAGTTGTGCCAGTGCTAACCTCGGGCTGGACCAACCCGCACGCTGGTAGGCACAGCATTGGTAATGCCACGACAAGTCCTCAAGCTCCTGCCTTCCCATCAGCCACGGAGCTGCCAGCTGAGCCTTCCATGCTTCAGCAACAGCAAAGCAGGATGCTCAGAAAGCAGAACTGTTTTCCTCCTGCTCAAGGAGAAACTGGGCAAGACCAGACTCCAAAATATTTAGACATAACCAATGCGTTGGTATATTTACACAACGTCTTTATCAGTTTCATCCACCCAAAATTCTCACTTCTCTCTGCTTAAGGGAGAAAACAATACCAAACCTAGAGCACCAGCTTAAGTAAGAGCTACAGCTTGGCAAGTAATTGACAGGAAAGATAATCCTGTGTGTGTTGCTCCCCTTGGCAAACCACAGCAACCTCTCTGCTCATGCCAGTGACAAGCAGTGTCCTCTGGTTTGCCTTTGTACTCTTACATACTTATTAGGAATCGGAGAGATGAATGCAATTATGTATTTTGTCATCACCTTCAGCTATAATCAGTTTAAAAAAAAAAAAAAATAGGGTTACCATCACAACTGCTAAAAATGTTTCCTTTTTCCTAGTAGTCACATGTAGATTCATAAAAACTCAATTGTTTGCCTCTCTAACTCAGGTCAAGTATATTTTCTAAGCTTCAGATGAAACAACAACACAACAGGATTAGGAAGGGAAGATAAATTCCCAGCATTGATCCATTTATCTGTCATTTAAGAACTGTGTGGGGGCCCCAGCAGAAATTTAATAAAATCCCTCTCTTAGCAACAGCTTATGGGCAGACAACACACTCATGTGCACTCCTTTGGGTGAAGAGCCTCTCACATTTAGAGCAGGTACTTCAATTGCTGGCAGTTTCATTCCTATTTCCAGTTGTGAATAAGAATAAAGTGCTCCTAGGGGAAGAGGGTTACCGGAGGCTGAAGCCAAATTCATCAGCACAGAAAAGAGTGGGCACAGAGCTGTGCCTTCCTTCTCAGAAAAGTTCAGCTTCCTCAGCAAGTTGAGCACCTGCAAGAGACATGCTTGCTAGGGCAACCAGGGTGCAGGAGCAGCAGAGATCAAGGCGAGGAGAGTGCAGGTTTCAAAGGACAGCTCTGCAGTGTTCGCTGCATTCAGGAGGCAAATGGAGCAAGCAGTGGAGTGGGAAGAAGTCTTCAACATGGAAGAGCCCTGCCCATCATGCAGGGCCACACTTCCCTCCCCGCCCTACCACAGGAGCTGCAACAACTCTGCCAAAGCAGCAGTGAGGAGATCATCTGGCTGTGAAGCCAAATGCAGGAGTGTGAACATCTCACCTGCTTTAGGGAAGTAACAAAGAGGGAAGGCTGCCAATCCATCAGGGCTTCAGGATCTTTCTGCAGGATGACATGCAGCTGGCGTTCAGGAGCTTGATACTTTTAGCGGCGTCTAAATAGCATTTTTGCCATCAAATGATGAAGAGAAGGGAAAAGAGTCCCAGTGCAAAGCTTCCTCTCCTCTGCAGAGAAGAGGGTATGGTTGGGGCTCAACAGCTGGTAGCAATCTTTAAACATTTGTCAGCTACTCCTGTTGTCTCTGGATTTGCAGTTACAGCTGTTGTAACCAACAGCACCATCTGCCTCAGAGATCCTGGCCAGGAGCCCATCCATTTTGTTGTGTTCTCATCTGTATTTTTTTTTTCTCCCTGATTTCTCCCACTCGTTCCTCTGGCACAGGCTTGTGGCTCTTCTTCCTCTCCACAATGAGAACAGCTTTGGCAGCATCCGCTCCTCAGGCAGAAACAGGTTGGCTGCAGCCACTTGTCCTCCACAGCCTCTCATTCTAGCTCTGAAACCAAGTTATTGCTTCATCCTTTGTGATGGTTTTCCCCATGGCTCTCCTCCAGTGCATAACAAGAATTTGGAAGGATTTTGAATTTCCTTTCTTTCCATCCAAGCAGTTCATGCTGCTGAATTCGTTAGCCCAGACTAAAGAATCACTGCCCCAACACCACCATAGGTTTCTGTAATCCCTTCCCTAGGGGTACTGACCAGTCTCCAGATATAGAAACAACTCAGTCTGGTCTCACTTGGCTATCACGAAAGTTTCAAAAGAGGTATTATACTGTGATTTCCAGTGGAGGAAAGCATGCAAGACCCTGAATGGGATAGCCAGGATTTTCATATAATGTCAACATCAAATCCTTCATTCAGAAACAAGGCTAGCTCTAGGCAACAGAGATATAACGGCCACCGTGGCATAAGTGTAACCACATTGATCCACGTGGCTCTGCAGGCATGAGTTTAATGCTTCTGAAAACCAGATGTGACATGGCTCAGAACAAAATCCTTTCTGCGTCAAAGAGGCATACATGTCCTGGGCAGCTCAGTACTGTGTGATCAGAACTTTCGCTCTGACCTGTCCACATCTGAGCTGCAAATCACCAGATCCTATTACCTACAAGAGCTCAATCTCATGGCAGTGATTTTAAGAATGTAACAAAATCAAATCTAATAAAATAATCTCAAACTTGTGCCTCCAAAAATCAAGCATTCACGTGCAACAGTCTATCATAAAAAATCCCATCACAATCTGGAGCTTTGGACTACAGTTTTTGTCTCACAGTGATTAAGTTATCTCTGGCTAACCTGAAATAAACATTGCTGAGCACATACCCAAATTATCAGCTGTGTGTTGAAAGCTATGGTGACAGAATTCCAACCCCAAGAGAGGAATAACTAGATATGTTAGCAGGCAGGCACAGCACTGCTTTCATTTATCAGCAGCCAAGATAATGGAAAAGAGCCTCAAGATAGAATGTGGACATGACTTTTAGGAAGCCTAAATTGCTAATTCATTCTGATCAATTTAGATTAAGACAGGACATATACACTGCTGATGTGTGCAGTATAAGTACATCAACCTCCAAGACGGAGCATCAACAGAGAGGCAGGCAGGAGACACAGCATCTTACCTGGAAACCTTTGCCCTATTATGGTTGAGAGAAGGAATCCCAGCTACAATGGATGAGGATTACAAAGATTTTTTTTTCATTGTGTAGAAGATGGCATCTCCTGGAAGAGGGCTATAGAATAAAAAGGACATTGATGAAGTAGATTTAGGAAGAAAATATGCATTTTAGGAATAACATTGTGAAAATATGAGGCTCAAAGACATGCAGGCTAAGAAAATCTTCATAGGAAGAGTACTACAACCCTCAAGCCTAACGTAACCCAGCCGATGCTGGTAGAAACAAACTACAGAGTAATATAAATCATTCATAGAGAAAAAGACCTCAGACAAAACCACAGATTTTTCAAATGACTCTCCTTTTGCAAGGCAAAATTTATAGGACAGTATATAGATTAGCTCTTTTCATCCCTCACTAGAGAAAGGCAAACAACTTATCCTATGCAGCTAGAACTTCATTTCTTTTCTGAGATACCATCTGAACTAGGGAGACAGAAACCTCTAGGGTTTCATGCATTTTATAGGTGCTTTTTCCAGTTACGAAAACGACTTGTTGCTGAGTGACATTGAAATAATGGACTTTTGTCTTTACATTCATCCACACACACTGCATCCCCACTGGTGGTCAGGCCATCTGCTTTCGTTGGCACAGCCTGCATTTCATTCCTGCACCAGAAAGACAGTTTTCATGCAGTTTGAAACAAATGAGCAAATATTCCACTCCCACCTCAAACTGCATGAAATTACATTAAGCATCTCTAGCAAGCTTGCACTTCAAGGAGATAAAATTGATGTAAGTTTTTTCCCCCTCTGATTTCTTGAATGGTCCCATCTCAGTGAAAACCTGCAAGGCAGGAACAGATCCGAGCTCTCCTGCTCAACTTCTGCTCACAGTCACCATCAAAAGCAAGCACCCAGACATCAATCAAAGGCATGGCTCTGCTTCTGCAGGCTGCATACACTTGCATTTGCCATGTCTCATGGAGCCAATATGCTTAAAGCAGAGCCAAGACCTGCAGCTCTGCCCTGCTTCCTCCATCCAGTTCCACGAGCTTTTTCTCAGCTTTTAGGCACACCGCCCAAAACAGTAGCAGTACTGGGGGGTTTTCCTCCATGCCCACAAAACTGCGGTCTCAGCTCACATCCTTGCTTATGGATGTTGGGTTACCAGCCCAGACGTTTGGAGTGTGTGTGTTCCAAACTCTTGTCTGTAGTTTGCAATGAACAAGCAGCATTTGGACACAGATCTCAGACACAGGGTTTGGTTTTAGGTGGTTCTGTGTGGAGCCAGGAGTTGGACTCGATGATCCCTGTGGGTCCCTTCCAACTCAGGATATTCTGTGGTTCTATGGTCTCATATTAGTGGCAACTGCAAATGAACACTCACATTTATGATCGTACTATGGTGTTCTCATGTAGGGCTGGGGTGGCATTACTTTCTGGATGGATCATTTCCACCTACCCTGTGGCAGACAGATGCCAGAGCAGAGTCAGCTGAGACAGTCCCTGGTGATTGCCGTCAATTCAGAGACTACAGCCTAAGAAAGTTTGTTTCTGTGTGGAGAATCTGATTTATCTTCCTAATGCTATAAAACGTCTGCACCTTTTACCATGATTGCTTTTACTGACTCAAATATTTTAAAATAAAATGAGTAATTAAATAAAAGCAGCTTGCTATCATGAACTGAGTAATAATTTATAAGCGTTCACCAAAACTTGAATTGATTCAGACACTTCTTTTGGTTATTTACAGAAGAGAGAGAAACTCATATCAGCTGTGCTCTGAAATCTATTTATAAGGGCAAGCTGAGACAGAATCTAAAATACAAAGTTTTTTTGGAAAAAAAAAAAAAATGAGAAAAAAAACTATTTCCACTACCTTCCATATTGCAGCATTTTGCCAACAGTAAACACAATACGTGGTTTTGCTTGAACCACAGCAGCTTAACATACATTTCCTCAAAAGTAAACAGTGTCAAACTGTGAGAACTTCACTCATGTTTCATTTATACATATTTAGCCACGTACTTGGAAGAGTACCTTGTCAGAAGAGGCAGAGATGAAAAATCTGTTATGGCATCATGTTAGGGGCAATAATGATTCAGACAATTACCTGAATTGCAAACAGTTGATTTTTATATCAGACATTTTCTGATGCATTTTTGCTGTTAGTCAGTAGCATCATTAAGTCAGTCACTCGCCAAATAACTTGAATATTAGTTAAGAACAGTAAATGACTGCTTAGGAGTAACACAGCAGCTGAACCATACTTTCAATTAGATAGGCTTTTCTCTGTCATCCCTGATAATATTTTAAAATAGTCTGCAAGTAGGACAGAACAGTTATCCATTAAATTTAGCTTTAAACAGAAATTATTCATTTCTAATAGTTAAACAAAAGCTTTTTATAATCTCCTGTTGAGCAATTTATATAGCATATCAATCATGTAGCTCTCCTTGCTCTTGACTGCAAGTGTAAGTACTGTCTGACTACAAAATGTCTTATGTATTTTATAATACATCATAAAGTATGTTGTATATACGTGTGTGTGTATAATGCAGCTTGGAAAGTTCATCATAATTTTCTTGATAAAAATCATAACCCATTTAAGTTTTTATATGCTAATAATTATGACAATCCTATATAATTTATAACTTATAAAAACATCATCTAAATTACAGAAAACTATGATTTCTTATACTAAACCTAGATGTAATTAATGTATTTAAAATTCATTTAAAAAAAAAAAAAAAAGTCACTTGCAGAATCATTCAGCACAATGCCAGTTTTTGATCCCAACTACAGAAACAAACAACCAGAATCACAGCTTCAAAAATGGAGGTTTAAGACCCAGATGAAATCACTGGATTTTATTCACAGGTGATAGCTACAGGTAACTGCGCATGAAAAGCAGGTAAAGAAGAAAGCAATAAAAAGTTTGGAGTGGTGCATTTCAAAGAGACACAGACGAGTTCTGGCACACATCTGGTGGTGGGGTGGACTGTGAGGGCTGTGCCCCTTGGCACCCCGGACATTTACCCTCCCTCTGGCCAGATGACATAAGCCCCACGTGGACATGTGAGCAGCACATTAACCTGCTCCCAGTCAGGCTTATGTTCCACCACACTAAGCATGGTCATCCTTCATTTGGACTGTGTCGTCTTCACTTCCCATTTTTTGCATTAATTCTTTATCAATCACTTGAGCTTTGATTTGCTGTCACGGACTGACCACAAGCAGAAAATGACGCCTTCTTTCAAAGGCCAACAGCAGCCCATGTTGGTGTGTACCTCCACCATATTACAGATGCAGAACTGAGAAAACATATCTTGAATAGCCTATACGAATATGAGTCTTTCTTCCCCCATTAGTCTGAGGTTAGGCAGTCCCTCACGCAGTGTCTGCAGCTCAGAGCATCCATTTGCCGAACAGATGGTGCCAGCTCACTCATTTTGCTGCCAGCTACTCTGGTGTCTCTGCACTTCTCTTTGTTCCTGCTGCTTTCTCCAGCCATTTGGTGTGTAGTTTCTGTTCTCTAGCCTTTCAGGTTAGGCTATTGCTCTATCTAGGTAAAATGCTGCTTTGTATGTCCAGCATGAATGTACACTACAGAAAAAATCCCTCTGGGGAGCAGTGGTTGAGTGAAAGTCTTTTCTATTTCCACTTCCACAAAATCCACCTGTTCTTAAGCATTTTCATTCTCTGTGCTACTCAGCTAATCCAGATCTTAAACATGCAAGACAGCCCATGAAATTCAAAGCAATTTTCATGCATCACTAGAAGGAATTTTTTAAATTGTTTGTCTCTAATGTATTGAGCTGAACTTATCGGTGTTATATAGCTGTAATTTTCAGAATGTATGAGTTTGATCAAATGAGTGTTAAAAATCACTCAGGAAACTTCCACTGAAGTGTGGAGAAAGGTGAGAACAGAAAACCTCCAGGAATAACAAACAAAAGCTATCAGTATAGCAGCAGCTATGTATTCCTTTCTTGAAGATGTCTCATCTCAGTAGTGCTAATGAGCATCAGCTCCCATGGAGTCTGGATTTCTCCCCTCTTGACTTGGCATACTGTGGGTGTGCTATGATATCAAGACATGCTAAGCCCCTTAACAACAGCTCTTCTAATGGCAGGCCTCAGCACTGTGGGTTACTGCAGCCACATGGATAATGATTTTCAGCTCTGTAGACTTTTAGAAATGCGAATGAGGTACATGGAAAAATCACATGCATGGATTGCGTTATACTTTGCCTTTTTTGAATCACTCATTTGGTGTCATTTAGAAGGAGCTGGAAACCATTAGAAAGCTTATTGTATTAGTCTTCTAGCACAAGTTCTCTCTGCTAGCCCCCACCAGCTATGTGTGGCAGTTTTCCATTTCACTACTCTATATCAAAATGGTGTCAGAGACTGAATATTTTGGGATGTATCACAGGCAGTACTCCATTTATTCATGTTCAATCCCATTTTTTATCAGCATCTTCATGAAAGCTGTAAAGGAAAATAAATTTAATAATAGCCACACATGATTTTAAAACTGCAGGAGGAATAATTAAGATTAGTGGCAGCCACAGTTTCTGAATGAAGACATACAGTGCATAACCCAAGTTTATGAATACACTTTTCCCAAATGATTAGTAGCTCACTTTTTTTTGTGTTGCTGGAGTTGAGAGAGCATGAAAAATCATGAATATTAACGATTTGATCAACAACATGTGTGGTAAAAAAGTATTCTTCAGCTCTCTGACTCAGATGAAGACTGAGGAGAAAAAGCATGCTATAAATTTCACAGGGCTGGCCTCTAAAAATAAATACTTGTGAGAATTTTGACACAATAAATGGACAGAGGGAAATCTTTACATTCATGCTGCTTATTTAAGCATTGTTCTCTGGAGTCTTGCAGAATGTATTTAGCTTTTCATTTTCTTTTCAGAAATTTCATTTCAGAAGCACCTTAGGAGCAGCTATTTGAAGCTTGCATATATCATTGAAGGGATGCCAGTGCTAACCCACTGAAAAAGCTGCTTAAGGATACCCTGAAAACAAAATCAGCAGATGAGAAAGGCAAGACAGAGTTTCCATTAGATGCTCATCCTTCAGGATTATTTGAGCCTGTGCTGTTCAGTGAGTGCCCTCAAACAGTTCATACTGCCTCACCCACCACAAAAAATCTTATTGTGTACAGTTTTCCATGTGTGTTCAGATGCCTTCTAGTGTTTATCAGTATACTTACATGACAAGTTGCCAATTAAAATCTATAGATGAATCATAGAATGGCTTGGGCTGGAAGAGACCTCAGAGATCATCTAGTTCCAACCCCCCTGCTGTGGACAGGGGAAATGGACTTTAAGAAGTGATCAGAGTCCATAAGGATTTGTTCAAAGAACTCCACCATGCTTTGAGAAGGTTCAGAAATAAATTTGCCTTTCATATGTCCTGCCATTAGACAATAATATCCTCACAATTTTATGCTCCGAAAACTGCTGGCAGCAGTAAAGAACAAAGGCCTTTGTAACTGGCTTTTGAATGGTCGAATTACAGCAATTTTTACATACAGAATTGATGGCTATCATTCAAGGCCATGTATTTCATCCTATGCTGTATTAACCAACTATAATCAGCATTGGCACACCAAAAATCATGGATCAAAATGTAGCATAAGGAAGCTCATTCAAATTATCCAGACATTATAAGCTACATATGGTTTTCATGCTACTTAAAGAGCTTGGTTATTTTAACATCCTCAAATCTAATAGCCTACTAGGTTCCTGCAACTCCTCATTCATATTTATATTCATTACATTTAGAGGTGGAATGAAATACAAATTGTTCAAAACCAGCAAACACATTCCAGAATAACTACCCTATATTGAAGTAATGTTCATCTGAACATTAAAAATAAAAAATAAAAAATACAGATTTGATGGGGCATTATCGAAAGTTTCTGTTTCCAGAGAGCAGACAGTTCAGGACTAAGATTTAAAGTATACAACAGGGCTTTTTAGGTCACTGATATGTCATGTATGAATGATTGTACTTTATCAAGGTGTAAGTGCAGCATCTGGTCTTCTGTTCTTATTTGATCTCTTTTTCACTGACTTTTAAAATGCCCTTACCACCTACACTGCTTTACCTTCTGTGGTGTAATAGCTGACACAGGTCTATTGCAAGCTAAGATCCCTTGCCTCAAATCTGCCCCCATAAAGCATTTGTACCTGGTTTCTCTAGGATGAAACATAGCACCCTTATTTTGAAAACAGTTATCCAAGTTGATTCTTATGAAAGAGAAGACTTACTTACTAGGCAGAAAAATTCACTGTAAAAGTTGAGTAGCTTTGAACTGCAGTTGGTCAACTCAAATGTAAAACATCTGCGTACCTGCACTGAAGGCCAGTGGTGCCTCGAGAAAATTTGTCCTCTGCACTAGTCAGTCTTGTGCTGATCCTCTGCAAGAATCCTCCTTAGGGCCAGCTAGCCTGTTGCCCTTTTTCCTTGTATCCCTGGAAATACCCTGACTGCAAATGAAAGAAGGCATAGCATCTTCTTGTAGTACCACCTAGAGACAACACAGAAGTCATTTTTCATATACATATTTTATCCGTTGTGGTTAGTAGGTACTTCAGATGGATGCCTGAAGCACCTGGAACAATGAGAGGATAACAGCCTCTTCACACTGCAGTGGCTCCATTCAGCTCTCTCAGCCTCCATGCAGAGAAGCACAGAGCAGCCCAGAACACTCACATGTTGAAGCCAGCAACTCTCTGTGCCCCTCAGCTCCTCTCCCTGACTTCAGAGGCCAAGCAAACTCTGCCCTGCAAACAGCCTAACTTCACAATTCCATCTTCCAGTAAGTCAGAGAAAACACGAACATCTCAAACCAGACACGTGTTCAATATTTCTCAAGATCACTGCCAAGATCAGATTTATCTAGCTTGAGCCTTGCAAAAGGTGAGGCATCCAAGAACACTTTCAAAAAAACAAGTATTCCCTTTGTTTTAGTATCATCCATGTAAAAAGTTACGTCTAATCACACAATTCAAACAAAAGGAGCCTATGTGAAATTTTTCCAGTCCAAGATTTGCCAAAATGGACCCTCACCAAAAATCCAGCATTTAAACCTCCTCATTCTTCTGCTACCAGAAGATAGCACCAGTTCACATAAATGCACTGACATCATGAGGATTCTACCTAGAGCAGATCAGTGTTTTGGATCTTCTTTTAAGTGACATTGCTCATTTCCACTCTGTGAATCTGTATCTAGCAGACATGCTTACCTCTTTTTGCAGATCTGCTTCTTCCTTTCTTTTCATGCTGGTCAGCTATGGTTCCTCTTGTGCAATTGAGTTTGGCAGGCGCAAGAGTATTTGCTTAAGCTACACACAAGCTGGGGAATGCTGTTTTGACAGCTGATAGGTCTGCAGCACCCTTAGAGACTTTTAAAAGCACATTGAAAACTTCATTATTTACAAAGCTTTACAGCTGGGATGCACAGATCACCTATGGCTGATTTGTCAAAGGAACATTTGACCGTATTTTTAGGTATCCAGCTTTTATAGACATTGCATAAACCTAGAAAGGGATTTTGTCTCATCTTCCTATTTTAGGAACTTCCTTTATTTTTCCTCTGCAGCCACTGCTTTAGCAGATGTCTATTTCCCCATGGTTATTACATTTCAAACCATGCTTTTACTTGCTCTTCTTACCCAATCTAACAAAACTCTATGTTCAGATGAAGCTGCTAATATTTTTATTTCCCCTATATCTCCACTCCTCCCACCTCTCTTATCTTAGGAAAAACATTGGGGACTGGATTTTAGAGAACACCAACAGCCCATGTAGAAATCAGCAGGAGCAGCAGATGTTCTGCATCTCTGAACATCAGGTCCTACCAGCATCTTTCTGCCACACTCATTGCCCAAGAATCTGAACACCTGCCCCAGACTGGTGTTGCCGTCTCTTGCTATCTTATTTCTATTCTGAGGCTAAGTACTGGTTTTAATCAGTGCTTCTGGGATCATCTCATTGCATGGAAATCTCATCATTCATTGCTGAATTCTGGTCCTCAAGACCCCCAGAGAAAAGCATGAAAACACCATCCACATATCATCACAGATCAAAAGTGCAGAAACTCTTTATTTTCTAAAGTATGTTGTGGTTTCTAGCATAGTCAAATCTGCAAATGCTGAACGAGAAGGGATTAGGAAGTTGTGGGGGTGGAAATGGAGTTAGGGCATCTAACTTAAATTGACCTACGAGGTATTCCATACCATATACATCACGTCATGGCCCTCCCCCTTTTCTCTGTGGAGGAGGGAGGTGGGGGGAGTCACGGCTTGCGGGGCGGTTTCTGGTGCTTGGGGGTTGGGCTTGCATGTGGGTAAGAAAATCACCTTCTTGTAAGTCATTGTGTTTACTCCAGATTACCCTTACATTCCTTTTGCATTTTTGTTATCTGTTGTTCCTTAGCTACTTTAGTAAACTAGTTGGTATCTTAACTCTCGAGTTGTACTTTCTTTTTCTCTCACTTCCCTCCTCCATCTCACTGATACCGGCCGCTGGCAGTACGCCAGAAGCCCTGGGTTCTTCCGGCCTGGGGGAGGGGAGAGTGAACGACTGTTGGGAGCTATCTAAGTTAAACCACAACAAGTATGACCTTAAAAGCCAATTCCTTAACTATAAGACGATACAACTCATGATGCTCAAGACTCACAGAAATGTAAAACTTGAAAATGATTTCCATTTCATTCCCATTGCCAGCAGATGGTACACAAGGTCTGGACAAGAAGAACTGGGAAAATGTTAATGGTGACTTCTGTTTTCTAAAGTTTACTTAAAACAAGCCTGTGATAGGTAATCAAACATTCCATAAAAACTAACAGTTAAGATGCTGATAGTAATGTTCACTGCCTCCTTCTGAAAGGACTTTAATTAATCATTCACATAAATCTCTACAAAACTGGATTATCCTCCAGCCAGAAAAATGAAGCTGTAGTCTGAGGTACAGACCCAGTCAGAACATCTGAGCTTGAGTATGTTACACTCATAACAAGCTAGGTGTATGTGTGTGTATACACAGTAAAAAACAAGCATTATTCATACAAATTACTTGGAAATTTACTTCAGGCAGGGAAGATGTAACGTTTGTAATCTGTTTGCAGACCACTTGTAAACAGAGTTTGGGTTCACTGGGTATTTATTTGCTCAGCTCAGTTTTGTGTTTAATAAATTATTGGAATTTCTTCTTTATATTGTACTTAGTGGATATAAACAGACAGTGGATATAAATAAATTTCACAAGGTTAATCTAACTCCCATGTCAGGAGAATGAAGCACCTTAAGCTGTTTTCTTCACCTCATAATGGCACAAACATGGCAGTGGAGCTTCTGGCAGATTATACTTTCAGAAGTTTTCATTTCTGTTGAAATTATGAACCTCATGGCAAGTGGTAAGGCACAGGTTTCTTATGGATGAACATCACTGCTGCCAGTGGAGAGCATCACTGTGCCTACTGTAGGTAGGCCTCAGGCATTACTGTGACTTCCAGAGCAGTCGAAGCTCTGCTGCCTTTGCTCGCCTCTTGGTACTGCAAGTGGGACTGCACTCAGAAAGGAGAAACAAAAGGAGGAAGTGCAATACTGCATCCATCTCCTTCACTGTTAAGATGTGAGATATGGATACCTGGGAAGGGTATCTTCCTGGCTCTTGCAGCCAGGAAGGCCAATGGCATCCTGGGCTGCATCAAGAGAGGGGTGGCCAGCAGGGAGAGGGAGGTGATCGTCCCCCTCTACTCTGCCCTTGGAAGGCCTCACCTGGAGTACTGTGTCCAGGCCTGGGGCCCCCAGTACAGAAGGGATGTGGAGCTGTTGGAGCGGGTCCAGAGGAGGGCCACAAAATGATCAGAGGGCTGGAGCACCTCTCCTATGAGGAAAGGTTGAGGGAGTTGGGACTGTTCAGCTTGGAAAAGAGAAGGCTCTGGGGAGACCTCATTGCGGCCTTCCACTACTTGAAAGGAGCTTATAGGCAGGAGGGGCACCAACTTTTTACACAGGTGGATAATGGTAGGGCAAGGGGGAATGGGCTAAAACTGAAAGAGGGGAAGTTTAGGTTAGACATCAGGAAGAAATTCTTCACTGAGAGTGGTGAAGCGCTGGAACAGGCTGCCCAGAGAAGCTGTGGCTGCCCCATCCCTGGCTGTGTTCAAGGCCAGGCTGGATGGGTTCCTGGGCAGTTTGACTGTGGAAGGACAGATAGCAAATAGAGCAGAAAATGCCTTAGAGTTAGAGAGCAATGTGGACATTCTGACCCTGGTTGGAAAAAAGTGTTGTGGTTTAAAACCTCAGTATCTCACAACAGCAGCTCGCTTTCCCCTCCCTCTCTGGAGAGCAAGCTCGAGGCTGCAGGCGGCTGCCAGTGGCCAGTATCAGTGGGGGGGGAGGAAGGAAAGTGAGAGGAAAATAAAAGGTAGAACTTGAGAGTTAATATAATTAACTTTACTACAATAGTAAATTTGAATGTCAAAGATTTGGAGTAGAACACTTAACTTACAGAAAAAGGCAAGCTCTCACCCACGCGCCAGCCCGACCACCCAGAGTCAGCCCGACCGCGCAGAGCCAGAACCCACCCCACCGCGCCTGTGCGCGCCTGCCCGCGCCGCGNCCTGTGCGCGCCTCCCCGCGCTGCGCGGCCCCGCGCCACCCCGACGCAGCTCCGCAAACTGTGGCTTTTCCCCCTCACCCCCCTCCCCTTTTCCCAGACAGCAGGGTGCCGTGATGCATATGCTATGGAATACTCCATTTTTCCTTAACTCTGTTTTCAGCCATGACAAAAAGCCATGGGAAGAATGAACAGACCAGAAAAATTTACGATATGTATTGTGGAGGTCATGCAGTTGTAGAGTTAAGCAATGTTTCTAGGAGATGTAAAACATTGTAGTCGCAGAAGCAACAAAGAATGTCGACCAATGCTGATAGAGCGTCTTTGTCAGACCTTGAGAGTCTAAAAATATAGAACTAGAAAGTTTGCCTAAAACCGCAAAAGAGAAGAATGCAGTTTAGAGAAGTTAGCATAATGAAGTGCTTTGTTATGAAGCGCATGCTAGCACAGCGTTAACCAATAACAGCAATAAGAGAAGCGCGTGAATTAAGTGAATGAACCAATAGAAAGAATGCTTGATACGCGTGCTTCAGCAATAATAATATAAAAGCAAATGTAAAAGCTCAATAAAGTGTCTTCTGATTCACCCGCATTGGGAGTCCCGTCTCTCAATCACCGTCATTTCACCTAGTGAACTAGAGGTTGGCAACCCTGTCCATGGCAGGGGAGTTGGAACTAGATGATCTTTGAGGTCCCTTCCAACCCAAGCCATTCTATGGTTCTATGATTCCTCAGCACTGTGGAGCTGTAATGAGACCTGTCCTGTTTCTAATGTTCAGTTACATCTGTTGTGTTGGTGCCAGCAGCAGCCTTGGCCAAATATTTCAGATGCAAATGTTTAGACAGTGAACCACAAGTCATGGAAACATCCTGGACTTTTGTTATGGATGGTGTTCAAAATGTAAAGACTGAGATGGCTTTTTCCACCCTGTTTTGTGGTACACATCTATTTTGATCTAATTATCTATTTGACTTGCAGACAGATGACTATAAGACTGTATTTTCTGGTATAGATGTCTTTTCCAAATCAGATTTAGTGTAATCAGCAATTCTTGTCAACATTAAAAAATGAGTTAGCTTTCTAAAGTGCTTTTATTTTCAGAGCTATTTTGATATAGCTCCAATGAAGTTCAAGCTACGATTTTGTAAATCAAGGAACTCAAAAGTCTTTAAAAGCTATAGTAAATTATGTAGAGTGTTTGAAGAAAAACGGGTCCAAAATATTTCTTCAGCATGTCTCATGTAAGGAACAGTCCTGCAAAAACAAACACAGATTGACAGGCAGACAAATGTCACCGTTCACTGTCTCACCGTGAGGGAACAGGGATCAGGAAAGAGAAGTTACATGTTAGCAGAAGGTAACATCTTTTTCCCTCTTCTTCTTCCCATTTTCCTAAGTCAAACACACGCTGTTCTCTACTCATGAATACCAATACTAACTCTCCCGCTTCTCTCAGAGTGGGGATGCTGCCTTGCAGCTCATTGTGCAGTTGATTTTAGCTAAGAATGGACTTGAAGCATCTCCAGAGGTCCCTTCTAACCCCTAGACGTGTGATTCTGTGATTCTACAAGTAACTGACAGAAATCACATAATCGCTAGCCCTTGTTCTCATGGGGCACTTCAATTTACCAGATGTTTGCTGGAAATACTAAACAGAAGAGAGGAAGCAGTCTAGGAGGTTCCTGGAGAGTGTGGAAGATAACTTCCTGACACAGCTGGTAAGAGAGCCTACCAGGGGCGGTGCCCTACAAGATCTTTTGTTCACGAACAGAGGAAGACTGGTGGAAGACATCATGGTCAGAAGCCATCCCGGGCATGGCAATCACAAAATGATAAAGTCCTCGATTCTTGATGAAGTCAAGAGGAGGGTCAGCAAAAGTGCTACCTTGGAACTCAGGAGGGCAGATTATGAACTGCTTAGCACATTGCTAAGGAAAGTGCCTTGGGAGACAATCCTGAAGAGCAAAGGGGTCCAGGAAGGATGGAGATTCTTCAAGAAGGAAATCATAAAGGTGCAGGAACAGGCCATATCCATGTGCCATAAGACAAGCCAGCAGGGAAGACGATCAGCCCAGATGAACAGGGAAATTTGCTGAGAATCCAGCAAAAAAGCAAGAAAGATTACCTCCTTTGGAAGAAGGGACAAGCAACTTGAGACGAGTACAAAAATATTGTTAGGATAGGCAGAGAGAAAATTAGAAAGGTGAAAGCCCAGCAAGAACTTCACCTGGCCCCCGCTGTAAGAGAGAACAAAAAATGTTTTTACAAAGATATTAACAGCAAGGGGAAGGCCGAGGAAGACCTCCAACCTTTATTAGATGCAGCAAGGAAGACTACCACTGAGGATGACGAAAAACTTGAGGTACTCAATGCCTTCATTGCTTCTGTCTTTAAGAGTCAGATCAGGGCTGGGAAGCAGAGTAAAACACCCACAATTGAGGAGGAAACAGTCAGAGACATGCTACTCCACCTAGACTGTCACAAGTCCATGGGACTGGATGGGATCCACCTCAGGATACTGAGGGAGCTGGCGAAAGTGCTTGCCAAGACACTTTCCATCATTTCTCAGCAGGCCTGGTAAACCAGCGAGGCCCCAGACGACTGGAGGCTTGCCAATGTGACGCCCATCTACAAGAAGAGTCAGAAAGAGGATCCCGGGAACTACAGGCCTGTCAGCCTGACCTCGGTATCAAGGAAGGTTATGGAGTGGTGCAGATCCTCTTGAGTGCATGGCATATGCAGGACAACCAGGGGATTAGGCCTAGCCAGCATGGGTTCATGAAAGGCAGGTCCTGCTTGACCAACCTCATCTATTTCTATGACCAGGTGACCCGCCTGGTGGATGAGGGGAAGGCTGTGGACACAGTCTACCTAGACTTCAGTAAAGCCTTTGTCGCTGTCTCCCACAGTATTCTTCAGGAGAAACTGGCAGCCCGTGGCTTGGACAGGTGTACTCTTCACTGGGGAAAAAACTGACTGGATGGCCAGGCCCAGAGGGCAGTGATGAATGGAGTTTAATTCCACTGGTGACCGGTCACAAGTGGCGCTCCCCAGGGGTCAGTACTGGGGCCGGTCCAGTTCAATATCTTTACCGATGACCTGGACGAGGGGATTGAGTGCACCCTCAGAAAGTTTGCAGAGGACAGCAAGTCGGAAGGAAGCGTTGATCTGCCTGAGGGCAGGAAGACTCTACAGAGGGATCTGGACAGGCTGGATCGATGGGCTGAGGCCAGCTGTATGAGGTTCAACAAGACCAAGTGCCGGGACCTGCACTTCACTCACAACAACCTCACACAACACTACAGGCTGGGGGCAGAGGGGCTGGAAAGCTGTGCAGCAGAAAAGGATCTGGGGCTGTTAGTCGACAGCTGGCTGTACATGAGCCAGCAGCGTGCCCAGGCGGCCAAGAAGGCCTGCCCAGGGACTGCCCTGGCAGGCCTGGCCCTTTGCTGTCCTGTGAGCAGTGGCCTCAGCTTCATGGAGAAGCTGAAATTGGAGTCAGGCTAGAAGAGCAAGGATGCCCTAGTGTGGCTCCAGGGCTGCAGCCCTGGCCCAGGGAGAGCTCTGCTCCTGCTTCTGGCACCAGAAGCATTGCCAGCAGGTGTAGGGAGGCAATCCTTCCTCCCAGCTGTGTGGCCAGCACCAGACACCGTACTCCGTGCTGGCTGCCAGAGCCTCTGCCCTCTTGCTTGGGTGCCGA
>VXAV01002723.1:0-16829 GCA_013399715.1 Alectura lathami | reverse complement strand
GGTGCGGGGGGTGCCGGGTTCCCCGTCCGAAGCGGGACGAAACGGGGTGCGGGGAAGCGGCTGCCCGAGTCGGCTTCTGGCCTTGCAGCCGGGCGAGCCCGGCCCCCGGGATCGGCCAGCCCCGAGATCAGCCCGGCGCTGCGGCTTGCGGTCGTAGCGTTTAACCGCGGGGCTGTGTTTTCAGGGAGACGATTTACATTTGAGGGAGAATGTGCAGAGAGCCAGGAACAACTTGGAATGGGTCCTTGCATATTTCTGTGGTTATTTTTGGAGTGTTGTCATATGGCAGGAGGTGGGCTCTGGAGGTATCCTCGAGCTCAGCATTTTCTCTGTAGACTGGTTACCCGGGAGATTGTATTAGGGGACCTGCGTGGCCCTCTTCTCTATCGGTGTTTTCTGTATAAAACACCATTTCTATCGCTGTTTCTGTGGTGTTATTGTTTCCCACCATGCCCACCCGTATATTAAGGTAGGGACCCTTCTGTGGACAAACAGTGGACTGGGTGTGTGTATCTGAGTATTTGCAGCATGTCGCAGGAGCAGGCGATAGAAGAGCTCTTTTATTTGGCTGTAAATGGTGTGAGGTGACTCCTGATGAGCTCTCTCTTCTCTGCTGAAATGCCCTTAGAGGTGTGGCTTTTTCAGCATACCTAGAGACCAAGCGTCAGCATCCCCCCTGCGCTTAGCTGTCACTTCCCCGCCGGTTTTCTCACACTGGACTCGTCCAAAGTGGCTTCTGCATCCAAACACTTGGAGATGTGGGGAGCATGTTGTTACTAAGGTCTGCTCCTAGGGGCTGCCTTGCAGATCTCTGCCTCCTTTGCAGCACGCGGGAGGGCTTGGATGTTCTTTGGCTCAAGCTGCCATTGCTGCAAAGGCTGGGGGCTGCCTTCAGCAGCGCGCCTGTGTTGTCTTGAAGCACGTTTGGAGCTTAGGGAAGGCTGGGGCTGGGTGGTGATCCTGACAGGAAGGCAATTACTCTTTAATTGTATTTCTTGGCTTCTGGTTTGGCAGGCATGGAGCTTGTCTGTGCAGGGCTCCCCAGGGTGCTCGGAGCCATGCTGTTGTCAGGGAGGACCCCAGGCTCGCAGGTCATGTTCTGCGAACTGTGTCAGAGCCTCGTTATTGTGTCCATGGCAGGTCTAGAATCGCCCTCTTTCTCCCACATTAGCCCTTATGGGAGGACAATCCTCATATTTGGTGTCAAAAGATTAGCATGTCCATGACCCCTGGGAATGTGAGTTGCCTCCTGCGCTTGCGGCACCGCTGGGAGCAGTGAGCATCTCCTCTTCACGATCATTATGCTGTGTTTATTGCTTTAACAGCAACTTCAGATGGTAGCGGAGTCATTAAACCAGACACTGCTGTAAGTAGCAGAGCCCTGGTTGTCACTGCAGGGGTGGAGGGTGTCTCAGGAGGGTGTAATGTTGCTGAGCCTGTGTGTTTGCACTGACAGTAGGCTGGCTTTGGGTGAAGGTTTTCAGCTGGGTGTTGATGTTGTTGCTAGAACTACCCAGAATCTTTATTTTTACCAGTTTTGAGAAACGGGCCTTTTCCAAAACTCTCAGGAGAGACATTTTGTTTTGCAGAAAGCTTCTGAAAAAGTCCAGTGTTGTATTTTTGGTGAAAAAGCATGACTGTAGAAGAGAGCCTGTGCTCCCATATGCAGAGGGTGTCTTTTTCCTGGCTTGTGCAGGCAAAGAGCTCGGGGGGTACCATTTCCCAGGACCGTGGTCATCACCAGCACAACAGCATTGTGAAGTGTCTTCTGGTGCGTAGCTGATGAGAAGCCAGGAGGGGTGTCCGTGTTGGCTGAAGAAGGCGGTGGTGTCACTGTGCTATAGAACAGAGAAAATTTTCCAAATCAGTTTTCCTCCCCAAGGCGGCCAATTTCCCTTTTAAGCTCTGAGCAATGACCTTGGTCCTGGTGAGGAGATGAATCTCTCTTCATTTCCAGAGTAACCTTTCCTGCTCCCAGCACCAAGCCCTTGGCCTGGGTATGACTGAAGTGTCTCTCTGGGTTATGCTCCTCCTTGTTCTAGCACTGCTGAAGAGTTTTGCGTAACCAGAGGAGGTTTGCACAGACAGACAGACCAGTCGGGTGCCTGGCTAATTTTGTCCCCCCAAAAATTCTTTCCCATAGGTATTTAGGATTTCTAAATTAGGAAGTCATGGAGAATGGCCTATCGGTTAAAGTGCTGGAGATATTTTCAGTGCTTGACTGTTTTCGGGCTTGCTCTGGGTTTCCTGCCTGGTCTCTGAGGCATTGCTTGAGTGTCCTTTGCCTTAATTTTGTTCAGCTATGAAATGATAATTCCCTGCTGCCTTGGGCACAGTGATACACTGCCTGAGCGACAGCTGGGATACTGATGGTGAAGCGCGTGTGAGGAGATGGGTTGAATATGGGCTCAGGCTTGGTGGCAGATCAGCGTGGGTGTCTGGAAGGCCTGTGTTTAGCTATATAGTAGACTTTCATGCGGTGCCTGTCACTTGGAGGTCTGAGACTATTCTAGAGTCTGAAGCTCTGTTTTGAGCATACATGCAAAAAAAGAAACACAAAACATCGGAGATTCCCAACCACGGTGGCTAGAAGCTCCTGCGCAGGAAGACTAGTGCAGTTACAGATACGTGACTCTTACACAGCATGTAAAATGTGCTTGCACTGAGGCTGTGACCGCGATGGCTTTGTGGCTTATTGTTCTCATTAGAGTGGACGGCTCTGAGTCAGCGGGTTTGGATTTGTCACAGCCATGGTGATTGTGCTGGAAGACCCATCGGGTTCAGCAGCGCAGAGTGAAGGGGCTGGTGTGCACCGTGCGCATGCTGGGGTTTGAGCCCAGACTCGGGCTTGCTGCTGGCTCGTGCTGTCCTTGAGCCTGGAGGAGGTGGTAGTGGGAGCTGGAGGGCTGTCTGCCTTGGGACCCCTTTCTGGCAGCGTGGATTCACCTACCTTGGGCCATTTGGCTCTGTGAAGGTAGTTGAGTATCAGCAACTCACAATGAGGTAGCCAAGTGAACAGTCTTTCTCATGCGTGACATCTTGTCTGGATTACAGAAGATGTGAGTGATGTTGGGAAGAGACTGTCTTTGGTGAGCACATGTTGCAATATTTCCTCATGGCTCCAGATCCATCTTTCCTCCTCAGCCCCTGTCTGGAAGCCTTTAGTTTGTCAAAGAGCTCAGTGAGTGTTAATTCATAGAATCGCAGGATGGCTGGGTTGGAAGGGACCTTACAGCCTCTCCAGCCCCAGCCCCTGCTGGGGGCTGGCTTCCAACCCCCAGATCAGGCTGTCCAGGGCCCACCCAGCCTGGCCTTGGGCAGCCCCAGGGATGGGGCACCCACAGCTGCTCTGGGCAGCCTGGGCGAGGGCGTCCCTGCCTCTGACTAAAGAATTTCCTCCTAATATCTAATCTAAATTTCCCCTCTTCTAGTTTAAAACCATTTCCCCTTGTCCTGTTGCTATCTGCCTGTGTAAAAAGTCAGTCTTTCTCCTGTTTATGAGCCCCCATTAAGCACTGGAAGGCTGCAGTGAAGTCTCCCTGGAGCCTTCTCTGCTCCAGACTGAACAAGACCAGCTCCTTCAGCCTTTCTTCATAGGAGAAAGCCCAAAGAAAAAGAAGAGAAGACTTGGGCAACTGTATCTGTAGCAGCTTTCCTGTCCCAGGCCCTGTGGACGTCCCTCATCTTGGATGAGAGTTGCTCCACACCTCCCCTTCCTTTCTCCAAGGGGCTGGGGGATGCATGGAGGTATCCTTGCCAAGAGCTGTTGAGCTGAGCTTTTATACAGCTGGGCCAGAAGTCAAGGTTTGCTCTCCTTATGCCAGGTAGAGGAATGTGGGGCTGTATGGAAAGGGAGGGTCACCTTCGAGCCCTCTCTGGTGATTTTGTTGGCTTGCCCCAGTACACAGCAGAGGGTGCTTTGAACTGAAGCTGAGAAGTAGTTAGTGCCCTGTGCATGGTGTACTCGTGTACCTGTGCATATTCGTGCACACCTCCCAGGTTTGCTGTGTGGGAGCATGAGGGTAACAGACAGAGCCTTGAGACCCAGAAAGCAATGCTTTGGAATCGGAAATTTCCTTCCATCTTAAGCTGGTGGGCTGTGTTTTGCCCTCTGAGGGGCACTAGTAGCTGTCGTGCTGTCTCTGTAGTGTCTCAGGCTGGATCTGCCCCATGCAGGAGCCGCTGGGTCTGCTGTGATCACAGTGGAGAGGAGGCTGGGCTGGACCCCATTGTGCTCAAACCACGAGACAAATGAGACTGAAGCCGCAGATCGGCAGTTCTCAGCAGGTTGGCTGCTTCATTTGGGCACTTGGCCTCTTTGTGGAGATGAAATGTGCGATCACTTTAATTTCAGATCCATTCCCCTTTCAGAAGCCAGACCTCTGCCTACCACCTGTAACTGGACCCCTTGGCCATCTTGTTGGGCTTTGTCTTGCCCGTTTCCCAGGCTCGTCCAAAGGACTGGTGCTGTTTTCCAAGCGATTGCAGACGTGGTCAAACCTGTCACCAGGTGCTTCCCTAGTGCAAGATGCATCCTGCGTTTGAGCTGATGCTGAATGACTATTCACAGCACAGCGATCCTGCCAGGCTCCACCCACCCGGCTCCTTCCTCTCCTGTTCCTACTAACCCACTGCCTTCGCCCCGCTTGCTGACTGGTGGCATAGCAGAGATGTGTGCTGGTATCCTTCGTTGTGTATCAGATGGAGAGGAAAACACAGGGTGGAGTCGTCTTTTGCACAAAGGAAATGTTGAAGTATCATTTCTGCCTTTGGTGGATTTTTAGGCTGCTGGGGAGAGATTAAACAGGATCTTATCGCGTTCACAGCCCCCTTCCCACTTCGTTTTCCTGTGAATCTGTCACTGTCGTGGTATCTTTCAGAAGATATTTTTAGCTTTTTTTTTTTTCCCCCTAGTATCAGGCTTCTGAAGGGAAGCATGTTTCTATGGCAGAACAGGATGAGCCATTTCATGAGATGTTTTGTTATGAGCAGAAGAGGCTGGAATCTGACTGTGTGTTTTAAATGTCATTTTCCCTTCGTAATCAGCTCATTGTGCTTGCTGTGGTGAGTCTGGAGGCAGCTAGGGGTGTACCCTGGCAGGCTGCTGCTGGGGGGGCAGCCAGGCTGGAGGAGGGATGGACTGGTACTTCCCATCCTTCCCTTGCTCAGCCACTCGGAGGGCGCTTCAGTACTGTCATCCAGGTGGGCAAACATGAAGGGCTGCAGGCACTGGGAGAGGCCCTGCGGGTTTTTCTCCCTAGCAGCCCAGGCGGGGAAGCAGTACCCCTGTGTATGAGAGAAGCAATTAAATGTTCTCATTAGATGTGCTATCGATCTGACTGTGTCTGTGCTGCCAGGAGCTCCTGCTGAGCATTAGAAAGCATGATGCCTCGTGAAATGTTGGGTCTCCTCTTTGTCAGGGACCAGAGGGAGGTGGCAAAAGTCTCGAATTGGGTTAGTGATGCAGTGCAGAGGCCTAAGGCATGACCAGACAGCTAGGTCTGTCGCTTGCAATGGAAAGGTGGTATTTTTGTCAAGAACACAAACTCAGCATTGCTGCTCAGGTTTGGAGTAGGAAACTTCCAGCCTGAATTCTCAGTAGTGTTGCCTTTTAGGAGAGATTCACTGCAAGTCCTGATATGTGATGTTCCTGCAGAGTAATGGCAGAGCAACAGAAATGCCCTTTGATGGCTGATCTGGCTCTGGTGTATGTATGCATACATGAAGCAGGGGCCGTTACCTCTGCAAATTCACTGAGACTCTTCCCCAGGGAATCAAAAAAATTCTTTCTGGTGAGGACAGCCTTGCTGGTTACCTTGATCTAGCGCATGACACATCTGTAAAAAATGCAGCAGACTTTAGAAAGACAGCTGGAAATAATAAAGGAGGTAAAGGTAGGGAAAATGCAGCTGCCCCTGCTCTGTTTGGATGGCATCTTTCACTGTAGCCATAACCCTACCTGGCCTCTTCTTTGCTGTTGTAAGAGCTCTGGAGCTCAGTCCCACCCCTGCCTAGCATGCGCAGGCAGGACAACCTGCGAGGCCAGAGATGCCCATGGTGTTGTGTTCCGCAGTCCTCTGCTGAGCACTGGCTGGGCTCCTCCCTCTCAGCTCATCGGAGCTGATGTTATCCCAGGGTGGGGTGGAGCTGTACACAGCAGGACCTCTACCCAGGCATGCTTCATTCTCCACCAAACTGCCCTGGGGCTGCCGTGCTGCTCTGCCCTATTTGTGTTCATGGGCAAGCAAAGGGGATGGCATGAATCCTTGTCCCCTTTCTTGACCTTTGCTGGACTGAGCTGAGTTCTTGCAATGCACTGCCCTAGATTTGAGCAAACTGGGCTCGACATATGGCATCTTCCTAACCCCTGCGAGTAGTTGAGCCTGCCAGCATTGCTGGCTGGGATCTGCTCCTTGCAAGGACCGCGCTGTTTGTCCAGCTGATTCAGCCTTCTGCCCGTGGTTGGTGTCCCAGCGCCTGCTTTGACAGCCAGCACTCACACTTGCCCTGTCAGGGTCAGATTGGATAATTGCTATCGGGTTGTGACAATGTGGGTCATTGTGGGATGTTTTCAAGCCTGAGGCACTTGTCTGTGGCTGAGATGGTGTATGCACCAGCCTTGTGCTGGGGAGAGCTGTGTGACAGGAGATCGCAGTGCAATCTAGCAGGCATTTTTGCTAGCAGGAGTGGTATGGGGAGGCGGAAGCTAGCAGAGATGGGGGAGGGTCTTGCTCCCAGAAGCCTGTGTTCTCACAGCACTTCATTAATATGATATTAATTGATGCAGTAGCTCCAGTCCCACAGTGTCTCCCAGCTGAAATGCAGCCGGACTTGGTGCAAGCTGCTTCGTGCAGCAGCAGCAGACGGGAAGGAAGGACGGCCTGTGTCTAACCAAGAGCGTGATGGCTTTGTTTGGCAGCATGTAGGTCCTGGTGCTGTAACACAGGCAGGTAAGTGGGGGAGTACTGGGTGTCACTGCCCTGCCCTCAGTGACCACCTCCTTCATCCTTCCTCTTATAGGGACATGGTGCAGCACTGGTGAGCCCAGGGTCCCGGGCCACTGCTAAATGTGCCTTCCCCTGGGCTGAACAAAAGCAGGCCACTCTCACGGCTTCTGTGCGTCTGCCTGCCCAGCTCTTCTCTTGTCTCTTGAGCTGGGATGGAGAAAGCTGAGTGCATGAGCTTGGGAGCAGCATGGGGACCCCACAAAAATCTTTGGACTTGGCAGAGGAGGAGCAGGGACACGGGGGCTCATCCCTGTGAGTGGAATGGCTGGGAGGGAGCCCCACAGATCCCTGAGGGTATGTGTGACCTTCTTGGGGTGGGAGCAGGAGCTACACGCCTTCAAGCCTGTTCACCCAGGCACTGTCTGCTGAGACACCTCTGTGCCCATCTGCAGGCAGAGTATGGAGCTGTGCTTCTGCAGGGACTCCTCCTCTGGCCTGTTGGCCGGGGCAGCATCTGCCTGGGAAGAGAAGGCAGGTGTAGAAGTCTGATGTGGGATTGAGGGTTGTGGGTGTGTAACAATGTTCATGACAGTAGCCTTGACACCCGAGTGGCATCCCCTGGTCTGGAGGCATGGGAGCAGGGAGAGTGCTGGCTGCCGGCAGGTTGGGGTGGTACTGCCTTGGGGCCTGGGGGAGCAGTGAGCCGTGTACCGGGTCCTGTGCCAGGCGCTGAGTTTGGGGCACAGCCAACGTGAGCTGGGGTTACAGCCTTGTGGTGAGCGTGGGTAGAACATGGCACGTGGCTGGGCCACGATTGCCACATGGTTGTGGAGGTTGAGGAGGGTGAGCATGCAACAGGAGCGGCTGCAGGCCCGCGCTGTGTCCCAGCTGTGCTCCCAGTGCAGTGAGATAGCCCAGTGAGAGAGCCGGCCCACACCAGGGGCTGCGGCAGAGCCCATCTGCAGTAGGCAGGGGCATACAGGAGTGCTGCCAGTGTGGGCGCATCAACGCAGGAGCCCTTGAACACAGGAGCCTGCACCTTCCCTTGTGGGATAATGGCAGAGAGCTGGGGAAGGGACACAGCGTTACAGTGGTGGGCTGCAACTCCCTCTTCCTGTTCCTTGTAGCTCTCACGCAAATCATTGTGGGGCCTGATTTCTCCCAGCCTAAAGGCAGTTTTGTTTCCCTGGAGATGCTGAAGCTCCTGACTTAGTGCATCAGGTCTGATGGGTGGCAGAAGGTCCTGTGCTTGTTCACGAGGGCATGGGCCTGATCCAGCTGCAGTTTTTGGCCTCACTGCTGCAGACTGACAGTGTGAAGAGAGATGCTGGCATTGCTGTGTGTTGCTGTGCTGCTTGGGGACTCCATCCAAATGGAAGTGGAACAGCTTTTGTGCCCTGAGCAACCTTTTGAGAAAGTTGCTGCGGATCAGTGTCGCTCCTGTGGAGCCAAAGCCTGCTCTTAGCACCTCTATGCAGGGCAAGCTGTGTAGGGCTACATGCGGCTGATGTTTGCTTGTGGTGAGTGAAAGGGTTTCACTGTGTCCACGTGAAATGTGGAGCAAGTGAGCTCTGAGTCCTCCATGCTGAGTGCTCAAGGGCCATTTGGTTTTGATTGGTTTGTTTTGTTCATGGTGTTTATGAAGTGGCTTAGTTTTGCATATGCAGGCTATCCTGCCTGCTTTGCATGTGTGCTTTTGAGAGGATTGCCTGTGCATGTTGAATGTATATTTATAAATTAACCCTTGTAAAAAAGCAGGAGGTATCCTTACTGTGCTGTAGGACTTTACTTCTTAAATGCAACTGTATTGCCCATTGGGCTGCCGCTCTTCCCTGGGTGTGCAAGAGTCTCCTTTATTTTATTTTATGATTTATTTATTTTCTACTTCATTACATGTAGTTGCCATCTAAAAAGAGGTTCTGGAAATACTGTTACAGGGTTTGGTTCTGAGGGCATTTGCTTTCAAAACTGCTCATTTTACTACTTGTATGCCAAACCTGCTTGTCTCTCCTGTGTGGGTGAGCTGGGCTGGTTCCCCGTGTCATGCGCATCATTACCCAGGATAAAAGTCCTGCAGACCAGATGTTGCCCTCGCTGCCACTGGCCTGGGCTATCATTATCAGAGGGGCCATGCAGGTGACACAGAAGGGCAGAAGACAATGACGTGGCACAGATGTCCTTGAAATGAGAACTTGGGTAGCAATTGGCTGTGTAAGCCAAGAGCGTATCTGTTTCACTTCTCAGAGGTTCAGCAGTGCTGCCTATAGTAAATATTTGCTTTTATCACTTAAATTAGCAGAGCTGGCTCTGAACACATGCAGGAAGCAGACCTGCTGTTTTAGAAGGTGCTGTTTTCACATCAGTCTCTTTGAAAGTCAAGCTGCATCTAAAGTAATCTGTAGCAGAAAATCTCCAGCAAGCAGATTTTACATGGAGTCTGAATGCAGTGCTTGAACAGTTCGGGCACCATCTTGCGATGAAACGCCTAGCTTCTGTCTATCCTTGAGCTCGTCATCATCCCTGGGAAGATTTTGTTTTTATTATTATTTTTAACCAAATCTGATTTCTTTGCAGGTTCTGAATTGTGCCGGAGCAGAGTGCTGAGATCAGCCCCTGGAAGCGGTGTGAGTTTATCCTGAAAGCCTTTATTCTCCTTTCTAGATCCCATGTAAGGCTGAGTGGGTTTTGTAGCATAGAAGGGGTTGCACTGGCTGATGCCAGGAGATCAGGAGTGGTGCTGCAGTATGAAAGAGGCTTGTATGGTGGCTGATTCTTTGCTAGAAACCCCCTGGGGATAACTGGAAATCTGGCCTGCTACTGCTTAAGTGCAGAACTGTTGTAACTGGAATTCTTATGGCTTTCCTAATGTGTTGGGATTTTTCCTATTTTAGGAGTTAGGCAACAGCCCCTTTGCCAACAGAAAGGTTCCTACCAGATGTCGGAATCTTTGCTTGCTGACAAAGCTGTTTTGGGGCATCACACTAACATTAAGTTTCCATGTGCTTTTTGTGCAGTCTTTTGGGGAAGGCAGCATATTTGCAAACCAGCAAAACGTGCCATTGAGTCTTGTGAGATGGGGATCCAGGCATAGGCCCCGGGCTTCAGGAGGGGCTGGGTACGGCTGTCATGAGGCATGTCCCAGCAAGGCAGCTTGGAGTGGAAGTTGAGAGTGGACCAGAGAGATATCTGTGCCACAGAATTAACTTTTTGGGACACCTGAAAGAGTGACGGCCTCATGGCCCAGGCCTTCTCTTGAGAGGGCTGTAAGCCCCTTGGCTTTGGCTTCTGCCCACCTGAAGCAGGCAGTGCTTGGGATGTGGGCAGGAGATGCACATCCTTTCTGAGAGCTGCAGATGTGCTCTTTGGGGCTGCTGATGTCCCTGGCTCTGACCAGGACAGCACATTAGTTTTTATGAGCAGTTCCTCACCAGTAGAACTAAGAGACTGTTGCTTCAGAGAACTTCTTTGAAGGTACAGATCTGCCCACATCCTAGGGCACATGTCCAAAGGGAAATCAAGAAGGACAGGACTTCTGTGTGCTGAAGAGATACCTGGGTGTTGGAATACCAGTCTTGGAACTAGAGGGGCAGAAGTGCAGTCCCAGCTTGAGTGCTGGTGTTTATGTGACCTTGCACCTACAAGCACCATTACGCACCTCCGTTTCCCTCTGGAATGGGGTGGATGCTAAGGCTTGTGGGTCACCACTGATGTGGGAGTGTTTGGCTGCTTCTTTATGCCTGCACTGGAGGGGTGAGTTGCTGCCTGTACAACAGGGCTGTTGGGGTTCCCCTGCAGAGCCATCTCCTCCCTATGAGCTCCTTTTTGCTTGTGAGTGGAGTTTCCCTTTCCCATCCTAAGCAGCTCATGCCTGCCCTGTATGGCACTCTCCGCTCTGTCTGTATATTTGGTGCTGTGCCTGAGAAATGCCAGGGAGTCCCGTCAGCTCTGTGGTCCCTTCTCACTACATGTGAGCAGACTTGCTTGGAGTGTCAGGACAGTTGGACCGGGTGGGGTCAAGCTCTTGTGGGTGAAGTGTGGGGAACTGGGGAGCAGGAGGAAACCACCTCTGCTGGGCGCTGCACAAGCAGCTGCAAGTGTGCCCTGTAGTGACCGCTGGCATCCAGCGATGCCCTTGCCTTTGTTGGCAACCTTGGTGCAGCAGGAGGTCGGTGGCCCAGGTCTGGGTATGTTGGGCTTCTTGTTTCCCTTTTTCGCTTGTGCTTTGTTAACTAGGTGTCCCGATTAGCCATGCAAGGCACAGATGCACCAGCAACTTGGAGAAAAAGGACATTAAAGCAGAACTGATCTGCTGTTGTGCTCTCGTAGCAGCTCTGGGTAGACTTGCAGAGCCACGCACTGGGCAACAGTGTGGAGTGCACGGGCCTCAGCTGCCTGACAGGCCTGGGCAAGTGGAGCTGTGCTGGGGCAGCAGGGGTAGCACAACCCGCTGCTGCTCCGTGTTGGAGAGGTCCCCACACTTCTGGGAGGGTTGGTGATACTCCTGGCTTGGCACGATTATCGTCTTGGGAATAAGCCTCTAATTTCTCTGTATTACTGCAGTTCCCTCACAGCTGATTCTAACTCTTAAATATCATGAAGGGCTTGCAGCTGGATTTTGGCAGGCAGAGGTGAAGAGGAATAACTCTTCCTGAGAAGTTTGCTGTAAGGAGATGGCCTTCTTCTTGGAAGGTGGTGCACAAGATATGATTGGAGGAAATGGCAGTATCCTCTGCTTTAGACCCTGAGCAGGGCTCTTTTGGAGATGTAGATCACAGAAGTCACAGAATAGTGAGGGCTGGAAGGGACCTCTGGGTCCATCTGGTCGCATCCTGCTCCAGCACCAGGGTGCCCAGCATCACATCCAGGTGGGTTTGGAGATCTGCAAGGAGAAGACTCTACAACCTCTCTGGGCAACCTATGCCAGTGCTCTGTCACCCACATGGTAAGGAAGTGTTGCCTGATTGCCAGACAGAAGATCAGAGGACAAAGACTGTGTAGTATTTGCTGAGCATCCTGCCTGAGAGCCTTACCAGGAAAGAGAGGCTGGGAGAAGGTCAGGATGAGTACATGACTGAGCTGGGTTCTCCTTTATTGGCTCCTCTTGTTCAGGGCACCCTCTTCACCTCCAGCTGCTCACAGTCCTCTCCCAGTACTCTGCTTGTAGGCTGGACTTGTGGTTTCTAGGCTCTCCGGCTCTGTGTCTGCTGATCTTCCTGGCTGCTGTGTGCCAGTGCAAGACAGCATTGGCTTGTACCTTCCTCTGCTTGCTTTCGCTGTGAGCAGTGTTTGCCACAGAGGCAGCAGGTGACTTGGAGGGGGGACAGGAGCTGCTCTCTCATGTCACTGGTGGAGGAAGAGCATTCCCTGGTGACGCATGGCCAAAAGATGTTGCAATTCCTCTGCTTGCTTCTGACACGTCTGAGATGCCTTGTTTGTCTGTTGCTCCCCAGAGATCAGCCACCCTCCCAGCTGTCAGGGGATGTATCTGTTCTTGGCTGAAATGAGAGTTTTTTCTTCTTAATGCACTAATTTTGCTCTTTGAAGCTGGTCAGAGTTAGCAGCCTTTGGCTCAGTCTCCCTCCTCCTGCCACAAGAGCAGACACCAGGATATCTGCTGTGTTTGTGAGCTTCCACAAAACGGCCCCAGTCGCTGCTGTGGTCCCTTCCCTACATGACTGCTAGAGCAGGAGGGGAGGAATGGCTGCAGTGCTCTGGGGCTGAGACTGTGGTCCTGGTGTCTCGCTGAAGAGCCTGGCCCCATTCCTGCCATCTCAAAAAGGTGCAGTGGGGTGTGGGAGCCAGCTGAGCCTGGCCAGCTCTGCACTGAGGCAGCTCCATCCCCAAAGCATAGCCCGCTGTGCTGTCAGGATGTGCACGTGGCACTGGGATGATGTAACCCCATAACTTTGCTTGCAGGCAGTTTCTAATGACAGCCAAGCCCAGATGAGCACAGAGCAGCTGCTGAGGTCTCTCCCCAGTACCACAGGCAGGATTAGGTCCTTATTGTAAGAATTGGCTTCAGATGATGCACTAATCATCTTTGGCCTGAGCGTTGCACTTGGTCCCCTTTGCAGAGTAGGCAGGAAGATGAAACTGCTCCTTTCTCCCTAGTCTTTACCTCAAGCAGTGATGGGATGCTGGCCAGGGCTGTGCCAGCTGTATCCCCCAGGGTGGCCTGGGCTATGGCCTTTGGAAGCTGATGCTTTCGGTGCTGGGTGCTGGGGTAGCAACATGCCTGCTCTGCTCTTCTGCCTCAGGGCTGCTCGTGCACTTTCCTCTTGATTTGGGTCCTGTCCTTACTGGGATATGTGCCTTGGACATTGGAGCTTGCTCTGTGCCACCGCAGCTGCTTTGGCGTCTGAGCAAACTGGTTTGTGGTATGTGGTAATGTGTGCCCTGAAGGCTGGTGAGAATGCTGCCAGCTCCCTCAAACTCATCTTCGGAAAGGATGGCTTCTGGCCAAGCACTCTGCTTGCATTGACTGATCCGTTTAACCTCTTCTGTATCAGCTCAGTTAGGGGCCCAGCTTCTTCCCTGTTGCCTTATAGCTGGGATACATACCCACTGCTGACCCTCTCTCTATCTCTCTGCTAAGCTGTTGAAGGCTTCTCTGCCTGAGATCCCTGCTGGGGCTGTAATATTTCTCCACCTTTGGGTGTGCATTTGGTGAGGTCTGCTCGGGTGGCAGGAGCTGTGGCTTTCCTTTGAAGATGCAGCTTTGCTGCTCTGGTGGTCTTGTGCTTGACCTTGAAGTGTTGGCAGGTCTTGGGGTAGCTAGCTGAGAGCTCTCCACTCCTGAGTGATGTAGCACCCTCAGAACTGGCTTTCACCAAGGATGTGAAGGGCTAGGATGGACTCCTGCCCTGCAGAACTGGTGATCTCACCATTACGGGGTTGAAGGGAAGAGCTGTCCATTCCTCAGTCCCTCCAGAGGAGGGCTTAACACCTGGCACTGGAGTTTCAGCAGCGTGTTTAGCACAGCAGGACCGCAGGGATAAAGCGCTGTAGGCAATATCCCAGCAGGCACAGTGTGGGGTTTGGATTTGCAGGACTTGCTCCCAGGAGTGAGTGCTGAGCCTGAAGAACATTCGGGAGACCACCTGGCCCCAGAGCAGAGGTGCCCTGAGGCATGACCATACAGCAGATGAGTGCTGGTGGTGGCAGCTCTCTGGGCTTCTTCCAGCCTGGCTGCCTCATAGCCTTAGCTGCTCTCCTTTTGTCTGAGACAGAGGCTTTTGGTTTCCCTTTCTTGCCTGTTGCCAAAGGGGTTAAGCAGTGTTTGGGTCACTTCCCATCCTCAGTAGACAGAAAAGCAGGCTCCTGAAGCTGCTTGGAGCTCTGAAGTGGTTGTGTGGGGCTGCTGTGTTCATCTGAGCTTGCTGGCTTCAGCTGCATCCTTGCTACAGGTCAGGGATGCTGGGGCCCGCCTGCCTTCCACTCCTGGTGCTTGGTTCTTTGTTCGTGTCCTTCACCACCTACAGAAGCAACAGGACCCTTGGTATGGCAGTGGTGAAGCTGACAGTGCACTGGAGGGAGCATTGCGCTGCAGTGAGGAGCTTCCAGAACCTTAGAGGCTGCCAAATATGTGGGTTGGAGAGGGAGGTTGGGTCTCCTCCCCAGCAGTGTCTCACGAGGGCACTTGTCATGCTCCCGTGTGCACGTTGTGGCCCCAAGGTTGTTCAGTGGGAGCTGGTGCCATTCTCACGGCCGTGAAGATGCATCCGTCGTGCAGCTGCGGCACAGGCCCCGCTTCCGCCAGCTGAACACCCCGCTGTGCCCAGGACACATGGTGGGCCCCACAGGCAGGAGGTGGGAGAGTGCTCGTTCCTCACCACCGGGTTACAATTAAACGCTGCCTTTGGGCTGAAAAGGGCCAAGGAGGACGGGAAGGCTGCCGACATCCTGTTACGGATTCAGCTTGCCGCCTTCAGCACAGGGCGGCTTGGCTGTGAGTGCTGAGGTGCCGGTGTCTGAGTCGCCATGGAAACAGAGGCACTCGGCCGCTGAGGAGATGGCACTGGCTCTGCGGCCCTGTGTGTGAGTGGAAGACATCGTGTCCCCCTCCCCGCTGCGCTGGTGACAGCCCAGGAGCTGCTTCTAGACACTGTCGCAGAGGACACCTCAGGAGGCGTGTGCACACGTCTTCCTGCAGAGGGTCCTGAGGTGACAGTGACAGGAACCCCAGGAGAGCGACTCGCCGGCAGGCTGGGCCTGGTGTGTGCCTCGTGGCCTCCTGCCAGCCAGGCTGGGCCATCTGGGACAGGAGGGTTGGACTGGGCTGGACCTGGCTGAGGCTCCTTGTCTGCAGCCTGGCACAGCGCAGGTCCCCGAGGGAGCCGTTGCTGCCTTTGCTCCCCTTGTCCTTGCCGCAGCAGTCCCCAGCTGAGGCTGGGAGGACAGGAGCAATGCCAACCTGTGCCTGGTCTGCTCAACACAAGCCACCCTCACAGTGCCTGCCACAGTGCCAGGGAGGTGCTGCTGCTCCTGGCAGTGAGGTTGTGCCTGGGCTGTGAGAACTGTGATGTGTGGCCAGGCTGTCCCAGACACTGGAAGGGGACGAGAGCTCACCTCTAGTTCTGCACACCTTGTGTGCAGACCCTGCGGGTGTTGGCTAAACCGCGAGTCCTCAGCCTGATTTTGAAAATGTTTCTCCACCTGCCAGGTCAGGGGAATAAGTTTTCCCCATCTCCTGACCAGGTACTTTCTATGTTGTGGTAAAACAATTTTCTGCCTTCATGCCATGGTCGCTACATGGTGCAGGCAGTTGGGTCCTGCTCCCTCAGTTCATGTCTGCCTGCAGGAACCTCCTGTGCAGGGTTTTGTGCCCTGCCTGCACTGTTCATTGCAACTTTCCTGTGTGACAGCAGGCAGCACTGGTAGTCCTTTCACTGAGGGCTCTTCCCTTGTTGAGTCTGTGCTCTTGGGTGCAGTGGGGAGAGGCTTAATTCAGTTCCCTCCTCACCACCCCCACCCCTTTTTTTTTTTTTTTTTTAACCTTTCCAGTCCTTCCTTCTGTTGTCATTTAATTGTCCAAATTCCCCAAATGCCTGTCACCTGCCCTGGGGGAGAATTTGAGGCACATCAAAGCTAGAAGAACATCTGCAAGCACTAAGCATACACCCTCTGGGAGCTGGGGAGAGATTAAGCAGTGAGAAAAACAACTGCTAAGGGTTGTCCAAGAGGTAAAATAGAAGGGCTGGGGGAGAGTGACAGAAAATGAACACTCTTTCCTTACCAGAAGTTGCCTCTCTCATACCTGAGGAGCCCACTGGGGTGATGGATTCCCCCAGGCTAAGACCTCACTGGATGCTGTGGGGGAAGCAAGGCTGGCATGTTCTGCCTTGGGAACTGAAGGTCTCCGTGTGTCTCTCCAGTTATGGTCCTGGCATAGGCTTGTACAGCTGTTTTTCACGATTGTATCTGTACATCATCTGTATGACTCTGATACTCCCTCCACCCATGGAGCCTCTGCTCCTTACTCTGGAAGCTGGGTGCTCATCCGCTCCTGTGCAGACTTTCCCTCTGCAACTCCCCTGCAATGGGGGAGCATTTGCTGTAATCTCACTTAACAGGGTCAATGCTTTTTGGGAACAGTTGGCTTTTGATTGTGTACGGAAGGTAGAGAAGAAGTGCTAGGAATGAAAAGGGTTAAGATTAAACTGTGAACTTGGTGTCATACCTTGGCTGGTTCTCACCTGGGCTCTGCAGGTGCAGCTGGGCACGGTGTGCAGCAGAGGGGCACCCGCCTGGTGCATGTGTGCAGTAGAGTGCTGGCCCTGGCCTGCAGACAGTGACTGCTATGTGGGAAACCTGCCCGGGCATGGGGTAAGTTGAACTTTGACTTTCAGCTGAAGAAGGAGAGGGGAAAAAAAAAAAAAAAAA
>VXAV01002722.1:143321-163005 GCA_013399715.1 Alectura lathami | reverse complement strand
GTGTCCGTGAGCCGTAGGCGGGCTCCCCGTCCCGGGGCAGGCTGCCCTCACGCCGAGTGCCGCCACTTACTTGTAGTTGGTCATCGCCGTGTAGGGAGCGCAGATGGGCACAGCGAAGAGCAGGACGTCCTCGGGGTGCGGCTGCCCCGTCAGGGAGTCCAGCAGAGCCGAGCCCTCCTGAACGGGCAAAGGGCTGGGCTGTGAAAGCAGCGGCAGCACGCCCCACCCCGGCAGCCCCCGCTGCTCTGCGGGTGCCGGGTCTCAGCCTGGCAATGGGGGTGCCAGGGGCGTGCTAAATCCAGGTCACTCCGTCTCCCCCCCGGCATTTCATCACCAAGCCGTGACTCGTTACTGACCATCCCTGGTGGCTAAAACCACGCCATGCCGAACAGGATGGATCTCAGCTTTAAGTGACCCACACGGGACCCCGAAACGCAGTCACACCTTCACAGGGCCGCCAAAAGCTTCCCCCTACCGTTAGCCTCCTTAACACAGGATTTCAGGAAATCAGCTTATCCCCAGCCCTGGGCAACACCCACAGCCTGTAATTATACGACACGTGGCAGCAATATTTTATGTAAATAAACTCCTAAATCAAACTGCGCTGCATCACACTGCGTCCTGCCCGGAGCTGCCGCTACTGAGGGGTGCAAAGACCTCCAGAGGCAAAGACGGGGGACGATCTTCAGCTTAGCCAGCCCCTAGCTTCCACCGGGGACACGTGATTTAGCAGCGTAAGAACCAAAATCAGGTTCCTTTTCTTATTAAAAAAATACCAGAAAGCTGGGTTCAGACAGCCTCAGGCACGAGGGGGACCGCGAAGAGCAGAGCCACACCCCTCCGAAGGGCTCAGCACGTGAATCTCACGCCTGCCCCAGGTGCTGAGAGCCAGGCTCGTGTCCCTGCCCCTGCTCGCACAGAGCCGCGCGCTGCAGCGGGAACAAACCCTTCTCCTCAGCGTGCCCTGGAGTTCCAAAGACGAGAGCATTTACCTCAGCTCCGGGCTGATCCTGGTCTTGCTCATCCTGCGTACAGAGAAAAGGAGACATCAGAGCTGAAACGCGCCCGTACTGGCTTTTTTCTCCTCGAGCCCCCGGAGAAAACAAACTATTTTATCAGCAGTACACAGGACGCTGAATTCGCACTGCAAAGGGAATTTAAGTTACTTTGAAGTGAAGGTAAAAAGAGCATTTTTATGTGGGTGGGGGAGGGCTGTTTCCTTCAGAACCCTGATGAGCTCTCGGTTGCGCTCCAGCTGCACCGAGGGGGAGGCATCGTCCTACCGGGGCCCTCAGCAGCCTGGCTGGGCACGCAGCGCGCACAGCTCCTCATCCTTACCTTCTCATCCTGCTGCTCCTCCAGGGCTGGGTCCTCTGACTCGTGCAGCAGGACTCCTCCTGGGAGCGTCTCCTTGCCCCCTCCGGCACCACGATGCGCAGCCTTGGATTTCTGCTGCTGCTTCTTGGCTGTCTCTTCTTTCGTCTTCCCCTTTTTCCCTTTTTTCCCTTTCTCCTCTTTGTTTGACCCCGCAGACTGGAGGTGTGCACAAGGGGTGGTTAGACCCAGCGACGTCAGCACTGCAGGGAGGCAGAGCTCCTGCCACTCACCCCCAGCAGCTTCATGATGAGCTCCCGGTCCTCCTCGTCCTGGTCCTTGTACTTCTCCTTCATTTTCTTCATTTTACTCTGGAGAAGAAAACACACCAACAGCTTTAGGAACAGCGACTTTCGCAGAGCTTTGCATCAACAGACAAAAAACTAGATGCTGTCCCCACACGCATGTTCCTTCCACGTCCCCCTGAGCAGTTCCAGTAACCAGGGGACTGTGGGTTCAGAATTCCAGAAATCCCCCACAGGTGGGGCACGAGCCCACGCCTCACCGGTAACGGCTCAGCTCATGGTAAACCTGGACCCTGCCTACCTTCTGGCCCCGCTTGATGGGCTGAGGGGCTGGCACAGCCTTGTTGGTGCTGGGGGCAGGGGGACGCTGCATCTCCGTCTCTTTCTGCCTCTCTTCAGGTGGCTCCAAGTTCTCAGAGTCGTTTTGCTGCTTCTTTTTCTTCATTTCTCTAAGGAAAACAGTCACGTGGCACACCGCCCCTTGCTGCGACAAGAGAGGCTGCTGCTCTCCTGCCAGCATTACCACCCTGCTCCCCAGCCACAGGGAGCCTGAGGCACATCCACTGGGAATAACCCCTCCCGGGTAAAACCCGCGGGTACCCAAGGAACCGTTCACAGCCAGCAGCCCAAAGGACAGGAGCAGCCGGATCCCAGAGTGACAACACCTGGCAGAGCCCCCATTCCTCCCCCCAGCTCCTGCTCTCCCACCACGCAGCGATGGCCTGAGTCAGCCAGGCCAGGCTCCCTCCATGAGGGGAGCCCACGCGTGCTGGAGGAGAGCGTTTCTCAGCCTCCTCCTCAGAGATGGCAGCAACACGACGCTCAAAGCGGCCCTGCTCTCTGCAGGGAGGTTTAACTGCTGGAGCAAGAATGCCCACACGGGAGCGGCCACCTCCGCCACCTCCCGAGCCCTTGGCTGAGGCTGGCCAGCGACACCTCCGACACAGCCCTGTTCACAGGGCTCCTCTCAACCACTCCAAACCCAGGTGGAGGAGGATTTCCAGGTTTCCTGATGAGGAAGAACAGACTGACCCCCGCACCCCACTCTCCAGCCCCACCCACACTCCTCCCTGGAACGGGAACGAGGAGGAGCCGTTCGCCTCACCCCAAAGGCCGAGAGGCTCTCACCTCCTCTCCTTGGCAGACAGGTGCCTCCGCCCCTGGGACTTGCTGTCTCCCTAAGAAGTGAAACACAGTCACAGCACGGCACGTCCAGCAGCAGATGACACTGATCATCGCCCTGCACCTGAGCTGGACCTTACCAGGCTGGGTTCTTCCTCTTTGGGGATGGTTTTCTGCAGGGATCTGTGGGGAGATCGAAACAGAGCTCGTCACTGGACGAGGAGCAGCTCAGCCCTGCGCGCACCGCCGCACCCCATCCTGGTGACATTGCTTTTGGCTTTCTAGTTCTTGAAAATTCCGGCTTGGGTGAGCGGAAAAGGGCAGCAATACTGGGATTTGTCTCAAACACACCCAAAAACGCAGGCAGCCAGGGCAGCCTGTACGCAGCACACACTGAGCGAGCGCACACCGGATGGACACCCCGACGGGCAGCTGCCCTCGCACGCAGCCCAGGCTGCCCGTGCTACTCCCTGCAAGAGCTGCCTGCCTCCTTCCACCCAGTCGCTCCTTCGCCTCACGCCCTCTGAGGAGCCCCATTTCCAGAGACATCAGGAGCTGAGCTCATCTCACAGCCGCACAGAGCAGCAGCTCAGCACCAGCCTGGCACAGCAGGAGCAGCCAGTGACTCAGCCTCTTGGGTCCCAACAGCTCCACAGGAAAACGGGGGCAGCCACCTCCTGAGGAGCAAAATCACTGCGTGGGTGGTCAGGGGATGCTGGGCCAGAAAACGGAATAACAAACAGCGACCAAAGAGCTCGACAGCCCCGACCAGGGAACAGGCAGCTGTGGGTGTGCTCGGGAGGGGGCCCAGAGCAAGCAGCCCACAAGGAACAGCCCTGCGGGGAAGCGGCAGGGAGCGGCACACAGCACAGCACAGCACAGGGTCACCGCCCTGCTGCCGGCAGCCTGCAGAGCTGAGCACCAGCGAGCGGTGGCAGCTCATCCCAGCCCTGGTGTCGGCAGGATTTTAGCAGTATGCAGATCCTCAGCAGGGCCCACGCTGCTGGCAGACGCGCTGCTGCTCCACTTGCCTTTGGGACTGAAGATGCGACAGGTCGATCGTTGTATCGGGGTAATTCACCTCCTCCTCCTTCACCTCGCTCTTTGACTCCGGATGTTCCTCCTCGTCTTCAGATTCTCCACCATCCTCTTCAGAGATGCCCTCTGGCACGGGAGGTGTGTTTGCTCTGCCCTGCTCCAGGTCAGGAACGCCCTCATCAGGATTATTCTCAGACGTGGCTTCCGCATCTTCCGGTGCTTCCTGACACTCTGCTTTGTCCTCGTCACTGCTGCTCTCCCCTCCCTCTGGGGTACACAGGGGAGGAAAACACAGCTCACACCACCAACACCAGGCCAACCCAGTGCCCCTGACCGCCAGCAGCACACCCTGTACCTAACAGCTCCACTTCTTCCGACACCAGTTCACTGGCGCTGCTGGAAACCGCGTCCAGGTCCTCGTCCTGCACTTTGATCTTCCTTTCTTCTCGGTGTCTCCAAACACAGCTCTCATCCACCTAACAACACAGGCACCTGTGTGAGGCCAGTACCAGCTCCAGCCAGGCTTGCCAGCCTGTTCAGAGAACACCTGACCCAGGTTCCTTCTTTCCCTCTGAATACTTCTTGCCATGCCAAGGGCACTAAAACTAAATTAACGTTTAAAGCTGGCTCTGACAACCTAGAAAGCGCAGCTGGTGAGGAGGCACACACAGCTGCGCAGCCAGCAGACTCTCCCTGAACACATATGCACCTCAAACACAGCCAGTATAAAAGTCCAGCAGACAGTAACGTTAACAGCGCCTGTTTGGTAGCACAAACCAGGGAAAAATGGAAATGGGAGAAAAGCAGCCTTCAGCCAAGAACATCCTATGGGATTTGTTCCAGTGATTAAAAAAAAAAAGTAATTGGGAATATATTGATAAGCAAGAACTAGAAGGTACGGTTCATGCAGCTCAAAACAAATTACAAGAGGCAGCAAGAGCTGCACAGAGAAAGCAGTACCTTAAACAAGAAGCTAAAGCCCATCATCAGATATGAAGGTGGGAGAAAATTCTTCTTCCCTGAAAAACAAACGCCAATTCTCATGAAGACATGTAACAGCAATGCTAGATGACGTATTTTCAAAATTCATTTTTATTAGAAGCTTTAGGCTACCAAAAGTTACATCAGGGCTTGTTCTAGCTCTTGGATGAGAAAAGCACAGGAGAAACACAGAGCAGTTCAGCTAACAACCCTTCGTCCAGGGCCCCAGCTAGCGGCAGCTGCCTGCTGTTCGGTCTGAAATGCTCAGAACAGATTTTGACAAGTGGCTGCCGCAGCGAGGGGGCAGCTCAGGTACCTGCTCTGCCACTGCAGGGCAGAACAGCAGACAGAACGGGTGCCCCATCGCCGGGGGTGCTCACGGCCAGGCTGGGTGGGCCCTGGGCAGCCCGAGCTGGGGGGGGAGTCAGCCCGCGGCAGGGGTTGGGGCTGGGGGGGCTCTGGGGTCCCTTCCCACCCAAACCACTTTGTGACTCTATGAACACGCCTCCCTTGTGCCTCACCTCGGATCATGAAGCTTCCAGTAGTGAGGTATTCTCCTGTAGGTGCAGTTTTAGAAACCTAAAAAGCACGACACGCCGTTCACGTCTGTCACAGAACACCAGCACTGCGAACAGCAGCCCCACAGCAGCACTCTTCAAGCAAGCCACGTTTGCAGCTTATGGGAACGGTTTTGTAGAAGCACCCCATAGCCCAGGGCTTCCTTCTGTCCTTCGTAGGACCTTTTCCTAAGGGAGGTCACACTGTGCGTTCAAAGACCGGGGTAAGGAACACCTCCTCTGTCATGCTCAGGTCAGAGCAGGGTTACCCTGCAGCCCCGAGAGCAGCACCCAAGGAGAGCCCACAAGGACGGTGTCAGAGAGCAGAAGGCTCGCCCCAACCCTCAGCTGCCACAGACACCGCGGCTCCTGCGGGTGTTCCACCTGCAGGGGCCACGCACAAGCGCCCTCACCTGGTGGTGGGAGACCCACCAAGCACTGGTGACCACGCGGGCGTCCCAGGCAGCGCTGTAGCACAGGGCCATCGTGCCCGCCTCCGTCAGGGTGCGCGGAGGAATCGGTTCACCTGCAACAGCAGCACCCCACACGGCAGTGAGCGCACGCGCGCGCGGCGGGTGAGATCCCCCAGCCTCCACGTGCACCCTGGCCCAAGCACGTGGACTTCCCGGGGCACAGGGCAGCGACAACATGGCCTGGCTGAGCGGAAAGACAGGAGCAGCACCAGCAGCCGCTCTTCGCAGCTCCCCAGCAGAGGCCGAAGCTGGCTGCGCTACTGCTCCTTCCCCAGCTCTGCAAGGGAGCGGTAACTGCGCTGCTCGCAACACGAGGCCAGTTTCTGCCGCCTCCCACAAAGTGTCTCCCTGACACCCATGCCATCGCCCCGCTGGGATCAGCACCCTCCGCCAGCACCCAATGGCTTATGCCACCCAGAGAAGTCTCAGCAGGTCTCCAGCCCCCGCAGCAAGCACTACCAGTGACAGCTGCTTGTGTCTGTGAGCGCACCACACCGCTCCTCCCCACCAGGAGCTCGGCTGAAGCAGCACAAGCAGCCGGTCATGGCTGGGAAGCATCTGCAGCTGGTGACAACCTGATCTTGGAGGGGCTGCAGCTGGGTGCTGCAGCGAGGGGGGAAAGAGCTCGCTGGGCTGGACCCGGACACGCGGCGCAGATGCCGCCAGCCCGCAGTGCCCGGAGGCTGCTGGAGACCCCGCACCAGCCCCACACGAGGTACCTGTCGGGTTCTTGATCACACAGCTCGTGGCTCCGTGGAGGTCGGCATGCACGTAGATGTCCCCTGGAAAGAAGCAACTGGGATCAGTTGGGCACGCGGCAAGCAGGCAGATCACAAGAGCTGAGGCGAAGGTTCCCAGCATCAGCGGGAAACAGCTCTTCTGTCTGCAGGGAACACGACGGGAAGAGAACCTGGAAGTCCGTCAGGCCACCCCAGCTGCCCCCAGCAGTGCCAGCTGCTTTGCTCCTGACGGGAGCCCGCCCACCCCACTCTCACCCGCAGCGCTAGAGGGCCCACAGCCCCTCACTGACAACACGCACACGGCCTCTGGGGCCCACCAAAGCCCCCTAGAACAGCCCAGACCAATGTGTCACGTCATCCTTGCATGACTGGAAAATAAGCTGATCCGCTCCGCTCACTGAGACTCACCTGGCTTAAGGTAGCGCTTCACGATCATCTCGTTCTGCTGCTGATCTCTTCCAGCAATAACAAGGTAATTCTCAGAACTAATGAACCACAGGAACTTCTCAAACCTGCCAAATTGCATCAACCCAGTGTGAGAAAAGCGCCTGGAATAACAGAGTGTTATGGAGGTACATTTTGTGCCGCAGTCCAAGCATATGCACCTGAGTATCTGTTACTTATCAAAAAACTGCAAATAGTTTCACATCCATCCGTGTGCCCGGGACATAAAAACAAGGCATGACGCAAATACAGCCAACAGTATTTTGAGATGAAATAAGTACTGCTACCAAACACCCAGCCGCCTCCTTTTTATAGTTTAATAACTAAATTATTGCGGTAAAAATAAAGAGCTTTGTTGAGTTTTTAAATCTACTGCCACTATTTCACAGATATTCAGCTGCCAGAAGGTAACAGCTCCCAATTCTTCCTAAGCCCATCTTCCCAGCTGCGCTAAAGCCAAAACCCCAACCGAACTCCAAGTCCACCTCCACAGAAAAGGGCTTCCCCAGGCAGACGCACCGACAGGATCAGGCCACCAACTGAAAGGAGCAACAGTGAAGAGACTCAGTGCAAGGTGCTGTGCTCACAAGTCATACTGAGCTCCACCTCCAGGCCTGCGAGGTCAGACTGACACGGCTGTTTTAAATTTGCGCACGTTCCCAGCACCTCAGACAATGACAACAGAACTGCACTTGCCAGTAGACCTTCCTTGCTTTCTGAATGGTGGTGACCGTCTGCACTTCCTTCAGCGTCTGCTTCGTCTTCTTCTCGGCCGATTTAAATGCCTGGTGAGACAGACAGCATGACACCCCCGCCAGGGCAGGAGGCACAGAACTGCCCACCCAACGGCGGGGAAGCTGGCAGGGAATTTCTCTGAACTTTTGTCACAGCGCGCTGCCAGCAACAAGGCCGCATCCCTTCAGGCCCGAAACAAGGCCAAGCCCTGCAGAGGTGGCCCTGACGTCACCGTGAACACAGAGCCTGCCCATGGAACAACCCCAGCTGGCTGCCTTCCCCTCTCAGGTCTCATTTAGAGCCACCGGGACTACGCCAGGATTTTCCGCTCATCAGTGACAGGGGCTTCGCTTTTACTATCTTCTAAAACCAAAGAAAAATACCTTTTCTGCAGCTTCTACCGTCTTCTGTGTTTTCTTAGCCGCGTGCCTTTTGTGGTCATAGTACCTGCCAAAGACAAGCTTGCTCATACCTGAAATCCCAGCACGTTCACTCATTTTTAGAATCTGTTTCTCACAGTTCTTTGCATTTGTTGCAAACATTCCGTTCCGAGAAAATATTTTTTAGCCCAGAACTCTGGCCTGGTCTTCACCTGAGAAAAGCAGCCAAACGAAGTGACTCCCCTCCTCTGACTGACAGGGAGGGCACTGTGTTTGGGTTGCTTGGCAAAAGGCAGCTGTCTTCTGCCGCTGTCCAGAATTGTACTCAAAATTAAATTCACGTGATACGTATGCACCAGTGAGATAATGGTTTTTGGCCAGGAAAATGTACATCCTAGACCTCAGGGCAAGCTACCCACTTCAGGTTCTGTTTCTTTTTAAGAAGACGCACACAGCGCCCTTCCTGTGGTGTCACCACCAACACCAGCAAGCACGCACAACTTCCAGAAAAGCGCCCACCATCCTGAACCTTACTTTTTGGCATTGGCGTATGCAGACAAGCTGAGATCGACATCAACTAACGAGGGTTTGTTTTTCTGGGGTTTCTTCAACTGCTTGTTTTTATTTTTTTTCTTTTTTCCCTTCGGTTCTTCCGTTTCTTCTCTCTCTAAATCAGCATCTTCCTCTTCCTCTTCCTCTTCAGATAATATATACGGGTTCCTACAAAGCATGGCGTCACGTGAGTAAGACAAGAGAACCACCTATTTGGTGATGCAGTGCATTCTTACTTCCATTCTCTCTGGAAAACTGGAAACAGCCTAAAGAACCCTTCGACCATTTTCACTGCGCAGCCACAGGAAGGCCCCCAGATGCCTTACACATTTTTGATAAACCAGATTTTTTTTGGGAAAAAAGGAAACAAAAGAACAGAAGAGCCCACATTTTCCAGTCCAAGGTAGCAACATTTTCCAAGGCATCTTCTCCTATCAGAAGATACACACCCCTGCTATCAACCTAGAGGAAAATCTAGACTTAAAATAAAGAACAGTTCTGAAGATCTACTTTCATAAAGTAAAAGAAATGCGAAGTGTTCTAAGCCTGGTCACTGAAAGAGAGCAGGTACATCGTTACACTGACTCAGTGAGCAGGGCAGCAGTGCTCCAGTTTAAAACCCTAAAAAAAAAAAAATATCAGAGTTTCAGAATCGCAGAATCCCAGCAGGGCTGAGGTCGGCGAGGACCTCTGGAGGCCTTCAGGTCCAAACCCCTGCCCAAGCAGGGCCTGCAGCGCCTGCCCCACATGCTGAGCACACAGTAACTGGGATTTGTATTTGCTCCTCACCAGTACGTTAAATCCAGCTCAAGTCTGCACAGCAAAAGGCAGTGGAGCAGCATAACGCGATGCTCTTCACAAGTGGGAATACGTCCCCACAGTCCTCTGTGCTAAGGAGGCACAATTCAGCACCGGGGGGGCTGACTGAGCTGTCTGATCAGCAAACAGGCAGAGGAGAGAGACTGCTGCCACACAGAGCTCCCTCCTGACAGCCTCTTTGCTCTACGTACAAACACCTGGAAAACCAGGCAGCTCAAAATTCATGGGCTGACTTTGCCACATTACAGCTTTTGTACCAGAAATTCTAGACACTAAAAAGAGAATTTCTTTTTTTCTTTTCTTTTTTTTTTTTAAAATCTCTAGCATCATGACACAGTGTCAGGTCTGTTTTTAAACACCCTCCACGCAGCGTCTCACTGCCAGCTCTCTCATCAGGACCTCCAGCAGCAAAATCTGCAGCTTGCAGCAGCTGCGATCCTGAGCCAGCCGCCTTTCCCTGAAGGGCCAGGATCTCACATGAATTTCAGATCAAGTCGAGCAGAACATGCGCAGTGACCTGCTGACAAACCCAGTGGTGCCTGGGACCTGTGCTGCCCTGCGACACCTCCCAGTGTTTTAGAATATAGTCAGACAGACGCTTAAAGACACCAAAACTTACTACAGTAACCAAACTACTTTTGAAAGCAAAAAAGAAGGCATCCCTCTTTGCTGACAGAACTCTTCACACTGCTTGTAAAGAAAACAAACCAACTTCAGGAACTACCCATGAGCTAAAGAGACACCCGCCTCCCGCGCAGCCCACAGCACGCAGTCCATCCTGCCCGCGCTTGCTCCGGGTGACCCGCGCTGCGCCTACCTCAGCAGCATGGTGATATGATTTGTCTGAAGCTTCAGCTCCTTGATTGCACTCGCAACGGGGTCCCCCTGCGCCTGAGCCTCCTTCACGATCGCCCCGATCTCCGTCCAGTCGATCTGGTTGGCCAGCGCGCTGCGCACCACCTGGATGGCCCGGTCGACGATGTCCAGGTTCATTTCTATAAGTTCTCCTTTTATCTTATCCACTTCCTTGAGGTGAGAAAGCAGTTTATACCCACTGAAGCTAAACACATGCTCAGCAATATCTTAAAAACAACAGCAGTAACTAATACTGGGATGAAAGCCATGCATGGCAGAGAAGTGACCACCACGGGCAGCGGCCAACCTGGGCCTCGCAAGCAGAGTCGCACAAGTAAATTTTGACAAGAGAGGCGCAAAGCGTTTGTAGCCTGAGGGGCTACAGGGCCTGCTCTGGGGTCTAAGGCTGGCCACAGCAATCACGACCAGCAGGTACAGTGCTCCAAGAACACTGTATCCTCGTAGTTAAAACATCCCAGCCTCACCTGAGCTTGCTGAAGAGCTTCCAGCCTTTGCTCGTGATCCCTACGGACATTTTCAAGTTTCTTCAATGCTTGTTTTTCCTTTCAAAAGGGATTAAAATGGAAAAATATGTATTTATGGCATCTTACCGGCTAATCACTGTGAGACAGTCGATACAGCATTCCAGAAAAGGAAAATACAACAGGACAAGAGAAGCAAAATTTCCAAAATGCTGTCGACAATGGTGTTCCTTGCATTCGAGGCAGAACAAACAGCTACATCATCTAGTTAGAAACCCACTCCCCAACCACCACCGACTCCACATTCCCACAGCACAAACAAGTGAACAACAGCAACACGATGTCCTGAAGAAGCATTGGAAGCTCAGAGCACCCCAGCTGCTCCCCCCCAGGTGAGGGCATACCTGCTGCAGCGCCTTCAGATCAATTTTCTGTCCCTCAAGCTTGGAGTAGAACTCATCTGCTGCCTGCAAGAGAAAATCTGTCTGCATTAACCTACACCAGCACCAAGCAGGCAGACAAGGGCCAGCCCAAGCAAGGTGACTGCAAAGCTCTAGAAGAGGAGACTAGCTAAAACAGGGTTCAGTAACTTCTTCCCTGTTACCTCTGCATGACACAGGTTCAGCAGGCACTCAGGGACACGTCTCGCTACAAGCCGTGGGGTACACACCACAGGAAGTGGCTGGCCAAACCGGGGCCTTCATTTTTTGTTAAGAAATGATGAAAAGGAACCTGCTGTTTCACACACTGTGCTCTGCAGATTAAATGACTGCAATTATAGACCTGTCTGCCCTGAATCCCTGCTGCTCCAACAGGTCAGTTCGTAAAAGAACAGAACTACAGAAAGCCTAGAAGCTACGCCTAAGGGCTGCTCCTGGTGGGCTGCTCCAGTTCCCAGACACTGTGGTTAAAACAAAAGGAGGGGATGGGATTAGGCTGCTTAGACCATCAGTGCTGTGAAGGAGATGACAGAAATTCAGAGAGGAAGCAGGGCAGGAAAGCACAGCGGGAACTGTGCAGGCCAAGGTCGGGCACAACACACAGTTAGCGACTCCAGCTCACGTTAACAAGTCAAGGACCAGGAAGGACAACGCTCAGGGCAACGCCAGACCAGATGCCTCAGCTCTCAGAGCAGTCACTGCGATGACTGTCTGCCTCCGGCGCTAACTCAGCAGCTGACCTCTCCACTGAGAGCACGCCGGGCCAGGACCGGCAGCAGCCCCCAGCCCCGCAGGTTCACGGTGCACCTGTGCTCGGCGCCACACGCTGGCATGTATGTCAGCTGCAGACCTGCTGAGGCAGCAGCTGAAGGGCCCTGTTCTACTTGGCCTTTTTTTGTGTAGAACATTTATCCAAGAAATTAATCACTTCTTCCAAGGTCTACGTGTTCATTAGCAACTTCCGCACTGTTGTTTCATTACTCTTTTTTAGTATCAGCCCATTAAAGTACTTAAGTACAGCATCAGCAAAAGCACTGTACCTTATTGAATGAGTCAAATTCCAAGTACGGACATTTTGAATGTTGAGAAAACAAGAAAGGATGAAATTCCTCATATCTGTAAAATACACATTTGATATTATCACCTGAAAACTAATTTATGTTACGCAGACTGGTAGGAAAGGAAATAAATACTTTGATAGTTACGTGTAGATATCTTCTGGTGGTTTATCTGGTTCCAGGCTTGGCTTTTTCTCCTTCTTCTGGATAATATAACCCTAAAGGAGGACATAAATGTCATCAGCATTTGTCTTTGAAAAGAATCCCCCTTATCTTGGCAAGGCAGCAAGTTCCAGGCGCCAACCTACCGATCAGCGCGAGACAAGCTCACTCTAGCAGGGCGACTTCGCGGCAGAAGCAGCGCGATTCCCTGCGTGAAGCCCTGACCGCCTGCTCACCCGCACTCCAGCTTTCACACAAAACAGGTGACCCTGCAAACCTCGGAGCCAGCCCACAGCCTGCCCCACCAGAGCACGGCTGACACGCGGAACAGCGTTACCCGCTGCAGGAGCGCAAGCACAGCTCTCACAGGAGCTGCGTAACCTGCCCATAAATGATTTAAACACTGCACACCCAGCGCAAGGGAGTAACTTTTATTCCCCGTCACAACCTGGAGCCCACGCTCCCAGCACAGGATCTGAAGCTGACAACACCAGGAACAGGCGTGTGCAGAACAACACCTGCCTGCTAGTTCGAGCCTGCAGCTCCCGCAGAGCTGCCCAGCAGGCTGCCCGCCGAGACCCACCTTTCCGCTGAAGTCGTCAGTCAGTGCCATGTATTCCTCTGCTTTTTCTAAAGCAGTAAGCACTTTTTCAATGTTTTCTAAAGAGAAAGTGGAGAGGAATATTTTAAAACACCTAGAACAGAGCAGTATTTTTCTGTAAGCACAGCAGCAAATCAAGAGAAGCCCGGGCAACTGCTCTTCCGCTGAAGAGCCCGGAGCAATCTGCCCAGCAGAACCACGCCCACAGGGGGCTCCAGCTGTGACACGGCCCTGTCAGATGTTGGAAGAGCGGGACTGGAGGGTGGCTCAGAAATAAAATTGTGGCCATCCTTCAGCCCTGGTGCTTCACTACAGCAATTACTGTTCATTTTAAACAGAAGCCTCAAAAAAAAAACATTTTACATTCAGGGATTTTTTTAATATTATACATATATACATTTTTTAAGATGTATTTATTCAAGTTTCATGAAAAAAAAACACATAAATGATACCACTTTATAAAAATAAAACTGCAGAGGTAAAACATAAACCAGTAGCTATGGGAAGTTACTTGTTTGTTACCAGGTTGATCTATTACAACACCATTAAGCAGCAGAAAGTAAGAAAATCTGCTTGAATTATGGCAAATATAAAGCACAGAAGAAAAATAAGACTGCAGAAAAATCTATTTCGACTTTAAAACTCAAGCCCACAACACCCTGATAAATTTATACCTGCCACTTTATCAGCTCCTCACTGTGTTTGTTGCAGCTAAAGGAAGACTAGCTCTTTCGCACGGAATTCTTGTGGAACAGCCCTTTGCAGAGCCAGAGCTCCCCTGAAGTTTGAGGCATTGTCTTGTTACAGACCACTGAGGCTACAGGAGGAGCATTAAGTTCTCCATCCAGTATATTCACAGTTCGAGAGTTTTTATGTGAACAAGGTTGGCCCCAACATAAAAACACGACAGCACAAAACCATATGGTCAGAACTACAGCTTAGGGAATACTCATCTCTGGAAAAAAATAAAAAACACTACATAGACATAAAAGCGAGCAAGTACGTACAGCCTCTAGAAGTTTCCTACATACCTTTACTTTCCATATGGTGATCTATTTTGACATAACCAGAAAATCCAGCTTCTATAAGGCAATGCTCGATGAGAGTGGCTCCATAAGCTATTAAAAAAATAAAAAAGGAGAATCACCTGTAGAAAATCTCCTCAATGAAACGTGCATTCACATTAAAATCACACAAAGTGTTTCAACTTCTGCGGCCAGGAATCAGCAGTCGATCCCCAGAGAGACAGGGAGAGCAGGGCACTGTGGCCCCCGGCCCCGAAGGCAGATCAGCGGCAAGCAGGTGCCAGGGCTCCCGCAGCGGCCCTCGAAACGCCCGCTGGCTGGGCAGAGCTGACAGGGCTCAACGGGTCTCATCAGCATGCAGCTAATCTCAGAACTTTGGGATGCTCAGGATCTGCAGAGGAGCTGCAAATGAAAACAGACACATGAACTCCTACAAAGGTACCAAAATCCAAGACGGGCCCATGGAAAACCAGCTTTAACTGAGAACAGGCAAAGCAGAAACGTGGAGGAAGGAAGACAATCCCTGGGACAGTGCAGCGTCAAGCTTAGGGTGATGGAGGCGACCAGGATCTCAGAGCCCTGACAAGTCAGCAAGATAACCCCTTGAAACAGACAATCGCCAAGCGGCAACATCTGCAAACAGCCAGCAGGCAATTCAAAGATGCTGCTTTGGAAGTTCAGAGCAGATGCACACCACTGATTCAGAAGTGTTTCGGAAAAATCCAGGGAAGGCTGTCATGATTGGACACCGTGGGAAGAGAAACTGTTAAAAGCAAAAAGGAACCCAATGCTGTTTCCTGGGGGGCACGGGACAGACTCTGACGGGTGAATGTACAACAGCAATACCGGCCAGAATTAGCCTAGAGAAAACCTGGAATGAATATCAAGCTCAGAGCAGGAAAATGGAATTAATGCTTTGGGTTTTGTTCACAGCGTAGGAACACAGAAGGTTCCTCTGCAGAAAATCTGCCTCACATCCAGTTGTTCTGTGCATTAGATCCACCACCTCCTCTGACAAGCAGCAGCAAGCCCTCAGGACCACGTGCTGCTCAGCCAGGCGTTCCAAAGAACTCAAGGATGGAGAGGGCAAACTGCAGCCTGCAACGTGCCTCTTGCCTTAGCAGCAGAAGCAGGAGGAGACCAACGCACCGGTGGCTGTAGGAGGGGTGGGACCCTTTCCCACAGGACTAGAAAACGATCGGCTCCAGCTGCGCTCCGTGATATGTGTAGGACCCCTCTGACTAACTATCCCACTCTAAACTCTTTTTGGCCTAAAGCTAGCAGAGAGCTTTGCACTAGATACAGAAGAGAGAGCGTGGTTCTGTAGTTTGCCTTGTAAATCTGCAAGACAATTAAACAGACAAGAGGACCAGTGAGGTCAGATAGATAAGGTCTATTTAGATCTCCAAAAAACACTGAGCAGAGCTCATCCCAAAGACAAGCTGCTCTCGAGCAACAGATCACCCCCCTCCGGACAACAAAGGGGCCGAAAGGCCAGAAACGGGGAGGAGGCATCAGCTGTCAGCTCACAGCATGGAGGGAGGGGGGGAAGCTGAGCTCTGCTCTAGGGCCTGCACTGCTCAACGTCACCTAGCAGCCCTGGAGGGGGGAACAGAGGGCGGGGGGCAAAGCCCGCTGATGAAACACAGCCTAAGCAAGAGAGACAACAGGGGCACTCAGAGGGACATTCAGGTTTCACAGGCGGTTTAGGAGTGGCGTGAGAAACAGCCTAACTCAGTGAGGGGATGAACTGTGGACCTTTTAGGGAGGGGAGCCCTGCCAGGCCACCAGTGCCTGGGTAACCAGACCAGCAATGCTATATTAAGGCTGAGATTACCGAGATCACGGTATCAGAAATACTGAATTAGGGTACAGGTACCACAGAACTGATACCAACAGTGCCAGACCAGGAGAACAAACCAAACTTGCTGCTCTGGCCATGTCACACAACCCACACCAGCTTCTGTAGTCAGGAGAACTGGGGCACGGGGTGCTTTGCCTGGCTACCAGAGAACACCAGGCGGCCAGACGGAGCTTCCTGGATTTGCCAGTACTTGCCTCGGACTGGCATCGTCCAGCCACTCCCTAACGACGGCCCTGCCCTGACTGTACTCTGACATCTCCTATTCAGTACCAACACGGACAAGGCACCGGGCAAAACGCATCACGCCAAAGCTCCAGAGCTATTCCCAGCCTTCATCGCTGCAGGACTGCAGCAAGGCTCACTGTGCAGTCAGCTTTGAATCAAAACAAAAATCTACTCTGTTTTCCAACAGTTAGGGTCTTTGTTGTTTTTCAAACATACATAAAAGCAGACTGTCACAAACAACCTCAAAACTAACAAGACTGCTTGAAGTTGCTCCAGTTTTCAGAACCATCTAACCAGAACACACACTGCCCCCACCTCACTCCCCAGTCAAACAGGGTTACTTACGAAGATGCGGGTTAAGAACTCTCTTCAGCTGTTCCCCTTTGGGTGCATTTGATATTATTTCTGTTAACCTACAAGAGATAATGGAGAGCTGTCACTCCAAAGAACGACAGATTTCAAGATCACGCTGTATTGCTTAGAAGAAACAAAGCATTTCCCATATCAGAAGCGCAAGATGGCCTGTGGCTGGTGAAAAAGAGTACCCACGGACACGCTGCCTTCACAGCTCAAAGCAACTTGGGTTCACCCCAACACAACCCCATCTAAAAGCAGTTACCTTTCCAAGGTTGGCAGAGGCGTGGGTGCTTTTGCACTGTCGACCGGGTATCGCTCCCGAACCGCAAACCTGACATCGTCTGCTTCGTCCGTGCGAAACCTCAGGATGTTTAAGATGAGGTACTCGTGGTCTGTCAGGACAATGTTACCCTGCAGGCACACCACAGGGCAACGTTGGCAAAGGCTGTGCGCTCCAGGGCTCGCTCACACCCGGAGCTGTGCACTCACCCTGTCGTACAGCTCAACGACCAGGTGATAAGCAGCTTCGTTGCTCCCAAACTGGAAGTCCACAATCCTGTCTATGCCCAGCTGCTTCACGCTGACGAGCCTTCTGGTCTTCAAATGCTTTCGGCACTGCCAACAGCGGAGAGAACTTCTGTGAGATGATGCAGGCAGACCTGCTTGTGACATTTTATTCTGAAACGCGTTTCCTTTTTTTTTAAAGCTATCAATCCCTCCGACGACACTGACGGCTTCTTACTGCACACGAGCACCAGAAAGGTAAAAATCCTGACCATAGTAACATAAAGGTAAGACAGCTCTTAGTCAATATAATAATGCTCTGATATTTACACACACAATGATTGCTCCCAACTCTTAACGTTAAGTGATTTCTGTCATTAAAAACTGCTGTTTGTGCAGCTGAGCTGCTCAAAGCAAGGTCATCTATGTCACCCCAGCAAGCGAGCAGCTAGTTTAAGCTCAGAGGGTTTGTACTGCAGAGAGATCCAGGGTTAACCTTGCATCAGTCTAGGACTTGGAAGCCATCCCAGAGTCTTTGCAGAGCCATTCACTGAGGCCACGTCCAGGGGCAGCAGGCAATGTAGACCTGTGTGAGCCAGCACTGAGGCTGCACCCCCACAGCTCTGCCTTCAGGAACGCAGCCTAGCGGCCTGCAGCAAGACCTGAACCCCCAGAGCCTGGCGGAACGAACAGAAGGACCCTGTCACACAGCCCACAGATCTGGGCAATCCGGCTGGAGTGGCAAGGGCTTCCCTGGAGTAAAATTCTGAAAGGTCTGTGTGGCCCACAAAATGTTCAGCAGATTAATACTAGCATCCATAAGTTTATGTTCTCATTGTTCCTGGCACTGAGCATCAGCGATGTGATCCTAGGCCCAAACTTGCTCTTCCCTTGTCTTCCGGGACCTGCCCAGTCAGGACCCAATAGGCAAGCCCTTCAATACGTTCTTCAGTCTCCAAGGTCAGAACGTTCATGCCACTTTCCTTAACCAGCTTTCTTTTCAAAGAGAAGCTGTAGGTTAGTTTACCTTCATGGCAAAGCCAGATGGCATCATGTTTTTTGGCCACTCGAACTCCGTCGTGTGAATCCGTATTCCAGACTCGAGCAGCAGCGTGGCCTTGCAGTCTGGTCTGTGAACAAGCTAAAACTCAGTTTGGCACAGAATCATAGACTCGTTAAGGTTGTAAAACACCTCAGAGATCATCCAGTCCAACTGCCATCACCACCACCACCATGCCCACTAAACCATGTCGCTGGTGGCATGCGAGCAGTCACCCCAGATGTGCACACTCCACACAGCAGTGTGCACTGGAGTGAGACTGAACTACCACAGCCAGCAGGACATCGCCTACAGAAACCAGCTGCCAAAACCAGAGGAACCCACCCACCAGTGCTTCAGCCAGGCTGACAGCAAAAGGATGCCCACGTTTTAAGTTTACAGATAACTGACCACAGCAAAATGCTTCTGGAGTTAAAAACTCTCCCACACAGCTGGAGGGTGCCACAGCCTGGAGCAGGGGACACAACACGCACGCACTCACTGAACTGCTGCTCTCCATTCCTGCATCTCCTCTCTTGCTTCCTCACAAAAAGGAACGGGGATAATTGTGTATTTTAATGCAACTCCCCCAGCTTTTTGTAGGTGTTCTGCAGTACTTTGCTTCTTTCACACCTGTATCACATGCTGTCTCCCAAAAACCCCCAGAGTAAAAATTACTGCATTTCCTCATAGAACAACAGAATTCCACTGAAAACTAATCGGAATAGCCAAACTCATATCAATAGTCCATATATGAAAAAACACAGTTTTCAGGTTAACAGAGTAATGCAATTTACAGAAACGCTTACTTTTGCAGGCGGATAAGATACGTCTTATTATCCACATCGTAAACATTGTTCACTCTCATTCCCAGTAAGCTGTCAAAAACAAAACACATTGGAGGATAAAATACACAAACCACACAAGTGTCAGAAGAAAACCCCCAGTGATAATCAAAACATAGCGAAGCACGAGCGATGATAAATTACCAAGCACTAACTGAAGAGGCAGCAAACAAAGGTGAACAGAACAAGCTGGAAGCTCAAGAACCAAAAGACGGAGAAATAAGTGCAAAAAGCTAAATGAGCCAAAGCAAGAACAGCCCCTGGGGGTACCCCAGCTGTCACCAGCTTCTGATCTGCAGCACAGGCTGGGGGCCAGGCTCCAGGCTTCTGCCAGCACTCCTGTGGCAGGGACGCAAGGCAGTGCGGTCTCAAAGGGCAGGGCTGCACCACAGCACAACCAGAGAAGTCCCGAGTATTTTGCTCCTCCGGGTTGGCTCCTGCACCGCCTGGGGAGCTCTCTGCCAGCACAGGGCACTAGTATTCCCAGCACAAGCAGAGACACTGCCTGAGGGTCGGTGTTGTGCTGCTTCGCTCAGTGCGGCTGGTGGACCGACCGCCCCAGGCACCAGCAGGGGATCTGATCCCCACAGCTGGCGGACCACAGGACCTTCCCCACTAGAAAAGGGGAGAAGAGCATTCCGGGGGAGGCTGGGGTCAGCAGCAGGACAGCGAGGCCGTGAGCAAGAGCACCAGCCCCGCCGGGGAGGCGAAACGCCCGGCGCTCGGCGGCAGGAAGGCGCCGGGGGCAGCACGCAGGAGGCCCGCGG
>VXAV01002722.1:119028-130362 GCA_013399715.1 Alectura lathami | reverse complement strand
GCTGGGCCCCGACGGACCGCGGGCACGGCCGGCCCCGGGCCCCGCCGCCCTCCAAGTGCAGACGAAGACGGGGAAGGTGCCACAGCCGGGTGCTGCTGGCGGCAGGGAAGCTTCCTCCTCCCCTCGCTGCCCCCCTTCTCCGCCCCACCCGGCCCTTTCCAACCGCGCGTCCCTCAGCGGTTCCTCTTTTAGCACCGCTTCTCCTGACAACGAGTGCCTGCAGCCCTCCTGGAGGCCGCGGCGCTCCCCTCGCTGAACGCAAAGGTTTTTCCGCGGGCTCCTTCCCCGCTCCGCTCCCTGGGCTGAACTCAATCTTTTCCGGTCTGATCGCATGGCCAAAGAATGCGTGTGCGCGCACAGCGCGCGTCTGGAGTCGGTGACACGCCAGCAGCGCGGAGAGAGAGCGGTGCCCCAGCCGCTGCCTCGTCACCTCCCTTTGCGCTGGGAGGCGGCCGCCGAGTTTGCTGCGTCCCAAAGAGGAACCCGGCCGGGCGGCCTCAGCCCTGCCCGAGCCGCTGCCGCCGCACGGCAGCGGGTGCAAGACGCCTTCGAAGGCAGAGCTGAGCCAGGGCGAAACCCCACGGCGCGAGCCCACGTCCCTCCTGCCCTGCACCGCGCCGCGTGGCTGCAGCCAGCGGGGCCCGAGGGCAGCTTGGAGACCCCTGCGCTTCCCCTGAGCCCAGCGGGTTTTCCCCCAAAATCCACCCCCAACGCCCGGTGCCGGCTTCCAGCCCCAGCTCTGCCCAACCCCAGCCAACGCCTGCGGCCGCGTCCCAGCCCCGCAGCGCCCCGCTACGCGGTAACGGCATCGCCAACGTTGACGCTGGGTCGACGGCTCTGGTCCCCCTGGTTCTGTGCTGCGGGCACCCCGAAGCGCAGCCACTCCGGAGCGGAGCGGAGCGGAGGGGACCCCGAGTTTCCCTGATGTCTTCCGCAGCCGCCCCGCTCCGACGGGAGCCCACGCCGCCGTGTTTTTGCTTTTCTCATTAAGCGCCGTCACATTTTCCAGACAGGAGCTCAGCGCCCGGTGCTGTAAATTGGGATTTTTTTCTCCTTTTTCAGCTGCGGATGGCTAAGGATTGTTGGCTGAAGGATCCGCCCCAGCCCCGCCGTGGGCAGCGCACCCTGCGCCCCGTCCCCCCGTGGAGGCAACCTGAGAGTGAGCAAGGGCAGGTCGAGGAGGTACATCCCTATATATAAAATACATACACACCATTTTTTTATATATACATATTTGGCTGAGAAGCAGACCCCCACGCGCAGACGTCGCAGGGGGCTGGCACAGCTCCATCGCCCCCAGCCCGCCCGGGGCTGCCGCGCATCGCCCGATCCCGCGCAGCTTTTGGAGGATGTGACCCAGTTCAGGCTCAGCTCCTCTCCGCGCGATTTCCATCGTCCCACGGGCTGCTTTTCCCCGTGCAACCGGCCGGCCCGGCTGGGCCTCCCGGGGCGGTTGGAGCTGGGAAGCGGGGAGAGGAGGAAACACCTGAAGCCGGCCCCGAGCAGCGCGGCGCAGAGGACGCGCGCAGCCCCTCGCCCCCCACGTTTCACTCCTTGCTGCGGCGTCGGTGCCGCAGAGCGGGGGGCTCCTCGCAGCCCCCTCGGCCGCGTCGCTGAGCCCCACTCGGCACCAGCCCCAGGGGGATTTCGGTTTGGGAACCAAGAACCATGAGCTGGGTGAAACTCCCCATAAACACCCCGACGGGGTGCTTTTTCCCTTTAATTTTTCCACTCTTCTTGGTGCTTCGGGCCCCGAAGCAGGGCTCTCCCCTTCACCGGGCTGCGGGGGCCACGTTACCGCCCTGCACAAGGCTCCCCCTGAGTTTTTCTCCCCATGTCTCCAGTTCTGTGCCAGGGCGGGGACCCCCAGAGCCTGTTTTTGGGGTCTGATGCCCCGAGCTTCGTCACCACGGAGCTGTCCCCACGCCAGCGCTGGGGGTGACCCCTTCCCACGGGGAAGCCCCGTTGACCACTTTCAGCCAACACCGAGACAAATCCTTCAGCCCCGGCCCCAAACCTGGCCCCGACCTTTGCTCAGCCGCGTGCACGTCCTGGAGCCGGGCCAGCGCCCAGACACCGAGCCTGGAGGCCGCGAGATCGGGCAAAAACCAACTTTCCAGCCCATGTGCTGGGGCGGGACGTGTCCCCTCGGTGGCACTTTGGCCCGGAGGCGGAGCAGGAGGAAGCCCTGCTGCAGAACCCGGGCTGCGTTTTGGCTGGCAAAGCACCGCGCCGCGCGCAGAGCCGGGATTTTGTGCATGGGTGGGCACGGGCGAGCTGCCCTCCAGTTAGGGACATTCCTCACGTCCCCTCCCAATTAGCGTCAAGAAAACCCGCTCGCTCACACGCTGGGTGCCACCTGCCTCGGCGCAGCGTTCCCATGCACCAGGACGGGACGAGCTCCCCAGTCCCCAGCGCGCCCGGGCCCCGCGGCGTGCCGGCGCCGGCGCCTGCCCCGGGCATCACCATGCCACAGCCTCGCCTTGGCTGCGAGCCCGCGGCGGAACGGCGTTTCTTGGCGTGAAAACAAAATGAGCCAACAGAGGCCACGCAGCAGGGACCTGCTGGGAGCAAACCCCGCGGGGTATTTCGCTTTGGGCAGCCGTGGCTTTTCCCAAAGCGTTTTGGGGAACGGAGCGCCGAGCCCTGCACTCCCATGGAGCGCCGCACCCCAAAGGGCACCCCAAAGGGCACCCCGAAGGGCACCCCTTGCTTCCCCCGACCCTCTGGGCTCCTCGTCCTCCTCCTGCTCTCCTCAAAGCCACCAGGGAGGCTGCTGGGTGCTGCACCCACCCTGCCGTGCTGTGGGTGCGGTGGGCGTTCCCTGCTCCGGGCTGCCCCAACCTGCCCGGCCGCTCCGAGCAGCTCCCAGCCCGCCCCGGGCTGGCTCCGGGTTCTGCGCTCTCACTGCTGCTTCTCCCGCTGGCAGCAGCCCCCGGGATCCCCCCCGGCTGCTGCAAGGCGCTGGATCTGCCTGGATGATGCTGGCGGTCGTTATCTAAGGGGGGGCTGCTGGTGGCCTTCCCACCACCGACCCAGGCCACGTGGCAATGCCTGCAGCAGCCTTTGCTAGAATTTTTTTTTTTTTTTTAATATTACAAATTAATATCGCTGTGCACCAGGACCAGGTGTTGGGCGGACAGAGCAGCCCCCACCCCACAACCCCAGCACCAACAGAGCCCACCAGGCGCGTGCCCAGCGCACACAACCGCACTGAAAACAGCCTGGGGGCTGCGTCGCCCCCCATCAGCCCCCACCAGCCGTCCTGCAGGATGGGGTCCTGCCCCTCCCAGCGGCTCCCCCCCAGCGCCCTGAGCTGCAGCCCCGCCGGCGCTGCGGCCAAAGCCAATCAAGGACCCGCGCACCCGCGCACAATGCAGCGGCAGCAGCAGTGCAGCGGCAGCAATGCAGCAGCAGGAGCTATTCGCCAGGTTTCCTCTTGGAGGAAGATGCTGCGCTCCCCCCATGAAGCCTCATGGGCCACCGGGGCAGGAAGCACGTCCTCCGAGGCGGCTGCGCTCCCACCGGCTTTTCCCACGACCTGATTTGCAAAAACTAAAGAAAAAAAAACCTCAAGAAGCAGCAGCAGCCCCAGCTGGAGGCACCGCAGCTGCGGCACGACCCCGACGGCCCCCGATGGGGGAAACCGTGGCAGTGTTGGGGTCTGTGGATGGGGCAGGAGGGTGAGCCTGAGCTGCGAGTCCGGGGCACGAAATTGGTGGTTTGGGGTTGGGGTGGAGGTTGTGGGATGAGGCGCCGGCTCTCTGGGCACGGGACGGGGGAGAGCTGCGTGACCGATGGTCGGCCACCGACACACCAGCAGCACCTTAAACCGGGCGGAAAGCGAGCAGAGGACGGGGAGGCTGAGCTCAGGGGACAAAGGCTGCTCCGGGACCAGGGCTAATGTTTAGCTTCGGACTTTGCCAAGGAGACCAAGGGGCGCGGCCGGGGGCGGGGGGGGGGCGATGGGGGCGGCATCGGCGGTGCCAGCGGTGGTGGCACTGGCGGGTGGCATTGCTGGTGCCGGTGGTGGGTGCCACCTCTGGGTGTCACCTCCCCCGCACCCAGCGAGCCCGCAGGTGCCCACCCCCACAGCTGGAGGCTCCCTCCGCCCCCCAGATCCCCCGTTCCGCGGGACGTGGCGCTTGCTGACGAGGACGTGCTGAGCTCTGCCGTTTCGCTCGGCTCTCGGCACAACGCTGATTTATTTTTGTCGGCCCGCTCCCGTGCCGCGCCGAGGGGATGTTGCGAAAAGGGCGAGGAGCCTGGTGGCACTGGTGACGAGGCTGTGGAAGCGTCCCCAGCGCGGCGTGTCCCGCTAGCCTGGATAACCCTGCCCGCCAGGCACCTCGTCTCTATTTAAACCCCTCTCCGGGGACATCTTTAAGGACGTTTCTGCTAAATTGCTCCGTGCCACCATGGTGCGGCTCACCCCCATCGCCTCGCGGCCGCTGGGCATCACCTTCCCCATGCTGCATCCCACACCTTCCAGCTTTGCCAGGGAATTTCGCATGGCAAAAATGTTTCCACTGCTCCCCAGCTCCAAACTGTTTTAACGGTACCCCCAAAAAGTTAAGGAGATGAGGAAGGAGCTCTCTGCCTCTCCCCCCCGGCCGTCGTCGGGAGCGGGAGCCCCCGAGGTGTTTGGGAACATCGCGCCTCCCCGCTCCCTGCCGAGCCACGGATCTTTAAATATCTGGCCCACATCCACGAGAGCACGGAGCTGCTTAACTCCTTGCACTCAGCCCAAAGAGAAACGCGGTGCCGAAATTCGGCCAGCCGAGGAAACCCGGGCGAAGTCGAGGTGGGAAAAGCAAAAGCCCATTGGGAAGTGGCTGCTGTGGGTTTTGCTGCGTTCCCACTCGGTGCTTCCTGTGCAGCCCAAAAGACGACGAACTCCCCCCAAAAGTAGCGTGGACCCCCGCCAAACGGGGGTGCGCTCTCCAAAAGAAGATGCTCCCTCCCCAAAAGCGATGCGCTTCCCCAGAGAGCCCTGCTGGATTCAGCAGCTGGCCGCCGCGCGGGGAAGCAGCCGAGCCGCCACGGGTGTCACCATGGGGAGGGTCCGGGGCACGGCGACAGGGGTGGAGGGGACGGGCTGCGCGGGGCAGGGCTGCCGCAGGAGGGGGGCAGGAAGCTCCTGGGAGGTGGGGTTGGTGCCCACACCGCCGTGAGCTGGCAGCCGATGAGCCCAGCCCTGCGCCGTCAGCCGGCCACCAGAGCGATGAGTCAGGGCTTGGGGCACAATGGAAGCGCGGGCTCAGCGCTCAGGGACGGAGACGCAGAGGGATGGGGATGCAGTGGGATGTCATGAAAAACAGAGAAACCAAACCCAGAAGTGAAAGAGGAATAAAAGACAATCGAGCCAAAGCAGGAGCCCTGCGTTGACACCGCCTCCAGGACACCTCGAGAAGCGCTCAGATGCCCCCGCATCCCACGTGGGAGCTCTGGAGAGCAGAAATAATCAACACACGCTGGTCACAGACGGAGCCCGGCTCACCAGGCCAGGCAGCTCCAGGGGATGGGAGAAGCACCCACGGGGAGGCTCAGCCACCTGCGCCAGGGGACAGCAGGAAGCACAGAACTGCAGAACGGCTTCGGATGGAAGGGACCTTCGACATGATCACAGAACCACAGCACGGCTGGGTGGGAAGGGACCCCAAAGCCCCCCAGCCCCAACCCCTGCCGGGGGCTGGCTGCCGGTGGCTTCATGGTGGCAGGAAGCCGATGCCGTCACCGCGTGTGACCTCAGAGTCGTGCAGCTTGCAGCCGCTCCTGCCTGCAGCACAGGAAATGCAACAGGCGAGCGATCGGCCGCGGGCCCGAGGGGTCTGCTCCGCGCCAGTGCAGCAGAGACCCATGTTTATACGAGCCTTTAATTGCAGCCATCGGCTGGCTGCAGGGCAGAAGGGGACAGACCCTTCATCAGGGTCTGCTGTGATGGGGCTGGGGGAAATGGTTTCACACCGGGAGAGGGGAGATTTCGCCTGGATATAAGGAAAAAGTTCTTTACCCTCAGGGTGCTGAAGCACTGGCACAGGGTGCCCAGAGAGGCGGTGGCTGCCCCGTCCCTGGAGACCTTCAAGGTCAGGCTGGACCCTGACTGCACCGCCCCGGCCACGTCCCTGTCCGTGACGAGAGCTCTCGCAGCCACAGCACACCGAGGTTTGCTGCTCTCCCTTGCTGGGGCGTGAATCAAACTGTGGGCAGACAGCATGCGGGGCGGGCCAGGGGCACGTCCGTGGGGCTGCTCCATTTCCGTGAGTGTCCCCTGTGCCGTGTTTCCAGCTCATCCTCGGTGCCCAGTGGAGGCACCCGCGGGTCCCGGGGGGCTCAGGGCCTGGAGGTGCCCTCCGGGGCTGCAGCAAAAGCAAAGCACGAGCGGAGGCTGCCCCAAGGGCGAGTGCGTTCCAGCTTCGTGGTGCCCCGATGAGGTCACTTGGAAGGGAGCTGGTGGAGCAGGGTGGGTCTGGCTCTGGTGACCGCAGTTTGGGATCCCTGCTCTGCACTCCGTGACCTCACTGATCCCTTTCCTACTGCTCTGTTTTCCCTCTCAAGCACCTGGCGGCACTGGGTGGCTCCAGGACAGGGGCTGGGACCCACCCCAGACCTTCTCCCCCCTCTACTTGTAGGTGCCCCAAGCTCAAGCCCCACATTTGGGGAGCTCCTTAATGCACAGAGAGCTCAGCCCCAGGCAGCTAGGAGGAGGATCCTGGCCCCTTTCCCAAATCCCTTTCTTCCCCCTAAAAGCAGCTGTTTCCTCTCGTGGCTCTGGGGAGCAAGACGCAGAGGCAACCACCGCGCTCGCGGCCCCCTTCCCCACGCTGCCCTGGTTCACAGCAGCTTCCTCCACCCAGGAAAAGCAGCAGCCGTGCCGTGAGCAGCTGGGATTTACATCCCCCCCGCAGCAGGCGCGAGGGACCCCCGACAGTCACAACCCCCACCCTACAAGTCTCAACGCCAGCGCTGTGCACCCCCAGCCAGGGGCAGGGAGCGGCGGCCTCCGGCTGCGCACAAGGAAGAGGAACGCGCGACTTCCTTTTTTCTTCTGAACGAGAGAGAAAGGGAAGTGCCCAACTCGCACAGCTGAAACGCAGCCACCCTGCGGGCACCGGAGCCCTGGGAAATGCCGCTCCTCACCTGCACCGGCAGCGAGGCACCGCGCGGGGCCTGCGGTCAGCGCAGGAGCGCAGCCTGCACCCAAACGTTGGGCAGCTTTCACGGTATCCGCACACCCCACGCGGGGCCGATTGCCCTGGGCTGAGGGTTTCTAAGAGAAAGTCAGGCTGGCACGAACACGCCAGGAACCATCTTCCTGCAGGCCGCCTTTTAATTAGGGAGCTCTCTTCCTAGCGAGTTAACAAATAATGCGTGTGGTTACGACAAATTGCATTCTCACTTCGCTGCGCGTTCGCTCATCAGCTCCGCCGCGCTCTGCGAGCCAGGGCGGGGTTTCATGAAGCACAAAGCCCAAGAGAACACCTTGGAGGACGTGAGGAGCGCAGGGGAGGGTGCAGCCAGCAGCCAGGTGCCTCCGACCAGGGCTCCCTCCGCTGCACACGGCTGAGTCAGCACCCCTAAGCTCCAGCACTCACGTTCCTGCAGCAGGAACCACTCGTGCCGCACGTGGTGTGGGTCAGGAGCGGAACAGGCTGCTCCAGCACGCCCAGCAGCAGAGCCGCTTCCACCGGGCGCGCTCAGGGCGGCCGCGGATGCCTCCACCGACAGAGCAGAAGCACGATTCCCTTTGAAACTAAAATGTCAAAGCAATCACCGCGCAGCAACGAGAGGCAGCTTGGCAAGGAACACCCAGCGCAGCGAGGAACCTGCCCACCAGAATAGTTTCAAGGTGTCAGAATTCAGCGCCGCGTTCCCTGTAACAGAAGGGCGCAGACAGAGTTAAAAGAAAGAACAACCTCGCACGGCACCGGCACCATCTGCGCCGCCGCCACCGCGCCCTGCTCCCGCAGCGAGGCTCCCGGGGCCTCGGCCACGCAGGGACAGAAACCACAGGATGGAGAGGAACCAGCCAGCCAGCAGCCACCTCGGGTGGAAAAGTTTTATTGAGCGCACGTCCCGCCCGCAGGCGCTGCAGGGCCCCGCGCGACGCCCGTGGGCACGCTCCGCGAGGCGGCAGCCAGCAGAGCAGCGCTGCCCTGCCGTAAGCTCTGCTTCTGCCTGAGCCTGCAGGCGGCAAGAGACCGCGGCCGCCCCTGAGGAGCCCGCTCCTCCCAGCGCCTCGTGCCCGTCCGCCCTCCAGCAGCTCTGCAGGTTGAGTCGCACGCCACGCTTCGCGGTGAGAGCGGTCCCTTCGTGGTGTTCTTTCATGCTTGCTCCCGGCCCTCCAGGGCTCCAGCCAGCTGCCAGAGGACAGGTAACGTGGGCAAAGCCCTCAGGACGGAAAATTCTGTGAAGAGATTTAAAAATAATAAATAAATAGCTTTAAATGGACCATTTTTGTCCAAAAAATTTGTCCCAGAGCCGGCTGACAGCTTCTGCTTCAAACCACGCCAGGCACGCAGCAGTTCCACCTACCGCCCGTCTGCGGCGGATGGCCACGATGTGGATGTCCGCGCTGCGGTACTCCTCGTCGTGCTTCTCCAGGGGAATTCTTTCCAGCTCAAAGTCCGCCTGAAGCAGCTGTTGTCAGAGAGCAGAGGTAACGCAGACGACACGGCCCGTCTGCAGGGGTCTGCCTCAACGCGTGCGCAAGAGCCCCCGCACGAAGGGGAGAACGCTGAGGAGGCCGGGAGCGCCGTGCTCGGACCCCTCCTCGACAAGCTGCAAGCCATTTTCCCCCCGCTGCTGCACATCTACCCTCATCTTAACCAACCCGGTGCCAATTCAAAGCTGCGGGCATCTTGCAGTGTGAAAAAAAAAAAGTTTAGGAAAAAAACGTAAAGCCTTTGATAGAACAGTTTGCTCCCTCCAGTCTCCAAAGCGCTATGCCAAACCACAGCACCTGCCTCTGGCTGCCAGCCTTCACAGCTGGAGGGAAGAGAAAACAAACGCGCACCGACTCTGCAGCGCGCCTGGAAGACTGACGCGGCTGAACCCTGCCAGGCCAAGGAAGGAAATCAATCACGGGAGAGCAGAAACCACCCAGGAATGCCCACACCTCCCGAATTCACTGCGGGAGCGGAACCTCCCCAGAACCGACCTCCTCACAGCCACGTCCCCGCAAGAGCTCGAGGCAGGGCTGATCACCAAAGTGCTTTTATCAGTGCAAATCACCTTGGAGTTCTTGTCACTCCTTTTTTTTTTTCCCCCCAGTGTAATTATTTCATCTAAACCAGCACTCCTGCACAAGGGCTGCTTTCCAGCGGACTTCACAGGTGCGGAGCCCGTTCCTGCACTAACCGTCCTCGTGCCGCCGCAGAACCCTCCCGGTACCCTCTGTTAACATCAAGAGGGCCACCGCAGGAAGGAGACAACAACCAACCGCGAGCTCGCTTGCTCCCACGTAACGGTTCTGGTCTGAATCCCGTGCAGGGCTGGCTGCCTGCAGCAGAAGCACCAGGCCTGCTGCGATCAGCACCAACTTCTCTTGCCTGCCTGCCTGCCTTCCGGGGGAAGGACGGCTCACGAAGTACCCAGAAAGTCCCTCCTGATGCAGCCAGGGAGTAACTTCAGGCGCTACCAGACAAATTTCCTGCCCCATCTGAAGACAAATTCGCTTTTCCCAGCTGCAAGGCCCACTTGGTGCAGCAAACCCGAGTTAACAGCCGCCGCTGAGGCCCAGCTGAGCCGACACAAAGCCCTCCTACACCCAACCTGTTCTCCTCGGGTACAAAAGGCAGGCGTTTGGATCACGTACCTCAAAGTATTTCCTCTCGATTTCAGGATTCTTCCCCACAGTCCTCTGCTCGTAACAGCACAAGACGCAGGTATCAGGGCCAGTGAGGTCTTTCAGCGTCTTCAGCAGCGGTTCCAGCGACTGCCAGAAAGAGGTTAAGAATCTCCCACTTAGACTTCAAGTTCATGTTACTGCTGCCATACCCTCTAACTAGATAAAGGCTTCACCCGAGAGAGAACTGCCCGGTTTTGCTTGGCAGGGAGGTATTTTTAGTTCGTTATCTAGGACAGAAGGAACACAGGGGCAAGCTGGACAAAGTGAGCCTGCACAGGAGACGACTTCCAGGCTGACCGGGAAAACTGCAGCAGCATCAGCGCCCAGAACACCCCACGCTGCCAAGCAGGCGTCTCCCCGAGGCGCACAAGGTTGACTATTTCTTGATGCATTTCAGAAGTCAGTTTTCTTAAGCATTCTTGGAGTATGGCCCAGGTCCAGAACGCTACACATGGAAACAAGGGCAGCACGAGGGGCCGGCAGGAGAGCTGAAGCAGCACGGGGACGTGGGGCTCCTCGGCTCACTCCTCTCCTTACAGCTGCCCTGAGCTCTCTGTGCACAACCTGCAGGGCTACAGCTGGGAGACGGGCACGGCTGAAGCGTGGCCTCCTCTCCCTTCCCCAGGGGAGCGACAAGGACACACAGCGCAGAAATGGCACTGTTTGTGAGATGCCACTCATCGGTGCTCAAGGCAGTTCACAATGCTTCATTTACACTTCACTTCCAACATAAAAACAGAAAAGGGGCTGCATGGGCTGTTAATATTAAGACTTTTTTAAAACATAAAAGTCTCTGACTGCATCTCAAGCGGCCTTAACTCTGTTAAAACACCTTTTTCAGCCTGATTTTACACAGCCCCCCAAGCCACGGGGACCGAGAGGCAAGCACAGGCTTCCCCTGCCCGCTCCCACCCTAAGCCCCGACGCCTCCAGGCCAGCTCCCCCCGGGTTTTTCTGCAGAGCCCCCGCTTACCTCCTCGTAGTAAATGCAGTCAGCCATCAGGATGTAGTCGGGGGGCGGCTGGAACTCGGCGACATCTTCGCCCCTGGAAAAGCCGCAACAAGAGGTGAAACCTCTTCAGTTTTGTCAAAGAGCCGGGCGGGAACACGTGCATACAGGAGATAAACGTGCATACAGGAGATAAACGCGACAGAGCTCCCCTTGTAAAGCAACAACTGAAGGAAGCAGGCCGAGAAGCCCCGTGAAAGCCGAACAAAACACTAAAGGCTCATACAAACCATTTCAGTACCTTGGCTCGGACTGACCCCGTCACCAGGTGCTGGTTGCTCTCTATGTTCGCCGCCAACAGCTCCTGCAGCTCCTCGAGGTCGGTGACGGTCACGTCGGCCCTGCAACGCCCCGCCGTCACCCCTCGGCCCCGCCGCCCGCCCCTCCACGCAGACACGCTTTTGGGGGAGCGTTGCACACGCGTTCCACACGCGTCGCACACGCGCTGCACCCGCGAACAACGCGCAGAGCCAGC
>VXAV01002722.1:90555-118640 GCA_013399715.1 Alectura lathami | reverse complement strand
CCTCAGCCCGCCGCCGTGGCGGCACCGGCGCGGGGTGGGGGCGGCTGGGGGCTGCTGCTGCTCCTGCTCCCACCGGCTGCTCCCTGCTGAGTCACAGAGCCGTCGGAGGTGGAGGGGACCTTTAGAGGCCACCCAACCCCACCCCCTGCAGGGCACAGGGACACCCACAGCTGGGTCAGGGTGCTCACAGCCCTGTCCAGCCTGACCTTGAAGGTCTCCAGGGACGGGGCAGCCACCGCCTCTCTGGGCCCCCTGTGCCAGTGCCTCACCACCCTTATCCTAAAAAAACCTTTTCCTTACGTCCAGGCGAAATCTCCCCTCTCCCAGTGTGAAACCATTTCCCCCAGCCCCATCCCAACAGGCCCTGCAGAAGGGTCTGTCCCCTTCTGCCCTGCAGCCAGCCGATGGCCGCAGTTAAAGGCTCGGATAAACGCGGGTCTCCGCTGCGTCACCGCGGAGCAAGCTGCACGGCTCCGAGCTCGCACGCGGCGACGGCGGCGGCTTCCTGCCGCCCTTCCGCCATGCGCCGGCGAAGGCGTCGGGCTCGTGGGCCTCTCCGCGGCTGAGCGCCCCAGGAGCTCTTGCAGCAGGGCCCCGGCCTCAGCCGTGCGGCCGAACGGGCCCGCGCTGCGGTTTTCCTTCATCGTCCCGCGGGAAGGATGGTGCCGAAAGGAAGGGCAAAAGCTGTGGGTGCGAGGATGGAAAATGTTCTTCTGGCCTCTGGAGGAGGCTTCCTCCAACCCAGGGGTGCTCCAGGCCAGGCTGGGTGGGCCCTGGGCAGCCTGAGCTTTGGGGGCAGCCAGCCCCCGGCAGGGGTTGGGGCCGGGGGGCTTTGGGGTCCCCTCCAGCCCAACCGTGCTGTGGTTCTGTGAAAACCAGAGGCCTGGAAACCAGCCCTGTGCAGGTGTTGGGAGAACAGCAGGCGCCCAAGAGTAAAGCAGCCAGGTTTCTCCTGTTGGTGGATCGTTTGTGAGTGTACTGGTGACAAACAGTGAGCTGTGATCTGGGTTTCCTCCATCTTCTGGCTTGCTCATAGCAGAGTCCATCTCACGAGTTACTCAGACTCTGGTCTGCAAGCGCTGTGGGCACGCAGCCCCCCTTAACCCCACAGGCGTGCTAGAATCACGGGTGTTGGAGGCTCACATCCAACACTATATGATAAGGTTTTAAAAATCAGCTGAATATGGGCGGAGTGCAAGTGAACATGTTCACGTGCAAAGGCTTTTTGTCGATATTTTCCTCGGGAGAAAGCTTTTATTACTCCCTTTGTAGGCATTTCTTACTGATGCTCACTCCCGTCCCCAAGGAGGGCTTACTGCATCTGCTGGGAATTCGGAATGGTGTATTCAGACCTGTGGTGTTTAAAAATCGGAAAAATCTGAAATCTGGAAAAAAAGGAATGAATGGAACATGGTTCTTTTTTTCCCTGTCTTTTTTGATCTGCTGTCGCCAAGTCACAGCGCCAGGAGAAATTATCCTGGCTCCGGAGCAAGGGGAACTGCTAAAACTCGGTAACCCAAAATAAGATCACTGAAAACAGCCAGCGAGATGGTTCGTTTGCAGTGAGTGCTTTCACATTCCGTTTCTCTGCACTTTTCTGAGGGAACTGCCTTTTCCCACACGAGCCAACTTCAAACCCAGCAATTTCACATTTTTCCTCTAGCATTTTTCGCTCTTTTTATCCACCCCTCTAATTATAAAGAAGCTGAAATGTGAATTTGCTGCTGCCTTGGCATTCCAGCGAACCACGCTGGTGGGAATCTGCCTGCCTTTGACCGCTTCCGCAGCAAAACAGTCACTTTGGGAACGTGCGTTTCTGTGCCCGCCGTGCTTTCAAGCTGCTGGCGCTGCTGCTGCCGCCCTGCTTTGGAACTTTTTGCGTTTTCCAGCTCCTGTTATGCTTGGAAGGCAGTTTAATTGTGCGGTGAGTTATGCGCAAGCAAGGCCTCTCTCCTGAATCACGCTGTGGTTTATGTACTGAACTCCAGAGCTGGCTCTGTAAAGGTTAGAGCAGTATTTCATGGGAAACGGAGCTGAGAACGTTGTTTTGCTGCCACCTTCGCGCACAGGCAAATACCTCTGGCAACATGTTCTCGCATTAGGACTTCTGCTGGGAGACCTAACAGGTTCCTGCTCTCCTCTCCTCCTGCTGGAGCTTTTCTGCCCCTCTGCTGGCGGTGATTTGCTTGTGCACGGTGACGCTCTAAGCCCAGCCTGCAAAAAGAAACGGGATCTTGTCCCATGTCCATTTTAGAGCCAAGCAAATACGGCAGAAAGGCACCGGGAGGAGACGGGGTGAGCGGCTGGGGAAGGCAGTGGTGCTGGGGAGTCGCGTCACGGGACCTGCCACTGGCAAAATAGGACTCAGAGACTCCAGTCTGTCCCGCTGGTCCCTCGGGCCCACAAGGAACCTGAGCTCTCCTCTGCTCTCCAGGACATCCCCAGACTGCAGGAAGAGGCGCTGGTGGGAATGCCTGCCTCCACCTGTGTTAACGCAGCGCAGAACGGTGACCTAGGCTTGAAACCACCTTCACCGGGTTTCCTCATCAAATCGTTCGGGGCCCCGCCGAAAGTTCCTACTTCTTTTTCCTTGGTGTGGAATGCAGAACTTCTGCCCAACGCCATTCTTTCACGATCAGGTTTAGGAGTTAACAGATGAAGCCCGTCGCAGCCCCTCGTGTGTTTTGCAGGCTGTTGACACAAAACGGAGCTGTCGCCCAAAGAAGGCTGTTGGCAGAAGCACGCTCCGTATCGTTCCCAGGTGAGCTCTGACGAACATCCTCTGCTGCTTCCACGAGTTCAGACGCTCCTTGAATTCCGTCACAAACTGGAACCTCAGAAGGTTCTGGGAGGCGTGTCCCGGGCAGTGCCCTCAGTAACAGGCTTCAGCTCTTGGTTAGCGCTGTCGAGGTGAGGCAGTGCGGCGTGATGGTCGCTGCAGCTCCCCTCCCACTGTTCTATGCCCCGACGGAGGGCAGTACTTCGGTATGCACAGAAGCCGTTGCTGATCAGCAGAGGCTCTGGTAAGGACTTTGCTGAGTCAGGGCCAAAATATAGAGCTCTGCTGCATTTTAATAAGGGATACTGAAAACGTTCCCGCTCTGAGTACTTATACAGGAAGGTACTAAAAGCTGAAGTTACATATTCTGAGGTTTGGAAGGGTCCCCAGACCCCCAGCAACAAACAGCATGGAAGTCTGACAAAGTATCACTCCTCTTTTAGCAACAGATGCTGGGGAGGGCTTCAAAGAGTTAATGCACAGAAATTCCACTTGCTCAGCTTACTCCGCAGATCGCTGCAACCATGAAACCTGGCAGCCTGCCTTTTCTGTGTGCAGTCTGGGAGCACCTCACTGAGCAGAATCGCACCACCAGTGAGCAATAGTTCTTCCCAGACTTGCTCTGCAGAGAAGAGGTTTGACCCGCGTCCCTGAACAACCTGCATTGTTTCCGGCGTGTGCTCCCAGTTTGCGCATCTCAAATTTGGGATCCCTTGAGCTTTGTTTTTGCAAAATGTCGCAGCTCTCCTTTATCAAGCATGGCCTGCCCTTGAATGGTCCCCGGGGTAACACCTCAGAGATCTCCCCCTCTGGAGCATGAAGGGGACAGGCAGAAGGAGAGGAACGTCCAAGAGATGGACTGCACGCTGCACCTTCCCAGGAGAGGAGCACCAGCGCTCCTTGCCGGGTGTATCGCCCCTCCTCTTCCTGACACGGTGGTGGCAACGCAAGCAGGCTGCTGAGACCAGAGTGTGACTCGAGAGCATCAGCTGCTGTAAATGCCACCACAGTGCTCAGCCCCCAGAGAGGAGCCGGAAGATGTGGAAGCCGCTTCAGAGGGTCTGCAGGTGGAGGGAACGGTCAGACGCCAGGGAGCTGTCGTGCACCAGGCCAGAGATGAGAAATGCAGCATGGAAAATTGGGGCGTGCTGTATTGCCAGAGACTTCCTAAATCCAGTTCCCAACCTTGTCCTTACAAGGAACACGCATTGCTCAAGCTCTTGAAAATTAAGACTGGGGTGATTTATTAATCTTGTTAAGAACTCTGATACAAAGCACAGTAAAAGGCCACAGACCAGTAAATAAACGTGGCTTCTGGCCACTTTATAAATGCTGCTACAGTACTACCAGTAAAACAGACTCACTCTCACACCAGTTCAAACAAGTAGTTCAACTGGCAAATAAAAGTTCCATTCACTTATCAGTTTAAAAAGTTTAATAAAGCTTTAAGTGTTTGCTGGTTTAATGCTACCAATTTCCAAAACGGACTCATGATTAAGTTAAGTGAGATCTAAAGAAAGTTATTAGCTTTGGAAGGCAAGACTGTTCCTAAGCCAGAGGAAACGCTTCTGACCGTGTAGGATCGCCAGAGTAGCAGACTGCAGTATAGGCCTCATGTCACTTAGATTTATACAGGTTATCAGCACTATCTGTAAATATACAATATAAACAATTGTACATACATGGCATATAGCTTTGTTCTCCAGAACAGTAGACAACTCTTTAGCTTAAGACATCTCCACCTACCAAAACAAAAAGGCACATCCGAACAAGATGCATGCTAAGTACTAGGGATGCTTTCCGCTCTCTGGGACAGGCAGTCCTCGTTCACACTTCCTCAAAATCACCACCACCGAGTATTTTGGTATCATCTTTTGGATTTCAGTCTCTTTTTTGTCTTCAGCAGCAAATCAGTGGCGATTAAGACATGGCATTCAAATATTTGGGAACAGTAGCTGTCACTCAGGAACCTCCGAGCCTACACAGTTAGAAGGCAAGCGGCCAGAGGCTTAACCTCAGCAACACCGTACGCCCCTGCCTTGTGTAACCATCCCATTGTTCTTGTTTAAAAAAAGGCCACTAGTGCTCCAATTCGAAAAAAAACAATTCCACAGACGCACCTTTTTTGGCTCAGTGCAATTAAATGATGTCAGTTTGAATTCTGTTAGTGTAGTTTACAGTGCAAAAGAGATAGTTTGTATACTGGCATAACTGTCGGCACTGAGGGCGTGAGAAGGCAATGCTGCTGATCACCTGAGGGTAATGCAGTCCAACAGAGGCAGGCTAGAGCGTGTCCTTTTATTTTTTTCCAATTTAAGCTATTTTTTTTTGTTTGATCAGCAGCACTTTAAGAGCATAATTTGTGAAAGTACTAAAATACACTGCCTTTCTGAATAAATAAAAAAAGGAACTTTACAAATACTATTCCAGTGTCAATGACTACTATGGCTAAGGTCATTGAGGAGCTTCTGCATTTTCTAGCAAAGACAGTCTGTGCAAAGGGGGGTGGGAGAGCTCCCTTTTGTAAGTCTTTGGTGGCAGTTTTGGTAGCTGAGGGCTCGAATTCTGCCTGGGCGGGATGGGGGGCGCCGGCGGGTGGCCCAGGCTGTTGGGGCTGGCGCTGATCACACAGCAGCGGCGCAGCACCCGCGGGGAGGGGGTGCTGGGAGGGGTGCCAGGGGAGCTGGGGCCCGTGCCGGCCTCCCTGAACCAGTCGGGATCTCGGTGCAAGCGTCCCACCGGCGGCGGCTGCAGGTTCAGGGGGCAGTTGATGAAGTGTTCGGGAGGCCGGTGCGGGACCGGCGGCGGAGTGTCAGGAAGAGGGTCCCGAGGGGGAGGAGGAGGAGGGCTGTGCAGCGGCTGCTCGAAGGGGCTGGTGTAAGCAGGGGCACGAGGCTGGATCTTTGGAGGCGGCGGCTGCCGAGGCGGAATTGCTGGAGGATCGTCGTCTGGTTTCAGGCTTCCCTACAACATTACAGAGAAAAAGGTACTGTAAGAAACGTACATTTTCAGGGGAGGAGTGTATCTTCTGAGAGGTGCAGAATTTCCTCGACCTCTGCTGTCACACACGTGGTCCTGGCACAGCCACAGCTCTGATCTCATTGTGACCAGCATGTTCCTGGAGCATTTGGACACTGGGAACCTGAAACTCCGAAAAGGGTAATTGGAGTACCGCATCTGAAAGGTGCCAAGTGCCTGAAGGACTAACAAAGTCCTGCCTGGCTAGACGCTCAGTGATTTGTTATCAAATCTATTCAATACAGGACAACAATACCTTAGCGTTAGAAGCATCCTGATCCATCTTTTTTCGAGGAGGAAGCGGAGGAGGGTTTTGAGGCTCATCGCTTAGTTTAGGAAAGCTTCCCCACGAGCTGAAGAAAGTCTCTGGAGAGAGAGGAGCCAGCACTTTAGTCCTGGTGTAATATCTCAGGAACATATTCAAGAACGTTAAGCCAAACTAGACGCAACTCAAACAAGCAGACCCTTGTGTTCAACAGCAACACGAGGCGTTAACCTCAGCTGTATGAAACTCGCACTCATTTCTTCAATCAGATACGCTCCTCACAAAGTGGTCTCCCATTTCCCATATCAAAGGAACGCATCTACAGTGAACAGTCACTGTAAAGGACACAAAAATGAGTAGAATGAAGCCAACCCCACATCAACTTCCACTGCAGTCCTCTCCGTACTGCAGCATTTGCCTGTTTACCACAGTGCCTGCAGGCTGGCCACACATTTTTGAGTGGAAGGTTTGGTCTCTAGGCCACATGGGTACACATTCACATCTGGAAATTCAGAGGCTTTGTTACAGCTCTGCAGCATTTCTAAAGCAGGAGAATTATACACCGAACTGCACAGATGATGACAGCTACCACAGCATTTTAGGGCATTTCCAGTCCTTCAGTTGAGGAAAAAAGATAAGGAACAGATCCATCTCCCAACTTGTACGTGACTTTTGTTACTTCAGGAAATTGTGCTCTCCAGTTTGACAGTTTCATTGAATTCTGGAAAAGTATGCATGTCTGCGTAACAGGGGAGCAAAAAGAGAAGCTCAAAACACAAATGAGTATAGGCTTTCTGTCACAGCTGTGGTACAAGAAGTACCTCTTCATTCCCCAGCAACAGAGCAATTATTTTCACAGAGTGGTAATGCTAAATTATCAGGTTGCTTCATTTTTGCCATTAGTCAAACGAAATACTCATCAAAGACACTCAAAGGAGGAGCAAAATCATACCAGAGGCCTGGGGAAAAAAAGGATCAGACAGTTCTTAGACTTTATAGACCGCTTTGCTGGGCGGCTGATCTAAAGCCTGTACAAAATCCCTTCAGAACTCTAATGAGCACAATCCATATTTTCAGCCCAGATTTCACAGTCTGCTTAATTACTGTTCAGCTCTCCTGAAAACAGGAAAAGCGGCGTTAAATGAAACGCTTCAACCGGAGTTACGCTACTCACTCGACTGCGGCAGGCTGACAGGAGCGAAGATGCTGTTGTTACCTGTTAAAGGAAAACGCATTGAAGACTTTCCAGACACCAGCTGCACTACAGCACGTAAAGCATGCTTGGGAGTGACCCCAAAGTCTACCTACTGCTAACAGGAATTAAGCTTTCTGATGAAAAATACTCCTGAAGATTTTAGGTCATGCTGGGAATTAAACGTCACTGTGACGCCCTGTTGGGACGCTGCCGTGGTGTCACTCACCTCCCCTGCAGCCCAAGCGCCCCCAGCATTTGCCATGCAGAACTTGTCACTAATCCCCCGCCGGGCTTCACCTGCCTGCCACGTCTGCAGCCCCCCCGGCGCAGGGAGAAGCCCTCTCACGTGACTAAGGAGCTGCTCACATGGGAGCACATCAGAGCCTCTGCACTAGGAGAAGCATTTGGAGATGATGGCTGCACTTCGCAGCAAGTGCTCTGACCACCCTGCTCTCTGGCACTTAGGTTCACATCCCGAAACACGCGGACCAGACTCCCTTGAATGGAAATTCAGAACCACGGGAGTGCGCTCAGTCCAGAAACACAGGGTGCGGCCGCCAGGGCCTCAGCACCGTGCCCCTCTCCAGAGGTGCCGTACGTGGGGAAGCAGGCGTGCTCCCTGCACGTAGTGCCTCATGGGGACATCTCCCAAAACAGATTGCCTCAGCTCCAGCAGGCAAAAAGACTAGAAACGCCGCTTGTTAATTAATGACCGAGAGCAGGCATTTCCAAGCTGCACTACATGCAACACTGATGTAAGAATTTCAGAGTTCACAACTGGATTTTGCAACCCTTTTCTTTTTTCAAGGCTGGCATACAGACCAATGCGTTTTGGAATCCCGAGGGACAGCACCAACAATCACCACAATGTACTGCACGTTTACCGTAAGAACTGTTGAGATCAATGTCCAAGAACACGCTGAACTCTGACGAAGCAGACACTGGTGGAGTAGACGGCGTGTTTGGAGAAGTTGGTGCCGACACTGTTGATTCATGCTCTGCCTCCGTAATTCTACTGAAACTTATCTTACTGGGTTCCTTCTCCAGTGGCAGCGGATGACTTCTCAAGGTGCCAGAGGTGGAGCCATGTCTGCCAGTATTGGGCCTTATCCCAGGCGATTTTAGGGGGTATGTGGTTTTTCTAGGCTGGAGAAAGTACAGCTGGTTAGCACTGCTGACAGTTCAGACTGCAAACTCGCCCCATGAGCACTTTTTAAAGGTACTTATCAGATGCACCCTGAACAGCGTTACAGCCCTTTCACAATTGTCTGTTGTTGCCTCTACAGCAGGCGTTTAGCAAAAAGTTACAGATACAGCTTAAATTTTTTTTTTTTTTTTCCAGCTTATTAAATCTTCTTTTCACACCTATGAAGAATGAAAACTCAAGTTTCAGATGCACGTCACTCAGGACAAAACACAGGCAAGAGCAAGTCACAGTCTTGACAGAGTAATTTCAAGAGCCTCAATGGGCTTGCAAAAGACCTTCAAAGAACTGCACCGCAAGAGGTGCTTCCAGCACATTCCACAGCAGGCCACCAGGCCGTGACACACATCCCGCTGTGTGCACGCAGCGTGAGCGCTCTGGGTGAGCCTGAAGGTCTGCACGCATGTTCCTGGTGTGAGTGGAACACGCCTTGCTCAGGCTCAGGTGCAACACAGCACAGACCACAGCTGACTCTCTGAAGATGAACTGCGTTCCCATCCTGTGGTGGTGGGCAGAACCCCTCCACGTTACAGCACCCAGCACTGGACCTTCCTTAAATTCCCAGAAGAATGTCTACTTTGGAAAACACAGACTATAAAGAATGCATGCCCAGATATCTAAGGCAACAGTGGGGATATCTATTTTTAGAAAAAAAAAAGAGAAATTACTGTAAGCAGCATTTTTGCAGCAGTAATTTCTGCCAGCTTCTTGCCATATTTGCAATATCATCTTAGACATTTCCCTAACAGGAGATTGCTAAAATGACTGACAGCCCTCTCAAAAATTAGAGAAGTCTCCAGCAACTCAAGTGGACAATTACAACACGCAGCGATCAAGCCTTCGAGTGGGCTGCGTGTCTGCTTAGAAAAAGAACTTCAGGCCACCCCAGGGCTGGTTGGTTTGTTAAAAAACAACTCCTTTAAATCAAACTGCATTTGCTCTGCAGGAGGGTTGTACCTTGTCAGTTCAGTGGTACATGTCAACTTTTGCAGTAGGACAAAATATTTAGACAAAAGAAAAATAGAAATTAAGTTCTAATTAAAGACAATATAACACGTATCAAACCCTTTTCAGTTACTATTAGTATTTGGTAAGAACTTTCCATACTGTGAAATTTTACTGCATTTTCCATCAAATAACTATAAGGTAAGAAAAAAAAAACGTTCACTCTAAAGTAAGCTAAAAGCAGTCTGTCTTGGTAACAAAAAACACCTGAAATTAGAATAAATATTTTTTAAATCAAGTTTAGCTGGAAATTCATCTAATGAAACAGAGTTCCAGAAGGAGTATATATTGCTTACTGAGTTAACAAAGTTTATTTCTATGGTGCCTACTGGATTTCGGCTATTTAAGTTACAGGACAAGACTTACAAATCTAGGTGGTTGCTTGCAGTTTCGAGGTTCAATTTCTAACGACTTGTTGAACAGATAATCTGTAAACTCTTTTTCTGGTATCTTCCCCATAGGATTGAGATTTTCAAAGAATTTCTAAATGAAACAAGCATCAACAGTATTTTTTAATAGCAAGAACATGGTGAGAATTTGATTTAGATAAAAACCTAGCTCTTCACTATTCACTTCTTACCAGGAAAAAGATGGTAAAGCGCTCCCTGAAACAAAACCAAAACAATCCAATGCAAGAAATGAACAAGTTCCTGCTAAGTTTCCTGATGGGAATGCAGGACCTTATTTCAAAGACGCAGGCATGTGAGATGCGGCTTTCTGCAGACTGTGTGCCAGTAGTTTTTACCACTTGACCATGTTCCACACAGCAGTGTTAAAGGCCATCCAGCTGTGCCCTGGACACCTCCCTTCAGGGACAGCACAGGTCTGGGAAGCAGCGGAATACAGATCACGGCAGTGAAAGCAAATGTTACACCAGAGCCTTTTTAGGGGCGTTTCGGATGTCATCAGTTAACTACAAAGGACAGGAAGGGCCAGGGGACAAAAGCAGGAAGGTCGGGGCAGGGACAGAGCACGGTGCAGTGGCACAGGGCCTGGAGGCCAGGACAGGAGTGGCACCAAGGGCAGGGCACAGTGCCTGAGCACCTGACGCAGCCGGGGTCCCTGCCTGGGGAGGTACCACAGTCCTGAATTTGTTCTTTTGCTTTCCCAGTACGAACACTGCCATCCCTTGGCTCCACTTCCTGGTTTAAGAACACTGTCAATCTCCAAAATCCTTCCCAGAAATGCCCACAGCAATTCAACACACAACACAAACAACATTTTGAACAGCAGTATCACTGCCCAGTGCACTCTTCAGGTCACCAAGTTCTCTGTTGCTTCCTGACTGCTGCTGTTCACAAGCTGAGAGAGCTACCCACAAGGCGGTTTTCTGGAAAGGTTACAACGAGCTGTGCACTCTGAAGAACGCCGGGGTACTTAGAGCTATTCCTTTCAGTCATTACTGCCTCCACATACAAGCCTTTACCTGGTTTGTTGTTCCACCATTTCCCGTTAAGTCATCTGGGATACATGAAGCCTTGCCTTGTCAGTAACCTCTCCAGCATCCTTTCTCCTGCCTAAAGATAATGCTGGCTGACCCTGGTGCAGCCTGGCATTTCCTTAGCTTCTGTCCCGCTGACTGAGACTGCTGCTGCACCGCCTCTGACGGCAGCGGGGTCAGCTGGCTCCGGTCAGCAGGTTCACTGCAGAATGCCTGAAGGGCCAAGTGCACCAGGCACACACACAGCACTTCAGGCCAGAGGGAACCACTTTTCCTTCTGCTGCTTGGTCACTGTGCCTCACTCACTGCTTTGTTGCTAGGGAATCTCACCAATACCAGGCTGCAGAACAAGGGGATGAACAGGCCCCTTCAGGACACGGCAGCCAAGAAAGCAGATCCCTGGCTCTGGCTGGTCCTTTGCTGCAGCACTTCTGGTGTCTGCTGCTTCCAGCCAGCCACCGTTCCCTCCCTCTTCCAAAGGTCACTGCTGACACAAGATTAGGCCTAGTACTACACGAGTGATTGATCATTTTTGCTGTGGACATTCTCCTTCTCTTATTCCCAAAGCAGATGTTTAATTTTTGATTACCCGAATTTCTGGCTCTATCCGTAAACAGTAAGGCTGGTTTTGATACTGCTGAATTTCTCCTGTAATTTCAGCCACTTTTCTCCTCTTACTGAAATTAATTAGTTCTTTCCCTTGTCTTTTAAGGAAGTCAGGATTCCCTTCTTCTGTCTTCAAAATATTTGTTAGGTATATTCCTGAGAAAAAGAGAGATGGATTTTAAAGTTCACTTGCATTCTAAGAGCTGATTTCCTTCTTTACAATGAATGAACGATTAAAATAGCCCGGACACAACCATTCCCTTTAACACTCCAACAGTTTATTAGCTAGCAAGAATGAATTAAGATTGCATTTCACATAGGAACAACGCATTATTGAAATAAGATGTTTCTTCTAAATTCAGGATCTCACGTTACGGAGATGAAACATACTCAGGTCATTGCCACTGTCACAGCACCAATGCAGAAGCAGCGTTACAGGGAAGTAATATTCATACCAGTACCAGTAACCTGTATTACTCAGTTAGAAAAACAGCTTTATATAAAGATGCTAAGTCTAAAAATAGTACAAGTCTAGGAAGTCAAAGTAACGCATTATATTAAAGGATTTTTAAAGCAAAACACAACCTTGAACTTTAGGCAAGATGAACACATCTGCATCAAACCCAGTTTACGAACGACAACACACACAGGAGCACCTGTTGCGGGGTTACTTACCAAAGAAAGGCACACAGGGTGGATTGATCGACTTGAGCTTTGCTAGATATTTTTTAAAGTGATCTTGGCTGAGTTCTACAGCTTCATCCAAAACCTTTTTTTTCCTTTCCTGTAGTGCCTAAGTTGTCAGAGAGGAAAAAAACCAGCTATGCAGATCTTCTCAACAGTATGGTTAGAAAAAAAAACTGAGCTAATTACCTAGCTCTCTCAACAAAACTTAGAAACTGAAATTCCCATTTCAAAGAACCTCTTCTTCATGGTTTGCTCTGGACTACAGCGCCATCGGTCCGAAGGCTCAGTCGTACCAATCGTGAGGCTACTGCAAACAGACTGGTGTCTTGTCTATCAACTTACAAGCATAATCGTGGTCTTTTATTAAAAATCAAACATTTAAACTTTGAATTGAACTCGAAGGCCCTGTATGGCCTTTCAAAGACTTACAAAACTCAAAACACCTTATCCATGCGTCCCTTTCTATTTTAGTCGAGGGAGGCTTGGCTGCCAAAACCTGGGCATTCCTTTTCCTTGGCAAAGGAAAAATGGAATCACTGTCAGTGTTGCAGCTTCTCTTCCTACTGTCCACGTAAAGCATTGAGCAAACCTTTTTTTTTCTGCCTCTGACAATCCTGCTCATCGCAGACTCTCATCCAAGAGAAGTGCTTGTGACCAACCAAAATGTGAGTTTCAGCTGTCCCCTCTGTGCCCTTCTTCCCTTCTTGCACCGGTAGTGCTGCTGTTCAAGTGTTCCATCCCAGGGTTCCCAGCCCTGGGATCTTCCTCTTTCATAGCCATAAAACACTGGACTGGAGCAGCAGGCTCATTCCAGACAAGTTACCGAACCACCACATGGCCACGGTGGTTCCGCTTTTTGACCTGAATACAACTGAGAGAACATCTGCTCAAGAGCTCCACTTCCCAGTACAAATCCTTTGAGACAAGCAGCCTGTCTCAGATGTTTCCTTGCAGCTAACTTTTAACATAGCTTGGTCTCATAGCTAACTTATTTTCTTCTAAGCAAGCAAGGGTGATACGCATTTCTGGATTCTGATTAGCTTTCTGCCCAAACTTACCTCAAATGTGTGATCTAGTCTGTACACTGACACAGAGTTCATCGCGCTGACTACCTCCAAAACACCATTGAAATTATTCAGATCTTGAAACACTTGCAGGATTTCTATAATCCTACTCAGCACAGCCACTCGCTCTTCAAAGTTCTCAGTTTCCACTATGCACCTGATCAAAAGACACAAGTTGAGAAACTGATAAATTTCTGGCATGGCCCCTTGAAGCAGACCCTGAAACCACGGCAACACTCTACCCCCACCTAAAGATCTGAGGCAACAGAATTCAGACCAGTAAACACGTTCCTCCGTTTCAGAAGGAGTTAAAGCCACTACCCTAGCATCGCCATCACTGCACTTACTTTTCAAACCAGAGAGTAAGGTTTGTGGTATGGCGAATCATTTTCAATAGATTTGGGGAGTTAATTTCTTTATCTTCTTTAGTCCACACGCTACCGACGAGTTCCGAAGGCTGTACTGCCCTGTTGTGATAAAGCGAGGTGCACGAGAATGCTCAGTACAAGTAATAATCGTACGTTCTGTGTTTGCATTAAAAGATTATTTCTTAATCACAAATTGGTGTTCCACAAATGCAATTCTGTACCAGCTACTTAAAAGAGCTTTCTGATGAGTATGGCTAGAAGAAAATCCGTCTGTATCTTAACCGAAACTGGCATTTCTGAATAAGCATTTCTACATAAGAAAATTAGTGTGGAGTAAGTTTAATCTCCTGAAAGCGGAAAAAAGCATCTTAAAGACAATTAAAACCTTTTTAAAATAGGAAGCTGGAGTACTTTGAGCAACCCTCTGGAAAAGCAGCCTATTTCAACAGAAATTGTCACTGAAGCATCAAAGGACGCTTCACCTCTGAGCTTCGTAAGGCCTTAACGAATCTCTGTCCAGCAAAACTCAGCTCTCACATCAAGGCCAGCTTTATTTATCACAGCTAACAACAAAGCGAGGAAACGGCAGAGTATGACGGCACCAGACTGAAAACTCTTCAGAACCCGATTAGAGGGCCCTGATGCAGCAGTGCTACAGCTTAGTGTGGAGCAGCTGGGCCTTCGCCATGCAGCTGTAGAGAAAAGGGAAGAGACAATTGTCTGTTATCTTTTAGATGCAACAAACATTTCTTACTAATGTAACCAAGTTTGCTTTTAGCGAGGAGGCTACAAGTTAATACTATGTACTCACAACACTTTGGCTTCCTAATTTACGGTGCTTATTTAGTTATGTTGTCAGAAGTCTGACGGAGAGATGAAAAAGCTTTATTTTTCCCTTGTGCATTTTGGTACCAAACAGAAAACCTCCTTCCGTATAAGTCGACAGGGTGTACTTTTGGCCAGTTCTACGAACTTTCACGCCCAAATAGTCTGACAAAGGCGTGCATTAGCTCAGTCCCTACCTGTACAGGTCAGACTCGAGGAGGGTCAGCTGCCGAGCAATCTCGATGGGATGCAGGGTCATGAGGTCCAGCGCCTCGCTGTGCCCCACGCGCCAGATGTGCCACTCGATCGGGGGCGGCGGGCTCTCGAAGGTGATGTTGTGACTAATCCCATTTGCCTGAGCCTTCTTCCTCTTGATGATTTTAGCAATTGATTCCACCCACTTCTTCATCGATTTTCCTACAAAACATAAACCATGGCAAACATTCTTAGAGCCATCTTAGCTGACTTCTGACAGCATAACGAAACCAGCCAACACAGGTTGTACGCGCACTCAAAATACTGCACTTCTGCAGGCAAATATTAGGTTTGTAATTAATTCTTTTTCTTCTGGGTTCCTGCACCTGTATCAGCTTGCAAATACAGACATGTGGAGAAATTTTTGGGTGCCTACTTGAATTTGAATTCATCTGCTGACATTTTTAGTGGGAGAAAAGTGGCCCTGTATACGCCGTATTTTATTTTTCCCCTTAGCTGGAACCATCTCCCTTTTGAATGCTACTTTCACCTACTTACAGAAGAATAACTAAAAAACAGTAAACAAGCTTCAAGCGAAAATTTTGCAACACGCTGTACTGCTGCACAGCATTATTGCAGAAATACATTTATCAGTCCAACAGTTACAGCACACAACAGAGTGGACAAAGCAGGAAGCACCTTCAGCAGCTCAAGACAAATGTCTTTTACGAGACTGATCAAAATGACCTCTGATCAGCATTATTTACCATGGAGACCTCCGCAAAAGCTAAACTGCTGGTCTCCAGGTTTGTCTCAGAATTTTGTCACCCAGTGCATGGGCTGGCAAGGCAAAAAGTGAAGCCTAGCACCATGATGCAGACTGACACACCAGCTCTGCTGGCCCTCGACCTAGGGTGCCAAAGAAGCCTGATGGTTTGTAGCTCCAGAGGAGGCGGTACCAAGTGGAACAAGAGCCCTCTCCTAAAAGGATGACGATTTTCAGTTAGAACTTTAAATAAATGGGAAAAGAAGAAGATGGAAAACATTATCTCAGTACCCAACCGAGAAGGAATTCTCAACAAATGCAAAGCAGAGAGGAAGAAGGTGTCAGTCAGACAAGGATGAACATTACTGTCCAGAAGTAAACACACTGAAGTTAAGCAATACCACAACGTGTGAAATCATCTTCGGTAGCTATTTAGGATCCAGGCCAAAGAGTGCTCACATAAAGGAGAGTCACATTAACAGTTCAGCTAAAGACATTAAAATTACTGATCCGTGTAAAGATATTCTCATGCCTGAAATCTGCCAAGATTAGAGCAGCAGGGTGTATCGGAACGTGGAAGAGAGGACTACCAATCATCATACCTCTTACACTTGAGATAAACGTCTCCAGTCTCTCCAGTAACTCCAGGTCTCTTTCAAAATCGTAAAAATGGTGCTCTACCCAGTGACGAAAAACGTTTAGTATCCTGAGGAAGGAGAGAGAAAAAAAAAAAATACAATTTTAAGGACTTGAAGCTCATCCCATGTAACTACTAAACTAAATAATTAAAAAGCTGAGTTGCAGATTCATGTAACTGAAGACGACCAAAATGCATACGGACTCGGGGCAGAGCAAAGACTGAGCATGCACTGGTGGCCACAGGAGGCCCCAGGTATTTTAAACCAAATTTTCCACTCTTTAGTATGTATATGGATTTGTTTGGCTTTAAAACTTCAGTAAAGAATGTTAGCGTTGAGGTGGTTTCAGAACAAACAAGAACTCATCAACAGCAGATAAAATTGGTGTTTCAAATGTAATTTTCTGACATAATTTTCTGAACTAGAAAAGCTAATTAGGATCGACCATTTGGTTAGAAACAAATTTGTTTCCTTCTTTTATGTAAATTTAATCTTAAAAGTTGCTGCAAGTGTACTGCCCTACTGCTGGAAATTCGTGACATCAAAGGCGTTAGATTTTGAAACAAGCTCCCAACAGCAGTATTACAGGATCTTATCTAATCAGTCTTTGCCTTTGAGATATCATGGCAGGAACAACGAAAAAGCAAGAAAGACTGCCTGGTTCTGCTGACTGCACTTCCAGCGCAGCACCTCCTCTCTCTCTGATGACCTCACACGCGTTTAATCTAGTCAAAGACATTGACGTTTCCAAGCCCGTGCACTGCACAGCATGTCTACAGCACTATCTACAAGATGTGGAATAAGCACTTGAGGAGGGGAAGGAATGAGCATCTCCATGTTCTCCACCTTATTCCCAAATCTCAGATCTCTCTGAAGTAGAGGTCAATACCAATAACAAAACTGGAATTTACAAATTATGAACCTCAAAGGTTAACTATTGGCCACAGAAGTGTGTGTTTTAAATAGCAGCTTTAAACCACATCTCTCATCAGGCAGGCACTAATCAGGCACTCAGCTCACCAACCACAGCATGAATTAGACAGCAAAGAGTAGCTGTCATGACAAGAGGTACTGTAATCTCAAACAAGGGAAGAAACCAGAAACCAAAACCAAATACCCTGGCAACTTTGAAACTAGGCACAGGTTTCAAACAGCTTAAATGCAAGACATGAAGGCAGAGGTGCTGAACTGATTTTGGAAATTAATAGCAAGAACCATGGCTATGTGCTGCCTCAAGCTTTTCTACAGGTTCCATTTCACCGGTAACCGCTGTCCTGCTCAGCTGTGGCAGTAACGTGCAAAGGGGCACTGTGAGGAGGTCCCCAGGCAACTTCAAGCCTAGCTACTAGAGGAGGTCAAAAAAAATAGCAACAAAAGCAATACAACTGTATTTAAACTCTTGAGCCAGTTATGTCACAAAAGCGCATTCTGTGTGAGTTTTCTTCTACAGGCACTTATGTGGATGTCTGCAGAAACAGTCAACAGAAAATAGCAAGGAAAAATATGTGCTGAGAGGTAGCGTGTGAAGATCTCCCAAGAACTGATAGCTCTGGAGAGCAGCAACCTTGCTGCCCCCCCAGGGACTGATAAAATCAGAACACCAAGAACCTGGCAGATCTGTACAAGGACTGGAGCACACAGAAGTATCAGGGTTACACTGGTACTGTGTAACTTGGACCACATCCAAGAAGGTGCTGGCTCCTGTATATCTGCAAGAGCTACAGGATTACACACGCACATATATGGGTGATTTTTTTTTTTTTTAATGTCTATACTTGTACATGGGTATGTGATGAAAGAAGTACTCCCTAAGTCACTTTCCAAACATCTACACTGAAGATGCGAGTAAAGTGCTGATGTTCCAAGCAGGTAACTATGAAGGACTGTGTGGCGAGGGAACAGCTGAGCTTATCTGCCATTAATAACAACAGCTTGATGCCACTAACAACAATTTAATGAATAAAAGTTGTTCTAGCAAATAGTGGTTGTGATCTGTCTCTCCTCCTGACTCGATCCCCTATCAGGGAAACAGCTGGCCTCATTCATGACAGAAATGCTTAATTGTTCTCCACGTCAGCTTGGTCAGCAAGACCTTGAAGATTCACTGCAGCCTGTCGCAAAGTGCAGTACAGACAAGAGTCTCCCTTTGTGCAAACACATCAATAGGGCTGGGAAAGGGAGTAAAATACCAACAGCACTGAAAAAATTGAAACAGAAACTATCTTCACAGGGCCTGGTAACAAGGAACCCATTCAAAACCCGGTCAGAAACACTTTCAGTTGTGCATCTCTGGCCCATACCCCGTCACACAGCAGCCATACAGCCTTCTTGTGGGTGGCAGAGATCACAGCTGTGAGCAGCAGAGAACCCAAGAGCAGTTGCAACAACAACAGAAGCCAGTATGACTAATCAGAACATGGCTTGGGATATTAGTCTGGCTGCAGACAATGATAAGTCCCTACTTGACAGCACAGCAGTCTCCTGAAGAGATTACTGTCTCCAGGAATGCAATATAATCACTGAACTAAAATCTGGGTTTAACAGAACAAATTTAAAAGCAAATAAACCTGAGTTGCACTGGCTGGACATATTCTTTGCGAAACCGCTTCAGGTCTGCGCCGATGGGCTGCTCCCCCTTCTCGATCGCCAGCCTGTCTGCTTCGGTAGGCTCCGGCTCCGGGATTTCAAACCTATGAACACAAGCACCAGAAAACTGATGGCAATTAAGATAAACACAAACCCTTTACGCAGGATATGAAGAGCAATTTTATTTGCAGAAATCCTGCGCAGTGAAACTCAGGCACTCATCTAGCATCCAGTCTGCCTGGAGCTGCCTTCTCCCCTAGCTATGAGTGCGAACACACCCAGCCCTCACCCTGATAATTCGCTGGTTTCTGGTCATCACAAGATGTCTAGACTAGGATATAAGGTTTTTAACTACCTGCTAGCTTGATTAAGTGAAGATTAGAAGAAAGCTTAAGAGCAGCTTTATCACACTATTAACATGTTGTTTACAGTAAGGGTCTGTGCCCTTCAAACAAACTGCTTAGAGCACTTCAGTTCTTATTTGCACTGAGATGTACCCGGACACGCTCTCATGGCCAAGTGAAGCAGTTCAAAACATTACCAGCCCGCAGCTGAGGCACACTGAGTTCTCTAGCTGGTAAGTAATTCAGGTATTAATTTAACAAACCGGAAAAAAAAGGAAACGTCATTAAAAATGGGCATTGCTGTATCCCTTCTGATAAGTTACTTTTTTTTAAATGAGCTTTCCTGTTTTTCCTGTTTGCCAGACGCATGCCACATGGCACTGAGAACCCGAGCAGAAAAGGAGCAGGTAAACGAACACAAAGGCTTTTTAGTGTCTTCAGAAAGGGTGATCGCTGCTTACCTTTCAATCAGTAAGCTCAGCAGCTCCTGGGGCTTGCAAAAGGAACGGTATGTGGTAAGGAACGTACGTACAAAGTTGGGATCTGTAAAAACAGAATTTTAAAAAGGAGGTTTTTTGTTTTGTTTTGTTTTTTGTTTTTAATCTAATTCCAAAATATCAGAAAAAAAAAAATACCTCCTCACAGGAAAAGTTTGAAGTGCAGAAAATACACTGAAGCTGTAAGTCCAGCACTGTGGTTTAGAACCGATGCAGTTTTCATTTAGCCCTTTGATACATTTCCCCTGTGAAAGTGCTCCACTGCACATGCTATGCTCTCTCAAAAACTGCCTCTCAACCTTGGCACATAGAATGGCTTACACTCACGACACAGGCAGCTATCTAATGATTTCACAAAGACAAGGAAAACACGGCAGAACTAGGGTGCCTACTGTCCTGACACCAAAAATACCTGCACCTCCCCGACCAAACATTCGTCTTACCTGCTCTTCAAAAATCTCCGCGGCAGAGGCTGCGCACGGCCCCCAGACACGCCGCAGCAGCACACAAGCACCCTGTGCAGAGCGGCCAGCAGGGAAAGCATTACAAGCAGCAGAGGCCTTACGAAGCAAATACCTGCAGCAGCTCCAGACGCTGCAACTGCAGAAGGCACCACACCTCCCTCCTGCTGTTCCTCGCCACTAGGTAGGTGTGCTGCCACGAGACGCACCTGCCTGCACACCACTACAGCTCTCAGCGTCAGCCCCCTTCCCCAGCATTTCAGCTGACACCAAGACGTGTTTTAGTTGGCCCACTGATATCTTGGGAGGCACACATCAATCACATCTTGTTTTTCCAGAGTTGTTAGGCACACTCGGTATCACATCCCCAGCACAGCTTTCTGTGCTGTCACCTGCACCAGCACTCCCACCACCCAACCCCGCTGCCTCAAGCTGGCTTGCCCGAGGGATGTGTTTCGTGGCCATGTGCTAAACAGCTCTACCAACAAACTGACCAGCAAAGCAATGCAGGGATCAGAGAGCATCCAGCCCTCTAACACAGCACCGAGGTGCTGCAAGCACAGACGTTTCTCCTCTTGCTCTGCAGTCCCGTGCCTCATTTGAGGGCTGCCTGTCAAACTGGGAAGAAGACTGCAGCCCCCAAAACAAGAGAATCTTCACTCATCCCCACAGCACCAGCCTGGACACTGAGGAAGGTGACAGAGCACACAAACACCAGGTAGTAAAACACTACAGACACACCTGCCTTAAAAAAAATCCTAATTAAATGTTCAGTTACACAAACACAGTTCCACCAATTTCAATAATGTTAATTTAATTTCTTTCAATTCCACTCCTGTAGAAAAACCCACATTGTGAATAAGCAAGCTGATACACAAACCACTTTCCTGTGGGCCCTGAAGGGCCATCATCCGGTCCTAACCCTCCCATCCCTGCAGCAGAGCCCCTCACACAGCCACCCTGCACGCAGCAGCTGCCTGAGCTGCTTGGAAGCAAATGGAGGCTGAAACGCAGGAAACCCAGGCCGAGAGGAGTGCAGGGGCAGGCTCACTCATGTGGATTTGGGGTTGTTCAGCGTTTCTTTTTTCCTGCGGTTCTGTAAACCACCTTGAACCTGTCAGCGCTCGGTGCAGGCTGCTCACCCCAGCAGTCATCAACGTGCAGCCAGTGAATTTCTTCCAAGAGGCACGCAAAAGGTTAAGGAAGACACTTCTTTCAAGCAAGCTTAAATTCCCTGCAAAGCACTGCTCAATGCTTTTAAGGGATCCTATACAGGAACGCGCCTGCAAACTAGCAGTAATGGTGCTCTCACTCTGTGATAACGCTGCTGGGTTTGCACCCCAGGCCTGGCCCGTTCTGCTTCTACCTCACATCTACCTTCACTCTTCAGTATTATTTCTGACACTTTGCAAAGAAAATCTTCCTCTCACCACTCTGCTCTGGAATTCTCTTAAAATGGGGACTGCTCCTCTGCTTCCTGACCCATGCAGGTGCCTTTATTTTCTTTTTTAGGTAATTTTTGTAAATCCCATTCTCAATACAATGGAAAATACAAGCCGAGTGCTTCTGATAGCAGCTCACGAGTTACATACAGGAGACTAACAGCTGCGTCTGCTACTCTGCATCTGCTGCCTCCCATGGCATCCCAGCACCAACTGGTGAGCTCTTCCACAGGACAGAGGGCATTCTGCAAATGGAGAGCCTCTGTGCTGGAACAAACCTGCTCCAAACAAACCTGAAACTAATGCACATGTACACCAAGCTGAGCAGCTGAAAATGCACTTTCACCTAAATACAAAGATAAAGCACTGTCAAGTTCGGCTAGGAGTCCCTCCGCATGCTGTTAGCTATTGAATCGCCCGTGTGGAGGCAGGATTTGTTAGTCTTGGCTCCAAGCACTGTTTGGAAAAAAAGCACACAGAAACCCAAGAGGCAATGCTTTCCCTGAAGATCCCTCCAGGGCCTAAGTGGAAAGCACTTGTGCTATCAAAACCTCTGAAGCAATGCTGTCAAACTAATTCCCAAACACACCAGCTCATTCAGAAAAGGAGATGCACCTTAGCATGCCACAGAAACCCAGCGCATTTTAGAACTGGATGACACAGAATTCACACAGACAGCACAGCTGTGGGTTACGTGCATGACAACAACCTGCACCAATACTGAATTTCAGCGTGTGGCCAATGAGAAACACCACCTCCCCTTTTTTCTTTACGATACGCAGCTCAAGACAACCCAGCTTTGGCTGTTAGAACAGCGTGCATGTTTCTAAGACTCGTACATAAGATCTGTCGCTTCACATAACTTCAATTTTCACTCCTGTGGCTTTGAGACAGTGTTTCACAGGGAACTCTGAAGAACTGACTGCTATTTGCCTTCCTTCCTACTGAGGGACTTCAGAAAGCAGCAGGTTGAAGCATGACAAATAACTTTCAATGCTGCTTCTCCTCCACACAGCCTGCAACAACCCTGCTGCTTTAGCCATGGGAAACAGATGAGCAAAGGTTTAACAGAAAGCATCGGCAGTTCCCACTGGAGCACTGTCATGTCGTGGGTTTGCATGCCCAAAGTCTTCTTACAGCTTTGCTATCAAAGCCACTTGGTTTAATAACAGATATTGGTTACTTCTGCAAATCTCACTTTACATTTAACTAAGCGCAGCGAAAAAAGCAGACAGAAGAGCAAGGGACTAACTTACTAATCCATGCAAGCACCACCTTAAAACACACATCTACAGCAAACGCCCAGGGTACCTGCATACATGTGGTACGTCAGCCTTTCGATTAACTTCACCACCGTTCCTCCTTTGATGATAGGAATTCCATTCCTGCTTTGCAAGTTGTCCTCAAAAACAATGTTATCCTCAGAGTCTTCCACTACGAAACGATACACGTTTGGGCTGGGCAGCCTCAGCGGCTGTTCATTTTCTTCTTGCAGTAACACTGAGTCAAGCATCCTGTCCAGAGTACTCCGATACTGGAGGGAAATCAGAGCAGCCATCCAATTGCTCTTCTCTTCAGCAGACTTGGCAGCGAAGAGTATACTGTTTTCATCTTTAGACACCAGTTCAAAAGCATGTTTGTACTCAGATGTGTCATCTTTATCAATAATCTGTATTTTTCTCATGATTATTTTTTCCTTCAGTCTGTACTCGGCGTTGCTGTACCCGGGAAGCCGCGACTGGCCGTGGTTGGTTTTACAGCTGATCATTAAGCCATCAAAGAGAAAGATGTGGCGCTCATGCTTGGCTCCTATTCTTGTCAAGGTGCCTTCCATTATGAACTCATTACAGCACTGCCCAATATCTTTGCCTTCCCAGCCATCAATGTTTTTCTGGATTTCATTCATTTTCTTGATGGCCAAGTGCTTGCTTCTTATCTGTCGGTTATAGAAGCGACAGACTGGCTCCCTTGGATGAATAAAAGAAGAAGTCATGATGGCACATTCCAGGTTTGCCATCCCAAGAGACCAAAAATCAACTAAATTAATTGCTTAGCATTACTTCTTTTCCCATTAACGCCCTAACCAAGTTCTTTGCTCCAAATAAACTACATGCAGTGCTTTTGCTAGTGAAAGAGTAAGATACCAACATCATTCAGAGAAGTGGACTGAGAAGGCTTTGGGCTGCTGCGAGCCCACTTACAACGAAAACAGGCATAAAGACATGTCTTGAAAAGCAAACACACACACTAACTAGAAAAAAAAAAATACAATGCAACAATTCCTTCCACATAATTTCTCTCTTTCTCTGCCAGCGCTGGAAAACCAGCGCAGCTTTGTGGATGCTTACCCAGGCCGACGTCTCGGGGAGTGTTTGCTGTAGATGCGCTCCATGCTGCACTGCAGGTTCAGAAGAGCAGTGATGGCTTGTTTCAAGCACTCCCGATCCTCTTCGTCTTCACTGCACTCCTGCAGCTGCTGTAACAGAAGGAACATTTTTCTCTCAGGTTTGTCTAACGGGCAGAAGGGCAGGGAGGCTGACTGACATCCTTACAGGGTGTTCCACAGCACTCGGTGAAATCAATGACTTCGGGTCAATGAAGAGCTATCCCTCGGAGCACACCCCGAACTAGCTACGCATGTAACCAAAAAACATGGCAGATACTCAGCAACAGTCTGTAGCAGCAAGGCAGAGAGCAGCTGGGAGTTTAGAAAGACAACCCTTTTGCTCCCAAGAGCCAGTGCTCCTTGTCAGAGACCTTTTTCTGTGATCTTTTCAAAAAAACTCTGTCACAACTGATAATACTTTTGTTGAACACTTTGGAGGTTTGAAGTAGTGAGGGATTAAATGCTCTTTTATGTAACTGCATGTAATATTCCTTCAATGAGTCAATTAATCTTCACGTTTCGGAGCACATTTAGAATGACCAAGATTCACTCTCTTCTCACTGTTCTAATTTCAGCCATCCTCAGCAAATGCACGCGTTTCAGGAGGAAACATCAACTCTGCCTGACAAATGCTCCCCCACTAAATAAAGTCTGAAATTCACAATTTGCCACTAACAGCAAAACGTGGCCAGTGAGAATCAGCACAAAGACTAGATCTGTCTCTGCCACAAGGCAGAAACCCCCTGGGTCTGACCTTTTTCAAGCTGTCACATCACCTCCACACACTTAACAGCAGTCCACTTTGAGAAAGGCCATCATCATGATGGCCAGGTCAAGGCCATCGCTCCTAAAGCGCTACTGATATAAATAAGGGGCTAAAACCAAAAATCTCTTTCATGTTCAAGATGGTGTAATTTAAAATTCAGGCAAACAGAATTGCTGCGCAATATGAAGACAACATGCCACGCCATTTCTGATAACCTGTTTCACCTACATACTTTAAGAGAAATCTTACTTACTCAGCATGGCAGAAGCCTTCTTTTCCTTTCCCCACTATGTTCCCTCAGCAAGGATATGTAGCTTCCTCTAAAAGTAATTGAGAGAACAGGATTTGACCAGATTGGCCCACTCTCTTCGTGTAATCTAAATTACTAAAACTTCTATTTTGCAAATGCCCAAACAACCTCCATCTTGCATATTAGAGAAACGAAAGGTTCACAGCCAGAAATTTTTAGGAAGTTTATGAGCTGAGGAACAGCACAGGGAAGGGAAAAACAAGATGTCTAGCTCTGTGGAAACTCTTCTTCTCCTCTGTATGAGCCATAGAAACGCAAAGAACACAAAAATGGCTTAAGAAGTGCAAAATCCTAGATGTGGCAAGAGCTCCTGAGCCTGATAAAACACTCTTCCTCCCCACGTCCTGAGCGCAATTTCTTGCATACTGATAAAGCCTTTTGCCATGTTTGAGACTTTTCCTTTTGCACATACCCTTCCAAAGCGAGAGCTTTGCCAGTTGGCAGATGGCATACTTTGCTTTTTGTTGGTTGGTGGTGTTATTGAAAACACAACCCCCGCTTGTCCAGTGATCTAACCCACTTCGACACCTTAACACAGAGATTCCCGATGATCAGGCAGACCACCTGAAGTGTGTCACCTTCTCTGTAATCCCTGGACCAACATCTGCTTTTCCAAATGCCTGCTCTCACCGCGCGTCTTTCTGCTTGAACAGCAGATGCAAAAGCGTAACGCTTGCTGGACAGAAAATATGTAAATCTTTAGGAAAAGGGAAAAAAGGGTCCTGCTTACATCAGATATATTTAAGAACTCAATATGAATATATATATATATATTATATATATATATATTTAAGAATACCGGTGATAATAAATTAAGAGTATTAATTATCCACATTTATTATACAGAAAACTGTCAGTAAACAGTGATGAAGCACAGGATTCATCAAAGAAATGATGCCATGGTGATCCTGCAGCACACTGCCCCGGGCTTCTCTGCCTGTGTCAGTGATTAGGTAACGGTGGAAAAGTTCAAAAGCAGAATGTCATTGATTTTGGGTTGCTTGACACCAACACAGCAAGTCACATGCAAGAGTCAGGGGTAATGTTGTGCCTGACAGTCGCATGAGAAGGAAGGATAACGCTCCAGGCAATAAAGGAAAGCCTGCTCGGACGTAAACACAGACTTGAACTGCTTATTTTCAGGATTTTAAAGACTTTTCTATCTTGCACTCGCAGTTGTGCAGGACCAGGATGGACTACATGACCCCCTGAGCTCTCCCGGGTGCATTCCTGAACTGTTGTACTGGCAGACAAATGGCATTCATGAAAACGTTACTGGAGCTTCAAGGACTGCTGACACGCTGAGCGCTCCTGCGCACGGCTGGCATCCAGCTGTTTGTCCTCACAAGTGTTAAGCAGCGTTTTGAAACACGGGCTACTCTGATCATCGGTTTAGGAGGTCACAACCAGAACATGCTTGTTATCTGTTTGCAAGACCTAACAGTTTTTGCTCACGACCGGCTGTTTTCCAAAGCACTCCTTCAGTGTGTCCCTTCAGCCTCTGCTGTAGTTATTTGCTGTGAAACAACCCGTGGGGACGTTTGCCTTCTGCCACCTGAACAAGCAATCAACATCAGCACAGAGAGGTGACAGCAGGGCCTGCCCCCTGACTCAGGGTGTTCAAGGCTGCTTCCCGGTGACCTCTACTGCTGATAACCAAGAGCAGACAAACCAAGCAAGATTCTGCCTCCTGCTTTAGGAAAGCACGAGCAGGTTTCTGCACCAAGGAGCAACGTGCTGCAGCCTGAAGGCATTTTCAAGCTTCTCACACTTTCATTTCATTCATTTCAGTTTTGCTGTTTGGCAAAAGAGCAAACATCAGGGCTGGCACTTCTGTAAATCATTTGGTATTTTATTTACCTCCCAATTCAGTTGCTTTTGGGGTTTTAGGGTGTTTGGTAACTTTCTTTAGGAGCAACTGTCTCAAACTCAGGTTCTCTCTCTACTGAAGCCCTGAAACTATTTTGAGTATTCTGCTCCTTTCCCACTTTCATTTTTACAATTCCTTTTTCAACCAAGGTTCCTAGAGCCAAATACAATGGCAACAACAGTCACCAGTACTTTCTAACATACCAGCATTGTTGAATAAATGCTTTCTCTAGCCCTACAAACACTCTGCTTTTTGAAAATCTCTGCTGTAGATTTAGGAGGTCTTCAAAACGCAAGATGAAATTCAAATTTTAAACTGGCAACTGAAGGGATCACAACAAAAGATCTCATCATTTTCACTATTAGAATTCCCTAGTTAAGAACAAGCATTGCCTACTCATCTTTCATCCAGAATCCTGTTGTAGTATCAAAGATGAAACCAAAAAGAAATATTTTTTTTTGCACTGTGCCAGACTTTATTTTTTGAGCTATGAGGCAGTTCTAAGAATGTGCATGTATAAGCTGACCCCATCAATGTCTGCTGGAGTTAAGAGCAGGCTCAGAGTCCCCATGAGACAGAGAACTCTTACAGCACTGCAGACAGGCTGTGAAAAATGAATCGTCCTCTTAGCGCAATGGTTTAAACACAAAAAGCAACCACCCCTTCCTGTCACTGAAGAAAAAACTTCCAAGCACTGCATCTTAAATTTGAAAATTGCAAAACACAACCCTGATCAGTAAGACATACATGATGTTATTTCCCTAAAATCAGACAAACACTACACAGCCTGTAAACACCTAGATTCTCCTGAAGCTGGGCCTTGTTGTGGGTGCCCCATCCTTGGGGGTGCTCCAGGCCGGGCTGGGTGGGNCAGCCCCTGGCAGGGGCTGGGAGGCTCTGGGGTCCCTTCCAACTCAACCATGCTGTGATTCTATGACATGATATGAACCTTGTGGATGTACTCTAATTGCCAGCTTTAAGACACAATGGATCGTTAATTAGCCTGACCCACAGCACAATACAGGTCACTAAACCAACTGTGTCCTTCAAACAGACAACCATATTTTAAGAAGTTCCAGTGATTTACCACATGCAGCTGACCCCCTGGAAAGGGAGGTTACACTGTTTTGATAGGGAGATGTTAAGTTACCAGCTGCAGTGCTCACTTCACAGCAAGGCTCGCAGACCTGCGCTGTGCTTCTGCTCGCAGCCTTCAGTTCGTCAGTCACTTCCCATGTATTTTGTTCTTGAAGCTCTCCTCACAGAAACACAAGCTTTACGAAGGCAAGTGTTAGAGCTATGGCAACGTACATCTTCTCAGTGCAGACAGTGCAGTAATTTGGAGAAAAGTTCACTGAGAGTTACGG
>VXAV01002722.1:64319-90525 GCA_013399715.1 Alectura lathami | reverse complement strand
AGATCTTTTTTTTTTTTTTTTTTTTTTTTTTAGCTTTGTTAACTTTTTTCCTAAACTGACTATGACAGAAACACTTGCAGATTTAAAATTTACTGAAGTTACTAACTCTGAGATGGTGGGAATCCACGCGCTGCAGACGTGTGGTTCATGGCTCAAATCAAATGACCAATATTCACTCATCTAAGTCAGGATATGCAAAGCCACAGCAGAGACTATTCTGAACTTAAAAAAAAAAGTCAGGTCCAACTGCTTTTTTTTTTTTTTTTTTGCTCGAGTTTCTCTACTTTTGAGAAGATTTTACACTGCATTACAGATGTTCTAGGTTGCAAAGTTTCCAGGTTTTCCTTCATTCAAGCAAAATCCTCTGAAATGCAAAGGAAGACAATAGAACGCTTAGACCTGCACAACACTGTTTCTTACACTGAGAACATACAAAGGGTGATTTCTGATGCCATTAACAAAATGCCAGCTGTAGCCATGGGATATTTCACCCATTCCTTGTAAGTATATCCCATTTAGTTAATAATTCACTTAACTTTATTAACACTACAAACTTTCCTAACACAATAGAGAAAATAGAAACTTTTTTTTTTTTTTTGCACAATCCTCAACTGCTTAAAAAAGCTCTAAGTATTTTTCAAGATACTGCATTTCCTACAGCAGGACTGCTTTTTCTTATTCAAGAATGACTATTATAGATCTCAGATGTTAAATTTCTGCTGACTGCTGGCCTCTGGTCTCATAACTCACGGCAGAAACATTTGCTCGTAAGCAAAACAGATACGAGCTTCATTACTTTTTGGCTTTTAGCTGCTATACCCAAGGGAAGTATCCACTGAAGTGAACCACCTTGCTAGTGCACAGCAGAGTAAAATACATGCAAGCCATCTGCTGTCAAATCGAGCAAGGGTATTCTAATGGAAGCAATGCCTCAGTGCACAGAAATGCTCATACAGGCTAGATGCCAAGACAAACCGTTCGTATGACAAGACCCCCAAAATACTTCCCACAGGAATAACCATTTAGCAACTACATCAGAATTCCTTACAGCTTGCGTATTTCATCAGTGCTGTTTCTTAGATGATAGAAAATAAGAAAATAATAGCGCTTATTTTCCTTCCTCCTCACCATGGAGAAAGCGTGGTACAGCAAGAAAACTGGTGTTTTTGGTGGTACGTCTTCCATTTGGTACTCAGGGCAAATGGCTGAGCAGTAAGAACAGATTATTCTGACTCTGCTGAAGTGCTCCCCACAGCAAGATCAGCTGAGTGCAGCGCGACCTGACACTGAGAACACTCATCAGAATTATGCTCAGCTTTTTACTGAATGAACACAAAACGCAGAACTCAAGTAAAGAAAGGATTAGATTTGTGTATTACATTTTAAACTATATTAGCGCTCATGTTCAATAAAGGTTTATATAATTTTATTAAATATACAATTACTTCAAATGTTCCTATCAGAGCAATAGGCGCTTCTGAGGATTTCTCACATGAACTTGCTTTTCAGACATACCCTGATGTCAATTTGATGTCTGCCATACTTTTTGATTTTAAGTAGCAGTAAGTAAAATCTAATTGCTTATTTAAAAGCTCGAACTGCCCACAATAAGAAAAGTTTTTAGCAGAAAACAAGAGTGTGGCTTCACTTACCTGCAGCAGCTCAAAGTAGTGCAAACAATGATAGACTGGGATGAGCATGAGTCGCGGCAGCACGTATCGTACAGCTTCCTTAAACCCTTCAGCAGTAGACTGAAGATGAAAAATAAAAAGGGTCACTTACAATACACAGATCAGGGCTGGACAAAGCCCTGAGCACCCTGGTGGAATTCTGAAGTTAGCCCTACTGCCAGCAGGATGCCTGGGCCAGGCACAGGCAGGGTGCCCCTTCCGATGGGCACTACTCTGTGCTTAGAAGTGAGGAAGACACTGAATTTTGCAGAAACATTTGTCTAACACGACTCTCTGTAAGGTTCAGAGAAATGGTCTGATGTCCAGCAACAGAACCTATAAACCCTTCTCCAGACACTTGCAAGCACTGTTTTCTGTCAGCAGCTGGGTGGACTTCAGTGCATACTCACTAGCAAGCCCACAGCTGTAAAACCACCTCCAACCCTGACAAGTGCCGGCCCAATCTCGCTCCTTAAAAAGGTGGCCAGAAGCAGCAAATTGAATATAAAAGCTAGAGGATCAAGCTGTCCACAACTTATTTCATAGGCACCCTTTAATAAACAGGACGCTCACACTGCCACCCTTAGCACTGTCTGCAGCATGCAGTTAACTGCAACAGTTCAAGGTGACAACACCTGAAAACAACGCACCGTCCATGGCTAAGCTGCACACATGATTCCAGTCACACCTCAGAATGCACAACGATGCTTGCACCCCTTTCAGCATAACGGGTGTTACTGTGGGCCACAGCTTGCTGCAGATGTTAAAGCAAACATCAGAATGTTAAAGAGCAGCCAGGACTCCTGTACTTGTCACCAGCTTCCCTCTGATGACCCCGGCTCTGAATTATGCATGCTGTGCCTCAGTCTACATCCAATACACCACAGGAATATGGAGGTATCACCGCATTTTGAAGAAATTACTATCTCCCCTTCCTCAGAAGCTGAGATTTCACAAGTTTTTGAGTTAGAAAATGCATTAGAAACCTTTTCCCATTCCCAGCAGAGTAAGATGGTCCAGCTTAGCGAGGAGAGGAACCACTCCAGCTCCAGGCAAATAGAAATGGCAGGTATGGCAGGCAGCCCTCTATTCTAAACCTTCAAAACATGAGAACCAAACCAATTCAACATTTCTCACATGCACTTACCTGAAAGTGAAGAGCAACAGCAGGCTTTGCCATTAAGTTATTAAAATGTTCATGAAATTGTGGAGAGAGAATATCCTGGGACAAGGTTTCGTACGGATCAAAGGCTTGCTCCTAAATAAAGGCAGAGAATTACATGCATATAGGAAGAATGCAAGCTATTTCTGTGCCTGTTGGTAGAATTCATCCTGTTAATAAGCAAATACACAAGTAAAATTTATCAAAAAATCCGTTTTGCATTACAAAGATATTCATTAATCCACAAATCTTTTTGCTCCTCAATTCTAACTGCACTCATTTTCTCAGCATTTGTAAATCTTACCATACCTACCACTAACACGAACTGATTTAGAAACAGTGAGAACCAAGAAAAGCTCTGGCTTTCAGCCCACCCACATTTCACAAAGAATGGTTCATCCGCCTCCTCTCTGTCAGTCAGGAACAGCAACTCGGAAAGAAGTGCAGGTGAAGTGACACTGCAGGTGAACTTTGGAGGCTGTCACAAGGAGGCATTGTTGTACCATCACCAGCTCAGAATGCAGTGCTTCAGGATGGTCTGTTGTGAGCACTGACCTTCTGTGTGCTACTCTGGCCATGTGGTAAAGCTACCACATGTGGACAGAGTAACAGCTCCGAGATTCTGTCAAATTAAATTCCTCTAAGAGGGAATGAACGTGCCTTTGGGGGCTAACACTGACCAGCAGAAAGCACCTGTCTGGCTCTTGTGGAACTCTTGTGAAAAGCATGGAGAAGCAAGAGTAGGTTGAGCAGAATGTCCAAAAGATTGCCAGAAACAAGAGAGTCTTAATGGAGCTTACGTACAGTCCCACCAACTCCAAGACAGTGTACGCGGAGATGAGATAAAACAAAGCCTGCACAGAGCTGAGGCCTCCACAGCTTCCAGCTGGGAGATCTCCACCACGATGCTCTGAGTACACCAAGCAGTCTGTGCCGGACGGCACCAAGGATGCAGGACAACACCAAGAGGCTCAGGTGTGGGAATCACGACTCTAGATGGAGCATCTGGCTGCGATTCTGTGACACCAACTGCAGCAGGATGGGACGGAAACCTGACTTCACATGAATCTCTGCAGGAATAATTTCTGACCACCTGCTCCAAAGCCTGTCAGGCTGTTCCTGAGTCTGCAGATTCACTGGGCTGAATCACTCATGAATCACGAGTTAGGTGCTGCTGATGGCACGATGCCCAGAACAAGCACATCCCTCTTTCCACCTGAACGCAGAAGCGCTGGTGAGAATGCATGCTGCAGAATTTGGGAGGATGGAGCACCACAGGAGCTCGTCTGAACATTAGGGGAAGGCCCAAGCTCTGAGAGCACAGGGCATTTCCTACCTCTCACATGCAAATTCTTATCACCACTCTCAGCTGTCCCAGACAAGTTCTAATCATCACTGTCTGTTCACATAAGATTCTATCTCGTGGTGGGAAAAAAAGAGAGTTGGCAGTTTAGCAGCAGCAGCTGAGGAGAAATGAGCAGAAACTAAGAGAACAGGCTGATTTTCTTGAGCAGAACCTGAGTGCAGCTCACAGCCTGTTTTCTCAGTACATTCCACTTCTGCCCACTGCCTAGAAGCACACAGTGTGGGGGTCTCATTTGGCACCATCCAAATTAAAGATGGGGAAGACTGCACTGCTCACATGGTTTCTTTTTGCCACACCAGCCAAGAGCAAAAATGGACTGAAAGCTCTGCAGAAGCAGCAAATCACCTGTGGGTGGGGGTCCAGCTGCACGCAGGGATAGACAGATGTGGCTGCACTACTCCATGGGCTCTCCTCTGTGCCACAGGACACCAGCACTGAGAGCAGTATTGAGCTGGAACTACTCAAAATGTAATCTTGCATGCAAATCTTCAGGGGGAGTCAGGCCAACACATTTATTACGTGTTATTTAGCTGCTTTTTACTGCATTTTAGACGTGTTTTCAGTTTCTTCCACTCAGACTTTAGTCAATATTTCAAGTTTTTGGTTTGTTTTTCAAACATAAGGTTGAACCATACTGCATTAGTTATCTTCTCCAAAAGAAAATCAGAAAAAAATTATTCAATGGAGACATTAATTTGATGCCTGTGTTAATTATCTTAATACGGTATGTAGTTCTGGACTGGTGTTCGTAACTTTCAGCCCCTTTTGTTGTGCAGCTGTTTCCACATTTTTCACTTTGTGGATACCTAAGATGTCTCCTATGAAAATGCAAATACCAGCGCAAGTTTACAACCTACTGACAATAACCTTGCTTTGTTAGCTGCCTTCTGAAGGCCACTTCAAGACAGGCACAGAGACACTCTGCCCTCAGTCCTGACATCCTCCTGCCAACAACTGAACACCACTAATGAGATTATCTGAGGCAATCATTAAAAACATACTGCTGTATTTAGAACTGTAAAAGTTAGTATAAAGTTAAAAAAAAAAAAAAAAGTATTTTACCAACATATTAGCAAATATCCATCTCCCACTCACGTGTCAGGCATCAAGTTTTTGCATTTCTTTCACACCAGTGAAAACTTTTATCTTCCCCATACTTCCCTCAACTTCACAAAAACACCAAAATATTTATGTTAAAACCTTCCAGAGGACTCTTGCAGAAAAACAGACAAAGCAGGAAAATTCCATGTTGCAAGTGCTGATTGTTTTTAATTATCCTTCCAGATAAGCTGAAGGACCTTTATAATGGAAACACCAAGCAAACGAGCCTGGCAGTGAGACAGGCAGCTCAAGTAAACACTCTGTTTTCAGATGTCTCTTTAATGATCCCTTTTACACATATTCAGAGAAAGATGATCTAAACCTGTGAGATTATCAGGTGAACAGTGTGGTTATTAAGTAGGTCTTCTCCTGTGTTAACTGAATTCTCAAACTCAAACTTACTACCTGCATAAAAAGTAGGTTTGAAGAACAATGTTCTCCATTGCCCAGTAAAGCTTTGCAGTCAGATTTTTACTCACTGAGAAGAAAGACTCATAGAATGGTTTGGGTTGGAAGGGACCTTGAAGATCTAGTTCCACCCCCCTGCCATGGGCAGGGACACCTCCCACTAGAACCAGGCTGCTCAGAGCCCCATCCAGCCTGGCCTTGAACACTGCCAGGGAGGGGGCAGCCACAGCCTCTCTGGGCAACCTGTGCCAGTGTCTCACCACCCTCACAGGAAAGAATTTCTTCCTAGTATCTAGCCGAAATCTCCCCTCTTCCAGTTGTGGCCATTACCCCTCATTGATTTGTTTCCCTGAAAGAACAGGATGCCTAAGAGCAGCTTTTGCAATAAACAAATATGTAAGTTTTCCAGGATTGTGCTGTACTATTCCAAATTTTAAGTCTTTTTTCAATTTCCATACAATAGCTACTGTAATTTGTTGTTCAAATGCTTCTCCTCATGACGGTAGAAGCAACTACGCTTTAACATTTTAAGAGCTAAGACCTATTCTACCAGACTTATCTACTGACATACCACAAGAGCGGCTAATTGAAATACAGCCAGTGAAACTTGATCTTTATGCTGTATTCCTAACTGAGCAGCACATGGGCTGAAGGATGTATTCTTCACACTCCCACAACATAATTCTTTTCCAAATGGCACTGGTTCATGCACTCCTCTGATTTCAAAAATTAGACATACTTAGAAGTGAAATGGAAAAGTTCTCGCTTATTTTGTGCCCCTCCATGCCGAATTCCAGAGCAGTTTTGTACTCTGCTTTCAGGTCATGAAGATATCTACATACTTAACTTACTTTGTTTGATGAAACCAAGCTCCCTCTCACTGTAAAGTCCTTTTTCCAAAACTACTTCTGTGACTCTATTCTGCAGTCTTTTCATTATTTGAAGGCCCCGTTTAAAAATCAAAGCCAGAAAATATAACAAAAGAACTGTCAATAACATTCCAGTATGAGCCACACCAATCCCAGGTGCAGTGCCTCCCTTTAATTCCTGCTCTTTAATATCTATTTTATAGGTCAATCGGTACCAAAAGTACTTTTGCTACAATACCAAACAGTAACTCAGTTCCCTGTCTGTTTCCATGGGTCATTCTCTTCCAGTCATTGCTTTGCAGAGACATTTCCCATTCCAGGCGTGTAACAATGTATTTGTCTCTGCCTATTTCAAGTCACTCATCTTGCAGACTTATGTCCAACTGCCACAACTCTTGGGCAGCACTGGACCCAATACGAAAGCCTACAGAACTCAGTGTACCACCTTCCTCCAGTAAGCAATCCCAGACAATTGCTTTCCAAATCCACATCCCTACAGGGCTGTAGCAATTAATTCCCACTCTGAACTAAGATTCTAGCTCTGTGCTCGCCTTTTATTTTATTTATTTTTACCTCCTGTGACAGGCAGAAAACATACTTGAGTTTACCTGTTGGAGGATGGGTAGGGAAGACCTCTGTTCAAAGCTTGTTAGAACCACTTAATAAATTCATTGGCGATATTAGAGTCGTGACCAAAAGTTTACTTAGAAAACAAAACCATCAGTTAAAAAAAAAAAAAAATTAAAAGCAAAACAAAACTCTTACCTCTGCAAGATCCTCAAAGCAGCTGCCAGCCAGAGGATGCGGACTGCTCTCATCAGTCATTTCAACAGTATCCTCAATCAATCCCAAAAGCTTCACTGTCAACTCATGAATATCTGAAATGTTGCTGAATATCACATCGATATCCTGCAAACATACAACCTATCTTAGTAGTGTTCAGAGTCATTTACCTTGCTTATGTGAATAGCAGAGCATTTTTCATGAAGTCTGAACCAAGACGTAAGCGGAAAGGAGCTAGGAAGAAAGCGAAGTTACATGCTCTTCCCAGCCTGCAGGCTTGTCTGGGCACATCCAGCCTTGCACAATGCTCACCCCAGTGAAAGAAAGCACACCATCCTTCCCAGGCTGCAGCAGCAGCAGGCCTGGTACAGTCTGTTCAGTGCTCTGGACAGAAATCTCCAGCCTCTTCACCCACAAGTCACAGCTGTGATTTTCCCCTCTGCTGGTTCTTGTCTCATGACACAACAGAAAGGATTTAATGCTGCTCCACGGTCAGATCCTCAAAATCACATATAAAACTAAAGCAAGCTACTTGGCTACTTCAGCCAAATACTACCTGGGGTCAGAGGAGTTGGCAGTTTCCTTCTCCAAATCCTGCTTTTAGACTTTTCAAACCACACACCACAAACGCGCCCAACTATGCCATCTCTTCCAATGAGCCGCCTTCTTTTAACCTCTCGGAAACACTTCTCAGAAAGCCTTCCTGCCCTAACTAGCCCTGCAGCTAACCCAGCCTCCTGCTAGCCCTAAGACCATGGCAAGCTCTTCAAGGGAACAAGCAATTTAAGTCTTTCCTACCCATTCCCAAATAACAAACGAATATTCTTCAGCTCCAGAACACCACATCCTTCTACTCCTATCTTCTTCACTTGAATTCTGTCCCCGCATCTGCATAAATCTCTGATGTCCTATAAGCTACTGAGGGACCTCCACACTCTGCAGTAACGGGTACATCTTCTGTCGTCTCTTTTTAACCTTCTGGTATTACCTAAGAACCCCAGTTTAGGTTTTGCTGCCCTTCTCCTTCCTCCCAAGTGAAGGACTCACTAATCTCACTACTTCTACTTCTCTTTGAAGAGCTGTGCTTCTCCTTTAAGAGTCTAGCATCCTGAAATTTGCCACAAATACAATTTCAGTCAATTATCAAGGACTTTAACCATTTATCAAGCAGAGATTTCCCTTACAGTCACATGCTAGAGAATCTGGAGCCAAGGGCTGTTTTGCCTGCAGCTTCCACAGAAAGGGGTGCCCTGGAGTAGGGTTCAAATGTTGACTCAAGCACTCACCTGCATTCTCTGTACATGCAGGTAGACAATTCCTGTGCTAAGCAGAAGTGTAACTATTGCCTACAAGATCAAGAGGCACCAGCTATCTCTGGCATCCAGCAAGGAATCCTGTCCATCAAGCTTCGTTCTGAGAACAGTGCTCTTCATACTATTAATGGCAACTCCTTCCTTTTATTTCATATACAGTCAGCACTTGCTATGCACTGACATACAATAAATCAAACCCAATTTTACCTCCAATGTGATCAATGCAAAATTGATTTGTTATGGCTGCTAATGGAGAAACTAGCATTGCACATCAATAACTATCAAAGGGCTTACATTAGGTGTGAACAATTTTCTGTTTGACAGGAAAGCTTCCCGAAATACTTTTATTATCAGATTCAGCTCCCGCAGATACTGCCTTTCTTCTGCAATTTCGTTTCTCACTAGGTCATAGTAGTTGAGCTCCCCAGAAGAAGAGGGCTCGTCTTCACAGAGGGAAACCAAGCCAATGTCATCCTGATCGAACATATCCATCAACACCTAGCAAAGAAATGAAAGAAAATTACACGCAAGCCTGATTTTAACACTTGGCTCAAGCTCAGCTATTTCAATGCGTTCAGAGAAATCCTTTGAGTTTTTAATACAATACTTTCTGTGATCACTTTCACAAGGGAGTAATATTTGAACTTTGGCAGCAGAAGGCTGGAACAGTTGCCAAAGCCATTTTCCCCTTTATAAGTTAGTACGACCTAGAAAACAAGTTACAATTCATGCAGAACCAACTCTGAAAACACAGCATCCTGCCTACGCTTTTGATAAAATCCTCCTGCTAAAGACAAAATCCAACACAAATGTTTCTTGTACTAATGAGGACGGAAAACTAAAGGTCTCTTCTGTATTATAAAGATGGGAAGAGCTGTCATTACAAAGTGACAGCAGGAGGCTGTAACAGAGCTGAGAAATAAAGGAGAACTTTTTCTGTCCTTATATTGCTTTAAGAAGCATTACTGTTCCAAAACTGGCTGAAGTTAAGTCTTTACCATGACAGGTCTGGCAAGAATAGGATAGATGCTTCTGCGCTTCAGTAAGACTCCCTCCTACCTCACTCCAGCTGTACCCTCTAAAAAAATCACCTCCAGTACCTACCTGTCCAAAGACTACTTCAGTGCCACTCCTTACCTTGTCGGCACACATGGACACTTTGATGTCCTGCTGGGAGATCTCGAAGTGCCGTATATTGAAGACATAGTTTCCAGCCAGCTTTAAAATGTCAGCTGAGATGTATTCCAAGACAGCCACAATATACAGGGAGACATGGTAATCTACTTTATAACCTAGGACCTCCTGCAAATTGAAAACAAGAGGAAAAATGCTATTTATTCCAAAAATCCATATGGAATGACAATTAATGCATTTGGTTTTCTACCAAAATTCATCTCATCTGTGCTGATAATTTGCAGCAACGCAACAGCAAGGGCAAAGGACATCAAAAGGAAACCTGATCAACAGCCTCAAAGCACGTGCTTGCAGACATCTCCCTGTGCTACTCTGCCACGTACTGACTAGTTGGAAAGCTACAGAAATTACAGTAATCCTTCCCCTAAAAAACGACAGACCTAAAAAATCGGATTCCTTCAAGAAGGGACTTCACCAAACTAATCTCGTCTTTAAATTTTAGCCTACATCTACACTTATTGTAGGACTGTGGCCAAACTTGCACCCTTCCAAAAAGGGCAGGCTTCGTTCTGAATTGCTTTTGATGGAAAAGTTTGAAGTCTGAAAAGAAAAAAATAGAACAAGGATGGATGTTACAGTTTATTTCTGTGGTAAGTGTTCCGCCTTCTGCACAGCATGAACCACACAGTCAGCGTAAGGTCACGCTAGTGTCGTTCCTATCATATTTAGATGCAACTTCTCTTAAAAAAAAAAAAAAAAAAAAAAACAGGTTCTGTACCTCCATCCACACACCTCTCATGCAGACTTCACAGCACAAAGCCAATGTTGCCTAGAAAGGCCTTGTAAAATGCTGTTTTCTTTCCTAACTTCTCATTAACTGTCACAAACCCAGACATTGTGTACGAGAACACAGGGACTATGCCTGAAAAAGTGCTTTGATTTCTGCTAATGCTTGAATTATGTTTTCTCAATGCAGCCGGAAACTCTGGTGCAACAATGCTACCACTGGGGAAAAAACAACAACAACAACAAAAACCCACACTTTTAAAGCTAAAAACCACGAACAGAAGAAACAGAAAAAGAAATACCAAAAAAAGAGCAATGTTAGAATCAGCTTGAATCTACTGCTTCAACACTGGTCTAAAAATTAGAGCACTGTTTCATTGTAACGAAAAAAACCTACAAGGGCACAGTATGAACGGATACTATTATGTGACCCCAAACCTTGACTGCAGGTAAGAAGCTCTACACCAGTTAGACCTGACACCTAAAAACTGAGACGGCCACTCTCCTCAAAACCCACCACCAGCAACGTCTGTATCTGCTCTTTTGTAGTACCACAAGGTATCAGTGACATTTAACAGTAACTGAAAGGACAGGGATACACCTCTTAGTTGACAGTATACAGGGAACAGGATCTACTTGTTCTTTCATCTTCTTTTTTTCCTTCTGCAGCATTTTGAAACAAATAAAGCCATCAACACAGTGCTACTGAAGAAGGTCAGGTATTTGAGTCAGTTTTTAACATAAATAAGAGCCAAACAAACTAGTCACATTTCCCAGCAGAGTAGTACATGAACAAGCTCATGCCTAGAACATGGTGAATCCAGGGATCCAGGCTTATTACATACTGCAGTGTATTTGTCCTGTTTATGGTGACTATCTGCTCTTTCAGCCAACACAAGAAACTTCCCTAACTTGACATAAATTCAAGAAATATTTTAAAGGTTATGCTGGCAGGCACTAACACAGCCGGAGGGGTGTGGTGGGCAGAAGCAGCAGCCACCAGGTTGGTGCTCCAGTACCTTTAGCAACGGGTGTATTTTGTCCACAGGTAGCAGGAGAGGGTTCCTTCTTTTCCGTTTCTCTATGGCAGACTGCGCGTCAGCGATGGCCCACTTGTCTATGGGGTGAGGAAACGTCTTCTGAACGCGCTCCTGTCCATAAAGAACACAAAGAACACACTGAGACTGACCACAGCAATCACAGAGAAGTTTAAAAAAACAACACAAGAAATGACTTCCCCTGCAGTGCAGCTAATTATCCTCCTCCTCAGTGTTTGCAACATGTTCAAACTGTTCTCTCCTTCTTACCCATCTCGGTCTCACTCAGTAATCCCAAACAACCTCCCTGCCCTAAGCACCAAGAACTTCCGATCACCTACAACAACTCCTGCCCTATGATCTCTAGATCACATGCACTGCGAGAAACCTCAGCTGAGACCAAAATATAAACACCAGGAAGCACTAAACAGCACACAGTCGAAATGAAGAAAACAAGTTGTTATTGTTCCTGTTTCATAAAAGGATGTAACATGCCCTGTGTCAGGTGAAGTTTAGGGCAGAAATGAAAAGCAAGTGCAGGATCTTCCAGCTATGGGTAGAGCCACAGCCCATGACAAAGGCTGCCTACAGCATTCTGGACTCCACAAGCCCACACAGGAGTCCTAGGGGCTGCAGCTTACAGTTCACAGTACGCAGTAAGCTGTATGCAATTTCAGGCCATTTTGATACAGATTCACATTCCTCCACCTGCTACAGGAACAGGCAGGACCACTCCCCCCAACAGGAAGAGCTGCTCTGGGTCACAACCCCACGCTCCAGCAACCCCATGTCAAACCCTCAGCCTCCAGGCCTGCTGCTACAGCAGCAGCCTCCATGAGCTGGGGAACTGATTGCTGGAAGAAATAATCTGAACTGAACTCTCGTGACTGCTTCTTCAGTGACTCCAGTAAAAAGAGGTTTTTTTGAAGTTACATTGCATAACAAACACAACAGACAAGTGGGTTCTTTTCCAGGCCACTGCAGCTGCCATGGTTCTGTTCTGTCTGCAGCAGGTCATCTGGTTTTACACTCCAAAAGCTGCTGCACGTCACACTACCATGTGCTTTTTCTATCCTGAAATTTAACGGGGGCCTGAGGTCTTCCTAGAGGCAGCGTTCTAGCATTTGCACATGGCCATCCACCAGTCAGCTCTCTGTGCCAGCTGTCTGTGCCAGGTAAACAGGCTGTGACCTTTCCTGGACAGCAGCCTGCAGCTCCAGCCTGCTCCCAGCTCCCACTGCAGTGAGCTTTCCTTGAAGTGCTACCAGGAGATCACGTGTGAAACGGGTGTGACGTGGAACTCAGATGTCCTTCAACAAGTGACATGTCGTTTGCACGAGGACTCTGCTGATTGCCAGTGTTCTGCTGGGAACAATCTGAAGGGCTTCTGCTATTTATAACACGTTTATAATTTGAGATTTCAGATCTCGGTCTTGCAAATACTGAAGTTTAACGTTATGCACAAACAGTTCCCTTAACTCCAGGCTGTTATGGAAATAACTGCATGATAAGCTGTGGAGATCATGGCTCTCATGTTTTCTCTTAATAGCTAAAAACAGCTGAGGAGCAGAGCCAAAAGCCTCCATCCGTAGCTCTGATGCCTGCCGGCAGTGCAACCTCACCAACAAACCTCAACACAGAGCTGAATTCTACTTTCCCTGATCTGAATTTACTGACCTGTGGAACAATAAGGTCTTGGGGAATGTTACCACTATTTAGACACAGCTGTGTTTTTAAATGAAATAACTGCTACAGTGCCAAGCGCAACAAGTTTTATTATTCACAGCTTTTGAAAATGGCAGGTATATTTAAAACACAACACACAGGATTTAGCGTCTGCTGCGATACTCATAACTACAGCCCCGAGAGCTGCCAGTTTCCTCAGAAGGCTGTATGCATTGTGTGCACAGTAATTTGTGGAGCACACGCATTCCTAACAGAAAATTACTAATTCACACGTACATGGAGTATTTTATCATCTCATAACTCAGAAGCAGAAAACTGCAGAGTTGCTGTGTAAACTAATCAGTGCTACCTCAAGCTGCCCTGTTTGCTGAGGGATTTGATCAGCTGGGAACTGGAGAAAGAACATGGAATTTCCCAGCTTCACATCTAAGGTTCAAATCCAGACTCCAGGCAGTAACAACCCTGAGAGCTATTAGCGACTATTAAGTTTTACTTAGTCATACTGTAATCTTTATGCATCAGTATTACAAAATACATTAATCATAAACCAAAATTAATAATTAATGAAGCGACTCAATGTTGAATAAAGGGTGATTACTGCATCTAATAAGAATCTAAAACTCCTCAGGCAAGGATTCTGTAAACACTTATTTATTTCCATGACGAACATACAGAGCAGTAGGTGACGACTTCATTTTGTTTTAGGCAGAAAATCCTAGAAACACAGATGGATGCAAAATTAATACTCTGCAAAGCTGGAGCAGATCACAGCCACACACAGCATGTTCTCCCTCTGGAACGTACGCTGAGTGCGCTCCATTACAGCTCTCGTTCTGTAACTGATGACACAAAAGCAGACAGCTGCAATAATACAAGAGCCTCAGTGAGTTCAATAAAGTTCCAGGAACATGCAACTCTATTCCCTCAGCTGCACAATCCAGGCCTAACAACAGTAACCTTTCATTACAATATTTATTTTTTTTCTGTACACTGATGTCAAAGAGTAGGAAAAAAAAATCACAATATCCTTTCACTCTCAAGTCCAAGGTGTGTTCAAACAGCAGAAAATCCCTCAAAGCACTCTGCATTTTTAGAAACAGTGCTGAAAGCAGTAACTCCCACCATTCCTATTCTGAAACACTGTATAAGAAAACTAATTTCCAATTAAACTTGCTTTATGAAATCTGAATCCTGTATATTCCTTCAGAAAAGTATTACCAAGCTTTGCTTTGCCTTCAGCCTGCACTGCTCAGAGTACCTTTGTTTCTCCAGTGATTCTGTAAGCAAGCACTTGTTTTTCCAGTGTCTCATCTTACCTCTACATCTTGGACAGTGCGTGGCTGGGCAATGCATAGTTTGTTTAGCAGCTGAAGTATCAACTCTTCAATGTAGTAGAGGGAATCTTCCTTTGCTGAAAGGTTTGGGTGAACCTGTTGCTGAACCTGTCGAAAAGAATAAAAATAATCAGTCTGTTGTTCATTCAGAAGCTGTACGGAAGGATGAATCACAGCAAAAGCAGAGTACTTTTGCACTGCAGCGCTGCAGATATGGGAAATCACTGCAAGTATACACAAGCTTTCCTATGCAGTTAAGACGGCAACTCCTACTGCTGCAAAGTTGGCACTTCCATTCAATTAAGAACTGTTTAGCTTCTATGGCCAAGAAGGAATGTTAAGCCAAGCCAGATTTCTGCTAAAGATGCACTGAAAGCCATCACTATAAGTAATTCCACAGTTACTCATTCACAGAATGAGCAGCATAGTTACTCCTAACCCTGCTAATGAGTACTGGGTGACCCCCATAGGAAAAGACTTGAGCAAGGAAACCAGGAAACGAGAACTAACCAGTCTGGCAGGGCACTGATTTAAGGCACTCTTAAAACCTGTGGCAACGAAAAGCCCTGGCCACGACACTGGGCAAGGGCTGGAACAACTCCTTGAGATGCCTGAGAACCAGAAGGCTAACCACAGCTTGCAGCCCCATGAACTAAAGGGCCACAGCAATTCACCCTGGTCCCAAATCGTTTTCCTACAAAAAATGCCCCAAACCCAAACAATCACTCACACTGAAAAAAAAAACTCACCTTCAAGAGTTAGTCTATACACTCAGTTTTCCCTGGCAGCCTCTCAGTCAGGAAAGCACTGACTAGCTCTTAAACCATAGCCAAAAGATTTATAATTAACACAGTCCAGGGAAATTCCCTACTTTCCCCACAACAAATTATATATTCATCGCCTCAAAAAAGTGATCTTACATACCTACACTGGCATTCTGTATGTGGCTTCAAGCACAAGACAAACTGTTCAGTAGTTTCTCAGGAGAAGACAGTAGTATCTTTGGGCCAAGCTCTCATCCTCTGAAACACACGTTCATTCTCCAAAGAAAATGGCCAAGCACACAAACTTCGAGGGGCTTCAAGAGCTTCCTCCAAATTAAGTTACTAATAATTTCACAGCAGTATCTTCGGGGCACTCAATTTGCAGCCTCAAAGGCTTTTGGAAGCCATGCGAACACAAGACCAACGAGGAAGTGAGGAGTCTGCCCAGCTTCCTTCCCTGCCTGCCGCAGAGCTGCCAGGAACAGGGGCCACTCGGGGCACCACTCCTCCACCTTGTGGGCTGCAAACGGGGGAGCAGGGGCTGCAAACAGCCCTGCAGCTCTGCACCAGAAGAGGAGGAGCCAGGAGGGACAACAGGCAGGGAGCAGTAATGAAGATCCACGGAAGGGACCCCTCAAAGGGGCTGCTGCCACATTGCCAGCATCCTGGAAGGCGAGGGGGCAACGCGATGGAGAAGTCTCCTGCCACACTGCTCAGCCATAGGCAGCACAGGCAGGGACCACACACAACAACAGTGGGAATCCAGCCAGCTCAGGGGAGTGGAGAGGGACATCACAAGGTGGCACTGGTGCTGGTTATACTGGAGTATAACGGAGGCATTATGCAGCGGTGGTGGAAAGGACAGCTGGACGTGTGGGCTCCTGTGCTGTGCCCCAGGAGAGATGCCCCCAGGCAATGAGGCACATCTCTGGGGCTGGATTCTCACTGGCAGCCCTCCTCTAAAACTGCAGGGGAAGACATGCATGAAGAAAGCAGTTGTAAGCTAGCAGAGGAGGGAATACACATGCTGGTTCTAATCCAGTTACCCAGCCCCGTCACAGAGGTTTTGTACAGACCTGTAGGCATTATTTATTTTTCTGCACCTCAAACCTGAATAGTTCTCAGCTTCTTTTAACTGTGTACAGTGTACACAAGAGCAGGTACTACTGAAAGAAAAAAATAACCTCAAGAAAGGCAAAACCACTCTTTGAAAACACTTACTTAAGACTGCAGGTTTCCAATAATACAGGGACATTTCATGTTCTTCCTGAACAGGAGAGCTTAATTCACAAAACAATGGGAAACCAGGAAGTGTCACGTTAAGGTCCTGCCATGCTCAGCTTCCAAGAGCAGCACCACTACAGCTGGAGCATGAGCTGCCTAACCGGGAAATCAGCTAAAACGATGTCTTCCATGGAGCGACCTCTCAGAGATGCTCTGCAGAAATGACACGAACAAGAGCTACAAGATGGTGAGAAAGGGAGGACGTGCTCCTCGTACCAGAGGATGGAGACCTCCCACTTGCTGTTCCAGATCGCAGCCACTCTCCTCCTCTCACGAGGGGCACGCTTTCAAAAACGCAAGGCAGTGCCACGAAGAAAACGTCTCTACTGCAGTTCAGACCTGGACAGCTCATGCTGTACTTCCATCAGCTTTCTGAAGAGCACGTGGGTTCCTAAAAGCCGTGAGGACAAGCAGAGGAGCTCTCAGCCCTCTCCAAATACTTAACACAGTGAACACAAACGTAAGCACCACAGTCAGTTTGGCAAAGCTGACAACAAATCCTGGTGCTTCCTGGTTGAGACAGCCCTTCCCAGAGGGCTCAGAAGTCAGCTTCCACTTGAAAAGATCCTGCCTGCAGCATCACAGGAGATCATCCCTCAGGCACTCCCCAGCTTTAAGAGAAGTTGTTCTGACCTAAGCACTGTAACTGAGAGAAAACAATTTCCTAGTGAGACACCGACCAGCAAAACAAAGAGCCGTTATGAAAGCCACGCACGAGCTACGCAAACCAGATGCTGCTGCATCGAGGACACAACACCCCTTACAGAATTCATCTAAACCCTGATTAGGAACCGAAAAAACAAGGAGAGGGTGTCTGACAAAACACTGAACGTAACGCAGGAAAAAAGCGGGAGGGATTGCTGAGGACGTTTACGCTTACAAGAGGTACGCTCACTGACTCCGGGTTCAGACTGAAATATCCGAGCACAGTGCTGTCAGCCGGCATGGAGCAATGCTCACATCTAACACAGCTCTCACTTCTGGTCTGACTCGTAACTGCTGCCTTCAAGGGGCAAAATTCTGAAACCACAACATGGTGCACTAACCTCTAGGACTCTGCTGTAAGAAACCTGAGCGGAAGGTATCAAAGAGACTAGATTTTTTTTACCCATTTTGTCACTGAAACAATGCAAGCAGAGGCTCTGAATTCGTTAAGGAGGGGGATGCAGACCAGCTGGAGCAGCTGTTTTTGCTGCCACTCACATAGGACTGCGGCTCTGTGAGCTCTGCCAAGGAATGGAAAGGAAGTAACAGGTTCAAGTCCTGTAAGGGTGGCATCTAAACACGGCCTGAAGGCCTCGCTGGGGGACATGCTCCGGTTTTACCTGGGAGTTCCTACACAACTCCTTCTCTCGCTCTTCTCTTTACCCCTCCCTACTCCTCTGTCCCCTAACACCTGCCTGTTTGACAATAACCCTGTGGTGGCTTCGCAGGGGCCCTCCTGCCCATGGCTGTAACCCCCAGCAGACTCAGCAGGGCACTCTGCAAGGGCTCAACGGCATCTGCACAGCAGCAGCTCTGGAAGACTGAAAAAAAAAAAAAAGTAAATTGCAATCCTAGCCCTCGTCCCTCCGACAGGCTGGGCCAGCGCCATGCCACAACAGCTCCTGGAGAGAACAGGCAGCTGAGAGATGAAGTCAACCTCAGATTCCTCCTGGGTGAGATTTTAATATTTCCTATGGACCTCGGTTACAAGTGTGTTAAGACCAGGATGAAAACTTCTCAAGGAGATCACGAACAGCGTCAGGACTAGAAACAAACTGCTCTTGAATTTTAGAACGAGTGTGAGGCCAAGCTTAACTTTGAACCGCCTGAGCTCTGGCTCAAAGTCTGAGCCTCAATAGTATTTGGACCTGGAGAAATTATTAAGTGTTGAGTACAAAATCAAGGGCCAAAGTGTTTTATCTGGAACAGCAAAAAAACAGAGGAAAAAATATTAGAGTAAAAACTGCAAGTAACTTCTTTTCAGCCTGCACTAATGAGACAAACTGGCAGTCTGGCTGTACTGGCTAAATGCATTTTTACAAATACACCTTTTTTGGTAGTAAAAACACATTCAGAAGGCTCCAGTTGTTCCACAGTAAGAACGTGTGCACGACAAGGTATTGTTCGTAAAATAAGCAAAACCAGAGAAACAACCAAACCCACGACACGCTATCCAACCTCTGGACAGCACCAACGTACCTGCATATTCCTCATCGACAACGTGACAGTGTCCCGCCCCTACTTACGTTCAGACCAGCTACATTTTCAGAAAGCAGAGCTCCAGTCTGACAGGAAATTTCAGAACACGAAACCTGATTTTAAAAATGCCACAAGAGCTGTTAGCAAGCAGCATCGCTTCCAGCCTTACAGTGCCAAGAGGACAGTTTCATATGCTGCAAGCTACAGCTGCAGACGGCTCATCACAGAAACTGCTCGCTCCTCTCTTCCCACAGCGACTGGTTTCGACTTAGGAATGCCCGATGTTATGCTTGCCTCATAAAAACTCAGAGATACTAGATCAGAGGACAGGTAAAACTTCACAAGGCTGTTTGTTTACTTGAGGAACACAGCGTACAAATTTGAGAGCAAGAAAAATAATTGGTACATTGAAGTTAAATATTTACTACCATGGGCTGGTTAGAGTCTTGCCAGCACTTGTCAGTATTTCTATGCACCCTGTTCAAGGTGATGAAAACACGTCACTGGCAAAGGAAGTAGCTCTGGGCTTGCCTTGCTCCATGATGCTGAAAGATGGGAAAGAAGGAAAAATGAGAGGACAAATGTCTTTTTTTAGGTCAGGCTTTTATTCCTTTTATCTTTTCTAAAGATAACGCTGCTCGTTAAAAACAGAAAACATCTGCTCCAAGGGCATTTCTAATCCCTCGGCCGGGATGATTTACCATCACGCTCCAGAGCGAGACAGGAACCAGATGCAGCAGCTTAAAGGCCTGTGACGCTCTTATTCGTTGAAAAGTGACAGCACCGATACTCCCAAAATCCCAGCATAACTGCAGGCATTTAGAGAGAACCACGAGAATTTCAAGACTCGAAGTGACATCCCAAACCAAAATGCACCATGAACTTCTTCAAAACAGCTGCGCTAATTTCTGACTTCATTTCCAGCAGAGCAGTTTCTGGATGGCCCACCGCCCTTAAATCAGGCTGCAACATCTGCTGACCGAGGAGCAGTGCAGTTCCCGTTTGCATCCCCACCGCGGGCTCCAGCCCGCTGTGGCACAGAGGCGTTCCCTCCAGGCATTTCTCCTGCTGGTTCCTCCCGACCAGGCCTTGCTGCATCTGCTTGGATCTCCATCTCACATCTTGCTCCTGACACCTTTGCGCTCCCCACTCTCCTACCGCAAGATACAGTCTCTTTTCTTCTAGCTGATTGTGTCCTTCTGCGGAAAGGGCAAGCAGAAACTAAGGTGTGTGTTCATGCGTACACAAACACTTGTGTCTAAAAATGGATGGGAAATTAAATATCTGGATCTTATCTGTGCATACAAAATGCCTCGTTTAAACTGAGATAAATCCTCAATCAGGCAGGCACAGCCTTTGCCATATGATACAGAAGGAGAAGGGCACAACCAGCATGGAGACTGCTGGGCACACGTCCCAGTGCCACGGCTATGACTCTCCCAGCTTCCCGGGGCCGGGGGCTGCTCTGCAGTCAGCGCCTGCAGCCCCCCTTTACATCATGCCCTTCCCCAAAAAATGGCTTGCTTAAATCGAATCAGACACACCAGTAACTTCTCAGTTAGGTCTTTAGAAGGCTTAGAAATAAATTCACCAACAGCCCAGGTCAGCAGAGCTTGGAGATAGCCGCAGAGAGATGATATTAAGTGACGTGACATGGAGGTGCCAGAAGAAACAGTAAATGGTGATAAACAAAACGCACGTGCTGTTCAAAAGGAAAAAATGCCAAAGCTCAAATGAGAAGATGGTGAAGACCAGCAGAGTCATTCCTCCATGAGCCACATGGTCACCAAAACGCCCTCAACAAGTCACGCAAACTGCCAGGAGAACAAAGAGGATACAAAGGGGGAAGCAGGCTGTCCTCAGAGCAGTGCTCAGCGCTCTTCTGCCAGCAGTAACCTGCCGACCTCGATGAGCAGCTCACCTGAAGAGCCGGGAAAAAGGAGCTGCTGAGGGCATGGCAAAGGCACACCACAGCCCCAGCAGCTCCTCCCAGGGATGGGACAAGGTTCAGGGGTCTCATGGGGCGGTATGTGGACAAGCACAGAGCTTTGGAGGCACCATGGGGCACCACGAGGGGAGGCCCCCAGCTCCCCCAGCATGGGACCTGGAGGTCAGAGCCACCAAGCATGTGGGAAGGAAAGGTGCAGGAACCAGGCAGTGAACAATTCATGGGTTTGAATTTGTAGGAAGTGTTTCTCCAGCTGCTGCCAAATAAAATTGCACTGCTCCTTCTACTTTTGAATGCCTCGGATCCAAAAACTACCTTCACCTGGGGCCAGTGCCTGAGAAAATTCTCCTGCTACCATGTGCCAATTGCAAAATCCAGTAACAGTGTAACAGCCAGAAAATAATAAAAAAAAAAAAGCATGAAAAAAAAACAGGATTTCAGTAAAAGGACCAAGTCTCTTTGGTTCCTAATATTATTTACGATAACAAATATTTATGCAACAACAAAAACCAGCCTGCTCACAAACCCTACCCACAGAGATACCCAGCCCCACAAGGAACACAACAGGCATGGTAGAACTAGCCTGCCGTTAACGAAGGCTCGGTGGCCAGCGGGGCACTCAATGCTCCCTTCCACACCTCCTCCATCCACCGGTCCACTGTGAGCACACCAGAACCTGTGCTTCGGGACTGCCCAGGAGTGTGCACTCCACGGGTGATTCCAGTTTAAGCACCGCCATCCCCTCCTTCAGCTGCCGTTCTCCCAAGCTGAATGTCACAGAGGCATTCATGTTTGCATGCACTGCAGATCTGCAACGGCCGAGGTTTCCGAGTGCAAATAATTGTATTTATTAAAAGCTAAATGACCTAACAGATTTCAAAAGTAGGTATCACTATTATTGTAAAGCATCAGAACATAGCAAGCAGCTTTACAGTTGATATTGTAATGCATTAAATAATTCTAACCCAAGGGGGCCTGATCCTTGGGCAGGAGAACAGCACGTGGCAGAGCAGTGAAGCAGCAGGGGCAGCCCCTGCACTCACCTGTTAGTGAGCAGAGCATGGCCACGCAGCTTTGCACAAGAGCTGTGTCACCAGACGTCAGCATCCCGGGCTGTGAAGCACTGGATTGATGAAAACTTCAAAAATGTCCTCAAAAACATCTTTTGTATTTCTGAATGCAATGTTTGCTAGGAATAAACCCTTTAGTCATGCTCTAGAAATCTGATGGGTAGTCCAGAGCAATAGTGGAATTGTTTTAGGAAATGCAGATAGTGAGCAGTGCCACAATTACACGGCCGCGCGCAGTGCCTGCAGAAATGTGAGCACTGGCAGCGTGATGGCTTCTGTTCAGGCGATGGAGAAAATCAGAACAGTAAAACCTGTGAGAGACTTGTGAATTTGATTCAGGGAAATTAAAGACAGAGCAGTTGACCACACAGTTCTTGTTTACAGATATATTTTTAATTTGCCTTTTTTTTTTTTTAAAGCATGCACAAATGACAATGCATGTTAAGAAAACTTTAGGGCAAATAAATCCATATATACATGTCCAACAACACATTAAGCATCATTTTCAAAAATACATGCTAATCTACAGTCACCTATTTCATTCTGAAAATCTGTTCCAAATTACTGGAACTGAAATCTATTCCAGCTATCAACTGACAATGTTTGGCATTAACGAGGCCTTCAATTACAACTCCCAATAAACTTTTGCACAATGCAGGTCTGGTGCCTTAGTACTGGCTGGTACCTCTGTGGGTCTGCGGGAGCTGCGCACTCAGGTGTTACCACTGAGGTTCCTGCTTCATCGCTCAGGCTCCCTGAAATCCCAGCCGAAGATGAACAGACCTGACATCAAAACACTGATACTGCCTGGAGAGTCACGCCACTGCTGGCGAGCTTCATCTGGAAGAAAGCTGACAATCAGCAGGAACAAGAGTTGGCACCACATCTGTGCTAGGAAACCCGGTTACAAAACCGAAATGTCAACTTTAGAAACACACCTCATCATCCCACATCTTACCCTACAAAGCCCATCAGGCTAGGGCTGGCTGAAAAAATCCAAAACACCCAAAAGCAAAACCAAACCCCACAAAGAAGACAGAACGACCTCAAGCAAGAAAACTCCGCATGCAGAGCACAGGAGCAAGCGCTGCATGCTGACAGGGGACCAGAGGAGGGCAGAAGCTGTGACAGATGGGGACAGCTTAAGAGATGACAAGGGGAGAGTGCAAACCCTGTGGCACCGCCTCCTGCGCCCAGGGCGCTCCAGGAGGGCTCAGGTCCCACCGCACCGGGTCCCACCATCCCAGCTCCCTCCAGCCGTGGGGAGCAGGCAGCCCCTCGCTGGCTGGCAGAGCCCCAGAGACCTTCCCAGGGCTCAACCCGAGGCAGACGCCGGCGGGGAGCTGGCCCCGTGCGACTGCTGCTGGGTGGCTGCCACCCGACAGGCGCTGCTGTGACCCTGCAGGAGCCCAGGCCAGCTCCTGGATTAAAGCCTGCAGACAGCTTAGACCATAGGTGTTGTTGGAGGGCTTTACTAGCTGCAAACAGCAGTTCTAGTAACCATAAGCAAATAAAAATACTTTTTTTTCTGATTCACTTACTTTGACAGGACTTCACTAAGGAGTTTCGTTATTTTCACTTCCTACTGGCAAGGTTTCCAGCACAGCAAAATGAAAACACACGGTGTTTCAGAGTAAGGACCTGCCTGTAAATCTACCAGCTGGAAGAGAGTAACTACACAAAACTACTTCAAGAGTTTCAGTTTAGGTAGATGCCAAGGCACTACTGCTAGGACACAGAGATTTAAATATATTTTAAAATATCCACCTATTTTAATGATGCCTTGCTGTTGAGCTTTGTTTTTTTCCCTCTGAAGACTCCCACTAGTAGGTATGATTTAAAACTTTACTAATCTTAAGGATATAAACCTGCCTGAATGCCTACAGAACAGCGTTCAAAAGCCAGACTCTCATTTCCCTTACATACTAAAAGTATTTACCAGGCTGGCTTTTTTTCCATTCACTATCTGTCAGGAGTCAACTGCATAGACCTAAATGCAAATGCATGGGGTTAGGCGTTTTGATAAAAAGTGACCTTAAACTTGCTGAATGCATAATGAAAGAGATTCAGGCTCTTCAAAGCAAGCTGTGGACTTAAAATGCAAGCAGGGAAATACTATCAGTGCTGCTGAACTGTACTGACCTGTTAGCCAGCTCCACATCTTTCTCTATTTTCAAATTAAGATTTCTCACACCTGAACATACATAAGCAGAAGCAAAGCCTTTATTCTTTTTCTGCTCCAAGTTTCTCTACTTCAGAAAGTGTTCATTTAAAAATAATTTTTTTTTTAAGCTTCCAAAAAGGGAAATGCAATGCTATCTCTGCCCTTGCAGCATCGGTTACTGCGGTGAGAAGCCAGTTCAGAAGTTCAGCAAACTCAGATTCCAGGTGTTTAACTGAAGAGTTTCTGACGCTCCACAGACCTTAAAAAGCATCCCAAAAGCATGCTGCTCACGAATATCACAGTTTCAAACCTATTCAGAATTAACTTACAAATTAAGTACCGTTACATTTTATAAATTTAGAAAATAACCATCTGTTGCTTCGATGCACACCTGCACTTCAGTGCAACAGCTTTCAGCCACCCCATAAATAACGGGGAATGCTCTCACCATCAAAGTGAAAGTGCAAGATATACACAAAACAATAACCCGTAAATTCCTAAAATGCTCTGGTTTAAAAAGCCCCAGTGTCAGTATCAGGGCGTTTGATCTTTTACACCGGGTTTTCCAGCTGACAGTGCCTCCCGGACAGCCTGCCTTGCAGGAGCTGGAACAATGATACAATTTTGTTTTGACTCACTGATACTGCATGTCCATAAAAGAAACGCATGTTACAGTGGCATTGCTTAATGCTAAAGGGTGGGTACTGCAGACAAGGAACTTTCCCAGGAGGAAAAAGATTGCCTATAAGCAACTACGAAATTTTACAAGCAGCCAATGGTATCAAAAAAATTTTCTCCGGTTATATAGTCCCTGCTCTATTTCTTTTTACCCAAAATCAAATGAACAGAGAAAGACAGAATTATTAAGAGTAGCATTAACTCACTTTTTTTATTTTACAACAAAAGAACCTATAAAGACTTAATGAAATCTGCTGGGGTCAAACCGACACAGCCTCACCTCATGTTGGGGTGGAGGTGTTAGTGCCAGGGTGACGCTTTGTGTTTCAAACCGCAGGCAGCCAAATCCAGCAGGCAGGCAGAACACTGGGGAGCAACTCCTAATATCTAACCTACATCACAGAACCACAGCATGGCTGGGCTGGAAGGGACCCCAAAGCCCCCTCAGCCCCAACCCCTGCCGGGGGCTGGCTGCTCCCCCCCAGCTCAGGCTGCCCAGGGCCCACCCAGCCTGGCCCGGAGCACCCCCAGGGATGGGGCACCCACAGCTGCTCTGGGCAGCCTGGGCCAGGGCCTGATTGCCTCTGGGTACAGAATTTCCTCCTAGCACCTGATCTAACTCTCCCCTCTTTTAGGTTAAAACCATTCCCCTTCTCCTGTCACTGTCTGCCCATGTAACAAGTTGCCCTCCCTCCAGTTTATAAGCTCCCTTTAATTCCTACCACAGGAAGAAGATTCAACAGTGAAGACAAGATTCTTCAGACAGGCATTAGTGGTTTTTATGCCAGCCACAGGACTACTTAGAGCTGCCTTTAGCAGCTTTTAATAACAGCGACACATGGACCTGAAGTAAATGCAAGTAATTTTTTTTTTTTTTGGTAGGAGAACCACTATCCCACACCATCACTAAATCTATTCTTGGGGAATAACAAAAAGGCAAAGAACCACTGATGACCATGTGCACTGCCTGTATTACAGCACCAGACACCCAGCCCAGCATGCCGTTACATTAGGAACCAGGTCGTGCTCACAGAATCACAGCACGGTCTGGTTAGAAGGGACCCCCCAGCCCCAGCCCCTGCCGGGGGCTGGCTGCCTCCCCCCAGCTCAGGCTGCCCAGGGCCCTCAGGCTCTGTGGGGCAGCAGGGCAGGGAGGTGGCACCGGGCGGGCAGCGCCGGGCATCTCCAGCCAAACCCCTGCCTCTGGTACCCCGCTCCACAAAACACATCAAAAAGGAGAGAAAGTCCCCCCCCCACGACAGCCTAAGCAGCTCCCCCGGCAGTTCCTCTAATTTACGCAGCGGGCTGTTGTTTCCTCCCTGCGTTACAAAAACACAGGCTTGCCCTTACCCCGCACCGCAGCCGTTCGATTTCTCACAGAAAGCCTCCAACAGCCGGCACGCCGAGGGCAGGCCCCGCAGCAGCCGCTCGGCGAAGGGGCAGCGGGGCAGGCTGCTCACGACCA
>VXAV01002722.1:43772-63480 GCA_013399715.1 Alectura lathami | reverse complement strand
GTGTTGCGGGGGGCGGGAGGGGGGGAAGAGGCGGCACCGCGCGGCGAACCCCAAATTCCCGGCGCGGTGCTGGGGGCAGCGCTGCCCAGCGGCACCCTCCAGCACCTTCCGCCAGGGCTCCAGGCCACCCTTTAGGGCCGCAGTGCACTTCGTTCGTTATGCGTGCTACACACAGACCAGTGACGTGCTCCCTGGGCTCCCTTTTTCCTCCCCTTTGCTTCTCTTTACTGGAAACAGCCTTGCCCTGGCGGAAGAATCAACCAGAACGGCCGTCTTGGGAAAAGTCACCGGGTGAAGCTGCGGCGTGTTGCTCAGTAACCTGTCAACATTAACCTCGCCCCACCTCGAGGCAGTTCTTCTCATCACCCTGGAGGACGCTGCTTGTCGGTCCCTGCCACCTCCGGAACAGCCAAGCTTTCCTTTCCGAGGGCAGTGTTCACAGCTCACACCTTATGTAACCCTCCTTTTTGGGCTTCTCTGTGAAGGGAGTTATTCCAAAGTAGATTCATTAGATCGGGAAAAAAATAGCCCTTCTGCCAGCGAGAGCGCGATCCTTCATTATGGCAGGTTTCCCGGAGGAGACGAGCTTGCAGAGGCAGTGACAGCTCCTCTTGCTCTGTGGTCTTAGCCTCCCAGCCTGGGAAGTTTCCAAGAAAATATTTATTTCTGTGGGAAAACACTGGTTCATCAAACCCAAACTGTGTGTGCGCAAAGTCGTAATCCCCAGCGCAGCTGTGGGGTGGCTGCAGCGAGACCCACAGTTCAGCAGCCTGGAAGCCCGGTCTGGAAGGAGATGCTCCTGTGCAGCACCTCCCCTGCTCCAAGCCCCCAGGTGCCTGTGTTCCTCAGGATGTGACATTCCTGCTCTCCAGACTGCCCGAACTGCTCCAATGGTGTCCCCAGAATCGATGGTACCACTCAGCCTCCGTGCAATGAAGTGCCACGAGGGAGCTCGTTTTCCCCACAGCAGCCATCCAGTAAGCCATGGCATGGGGCACCTTATCATTTCTTTACAACATTTTAAAAAACACTCATTATGCTATACTCTTCCAATGTTTAGGACTGACCCTATGGGACGTTATTTGGGGAAAAAACGTGCGAGTTTTTCTGAAGCTGTCCTAATGCATTTATTCAGAATTTCAAGAATTACCATTCCACATGTCATTTCAGGTTCCGGTCAGGCTTAGGACCAGTTCTGTTTGCTGCACACATTCCTACGTGAGAAAAAGCTGTGACGTGTTACAAGATACAAGTAATTTAGGAAGACAAGTTCTCTGCACCCTATCCACAAATAAAGAAATAGTTCCTACTATGCAGAGCTGCATCCTGTCTAAATCAGATGAGTGTTAACAAATATCAGTGAAACTTTTCTCTAAATCTGGAGAAATACAAAGATCTTACAGCAATTAAAAAAAAAAAAAAAAAAAAAAGCTATTTTAATCACAATAGAGAAAGGCAAGGTCATTAAGTCATCCAAGTGAAATGGACCCTTTAAAAAATGTATTCACACACTTTCACACTTCATGGGCAACACGCAATTTATGCATTAAGCCTCATTATCGTAATTCACAGAAGTCATTCCTTTACAAAATATCTGTAACTTTACCTCTGAAATATAAATCTTTTGCAGAATGCTACAAAATTTGAAAGCTTCGGTTAAACTCTACCCCCAAACAATCATCCCCTGAGAGTAAAAAGCACAGCAGGCTGCACAGTTAAATGTGCTGACTGAAGACTCACCACAGTGTATGACCGCTTTACATTTTAATGTTCTTTTTCTGTTAATACATGTTAGGGCCACACCTCGTGTGGGAGGAAGTTGCTTTTGCAATCTTTTTGTAGTATTTACTGTTGATAGGCAACACTTCTGGAGGGGAGTGAAGATAGGATTGTTTCATTGTGCTGATACAACTTTTACATTGCATTGTAGCATTTGGAACATCGCAATCCTTGTCTAGTGTTATTGGGGCTAAGAAAGAAAACCAAAGCTTTTCTTTGAAGGGCTAATTATTTGCATTTCCAGGTTCCCCTTACACGGGAGTCACTTTTCCAGTGAGGTAGATGTCACCAGAAAAAAAAAAAAAAAAAAAAAAAAAGGTGAAGCCCCTGCTTTCTCAAAAGCAGCTCAGCTCTGCACAGTAAAAACATCAGCTGGCACACCTGACCCCCTGTGCTAACACACTCCCTCGTGCATGTCAGAGAAGTATAGAAAGGAACTTAACACAAAAAAAAAAGAGGGTGGCAAATTGCCTGGTAGCAAACTACCCACAATTATCTGTATTACCCAACATCCTGTGAACATCTGCTTAAAAAGTATTCTGAAGTACTTTGCCCCTGGGGCCACATATTTCTTTTTGTAGCAATTATGCAGAACACACCAAGTTACTCAGTTAACTTAGCACTTGTTTAACATCTCCTTGTATTTTAAAGCACATTCTCCAAAGAGATTCTGTTCTAGGTGCACCTTTGACGAAGCTTCAAACACCAATCTGAGCTCACATGAGTAACCAGTACTCTCCAAGCTCCCCTCCTGCCAGACATGAGGGAAATGGAAAGCCTTCCTGACTCACTGCTGTTTGGGCTCCAAGGGAAGCCGTATGCAACGTGACTCAGTTAAGACAGGTTTCTGTAGCTTCCCTCCCTTCACATTTGCTTTTACAAAGATCATTTCCACTAGATTGCTCAACATGCTGTACAGAGATAAGCTTCCTTTGTCTTACCAGTATTCCAAGGGCAAAAACAAATGAAAAATGTTAAAACAACCCAAACCACCAAAGTAGTTCCTGATCTGTGATGACTTCCCAGATTTAAGATAAATTTAAAATGACTGTTTATGTCTACATTTTAATTTCAGCTCTGTACAAAAAGAGGCAGATCAGATAAATATGCAATATCAGATAAATATGACTTGGGTTTGGTAATCTCTTGTTAGGTTTATTTTTCTCTGAAGTACTCTGCACTTATGTAGAAGGCTCTGACTATTGTTTTCAGTCTCTGATAAGGCCTTTAATTCCATAACTGCAGAACCCTTAAGCAGGGTTTATCCTTCCATCTCCATTATTTTAACATAAACTAGGGGACTGATGACTGCAAACCGATTTGAAGAGACAGACAGCAAGCACACAGAACAGAACCACCCCGTGCCTGTGGTTCCTCAGAGGCAGGCAGCCCAACCGCACAGGCTCTTCCTTCTCCACCTACTGCTCACTAGGTGGGAGAACCTCACCCTGGGCCTGGCACCAGCTCCTCCACAGGCTGCTCCTGCTGAGCCCGCGGACAAGCCTTTCCTGTGGACGGTCCGTTGGCTTGGTTCTTGCAGATGGCAACTCCATGCCAGCTCTTGCCAGGTACCATCCTCTACTCAGGAAGCTGACAAGTTGTGGGCTGGCAAACATTTCCAGTGCTGTTGCACTGCACAGCTACACCAGCAGTGATCTTGCAAGCAACACATTCTCTGTTTCATCTTTGTCACTGAAGGCTGCAGAGTTCAGACAAGCTGCTACACTTAGAAGAGGGGTAAACCAACACTGCCCCCGCCAATCATTCACAACTCAAACCTTCGATTCACCTCATCTGCAATCATTTCTGCGATGGCGAGGGAGGAGGTAGCAGCAGGAGAAGGGGCATTTCTGACGTGAAGAATTCTGCTTCCAAGATCTCCAGTGCCACCATCAAATACAAAGTCATCGACCAAATTTCCATCACTGTCCAACGCCTGAGCTCTCACTCCAGATGGACCCCTGCAAAATAAAGGAGGAGCTCACCGTTACAAAGAAAATGTTATAACTATCCAGGCAGCTTTCTTGTAACATAATAAAGGCTAGGGATTATTTTAGTAATCCCTTTTAGAAAACATAGAGGAACCAGGAATTAGTTACAACATTTGCAAAACATGGGGGGGGGAAGCACCATACTTTTGAGATTGAATCTCGTTCTGTAAGATTGGGGAATTGTCCCACAGAGACAAAGGAAAATACAAGACCCTGGTTTGCTTTATTCTAGATCAAAAAGAGCAGTCTTATCTGATGTTACACGGATTTTTAAAATCACACAATTTTATCTGAGCTTTGACACAGTCTCTCAGAATGTAGCACAATTCTGCTAGGTTTCTTCATGCAGACATTTTCAAAGTTTGCCCAAGGTCACAAGGCAGAGCAGGGAGCTGAACCTGATCATGCAAATCTTAAGGCAGCATCATGACCCCCGAGTACTGTGCAACAGACAGTCCACGTGAAAAAGACACAGCAGGGCAGCAGTGGCTCTCAGGTTAAGTATGCTCCTTCCAAACCCTTGGAGGGCACAACTACCTGCAGTCCTGAACCTGATGCACCAATTGCCTGTCTCTTGGTAAGGTGGCTTTCTTCATGAGTGCTAGTCTTTTCCTAATACTGATTTTAGAAAAGATAAAGCTGTATAAGGATGGTTAGGATTACTGTAAAGGGCACGAGCACTCCTGTGCAGAATTAAGAAGCACAAAGGATGTGTGAACATTTGCAGCCCCCTCATCTTATTCCACTGCAGTGAACAAGACACCATATTCTCCTTAGCGATAATTCATAGGCAGAGAGGGAGAAATCTGACACAATAACTCATTGCAGACTAATTCTGTAGATGTTTTCATCTCAGCAGAGTCTCTATGACCCTCTGGTGGCAAAACCAACGATACTACACTTTATTGATTGTGAGTCAGCCTAGAAAATTTGCTTCCATTCAACAGACACTAGCTTGCTTGTCCAGTTCTGCCATTCTCTAACACCTTACTGGGTGTTGCCACCTCAGCTGGTTACTAGAAAATCCATAAATGCATTGTTCATTTGGAGCTGAAGGAACAAGAATCAAGAGAACTATTTTACTAGAAAACAACCCCAAAAGCAGAAAGTTCTGCTGTTCTGTAACAAACCCAGGAAGAACACTGCTGTTGGGTCAGCTCATAGGCTCACCTACCCTGATGGCTTGCCTCCTGCCACAGTCAGTGCCAACACGTGACCAGAACAAGCCCAGAAGACTTCTCCCAGCTGTTCTCCGGTCACTAACAATGGCAACACAGGGACTTTACCTCTCCAGTCCTGGACAGCAAGTTCCTCCTTTTTCACCTCTCCCACAAGGCCCAGATTTGCAAGTCCTCCACAGACAAAGCTCTGGAGGTCATTCCAGTCTTCCATTCTGTCTAGTTTTAAATCTCCAAAGCAACAGGGTAAATGTTATAACATGTAAGAAATTATGCTCCGCAAGCTCCTAATTCTTCCCATAAGGAAGCTATTCCTTCTAGGCTGTTTAAATTTTCCCTTCTCCATTTCGCCTCATTCCTGAAGGTTATGAACTCTTGAGTTTTCTGAAGTCAGAAAATCAGCTCTGTTCCAACCTTGTGAAGATGCTCAGGGAAAAAGTAATGAAAGCAGGCCGTGGAGTCAACACCCAGTCAGGCTTTTGGGGAAGCACAGGGCAGTTTAACACCCTGACAGGCAGAGTGGGAGATGCCTCAGAGTCATTATAGTAAAACAAAGGCAGGCAGAGAATTTTCTGTATTTTTCCTCCTTGTGAAGTTACCCTCCTTCCCAAACACATAATCAAACCCTCTCTTTTCAACAGAAAACCCCTTTGTTTTGAAATGACAAGCCTTGTCAAACATGAATTTCATGCCAATGGTAGGTACACTGCCTGAGTTCAGTACCTCCTTTTTACCACGCTTGAGCATTTCCTCATTCTGCATTTTCTCCCTGCAAATATTTAGACAGTTAAACCCACCTCTGAGAATTTTAAATGCCTCTGCCTTCCTGACAAGTCTCTTCAGTTCCTTATCATTTCTATACTCCTTTGAATTCTTTTCTCTCTCTCTACACATTAGGAAGCTGCATACAATTTTATTGACACGACCAAACCAAGTCATTATTCGCTCCCATCTGAAGACAAGCGTAAATACATCACTGTCCTCCTCCTTGAACAAAACAGAGATGCAAGCACTTCTTAGACTCTCTGCCAGCTCTAGCTCTTCTCCAGCACAACAGCTTTCCGCTTTTGTTTTAACAGCTATACTTTAAACCTTCTCAGGATCAATTAGCAGTCTTCTCCTAAACACAAGAAATTCAGCCAGGGGTACCTGCTAAGCTACATCCCTCCCTTCATGAGAATCTGATTTGGTACTGCATTTTGGTGGAGGAAAGCAGTAAGCTAATGCTGTATTTGCCACTGTCAAAATAAGAGATTTAACAAGCTAACAAGAAAAGTTTTCTTTACCTGAGTACATCATTGACAGTGACCTCTGGGATGAACTTCTGAAGCTCCTTCACCTGTGCACTCAGGAAGCATGCTCTGTACATTTCACTCAGTCCGTACGATAAATTTCTCAGTACAAGCTTCCACAGCCCACTGCAGAGAAAGAAAAATAACTGCAGAAGGAACAAATCTTCCGTGATAAATGCAGCCGCGTCAAACTAATGCTGTCTAAGAAGGTAGCAAACGCAATCTGCACGTCAGAATTTCCCATTCCCAACATCAGTAATCTGATCAGTGCTTTCTACTTGAGAAATGTATGCTTGCCCTTTCTGTGCTTCATCAAACCTTGGATGTAGAGCTGTAGTGCTGCATTTACATTCTTTCTGTGAGATGTAACTCTGAACTCCAGCCCCTCCTATGTCCAGGATTTTTCACTGGTCCCACATGTATGAGAGAAGACAGCCATACTGCTTGAGACTCATATTCCTAAAAACCTCAGCTTTCAGCCAATGAATCTCGCTAGCTCTTTGCAAGTCTTATTTGCTAGCTTCTTCCAGTATAAAAATCTATAGACATTGGTCAAGATGCTTTCAACTCTTTCCTTTAATAAACTGCATTAAGTTCAGATCCATGCCAGAAAGCTGTTTTGCAGTTCCCTGATGTGTTTTGCAGCCTCTCCTGGTATCCTACCCAATAATTTCATGTAGTTTTTAAAGTCTAATTTCTAAAATCAAGCACTCAGTAATGGTCTGACAACCCCCCACAGAGAAGCAAGATTTCTCTTAACTTCTAAAGATATTCTGTTCATTTATGCATGCATTTTTAGCAGCATTCCTAGTTCCTCTGACACGCTCTCTGAGACAGTTTCCCAATCTGCCTTTGTGGCTCTTAACACATCTCCTTGCCCTTGGATGCATTTAAACACATACTGATGATCTGATAAAGTTTAATGTGACAATTCAGACCAATGTGTATGCTCTCTTCCAAGCAGAGATCTAATCCCACTGTCTAGGCTGATTAAAATATTGCACTCCACTGAACCAAAACCAGTCCTGGAGGAGCTCCACTGGCAGCAACACGGCTCAGCAGCACCTTCCGATGAGCAGCCACATCCTCCGACCAGCTGAGACATGCCTTGGCAGTTTACAAAAATTCAAATATTAGATTACACCAAGTCAAATCTCTTTGAGAAGTCCACCCACATCAGCACAACTGCCTTTAAATCCACCAGAAACCTGGCAGTTGTTTTGACAAGAACGAGCTTCCATGGAACGATAAGCTGACATTTAAATAACTGCACTCAGCAGACTGAAGGACACGGTATTACCTGTAGAGTACAGCATCTAAGAAGTCTGCAGCACCGAAGTCATACAGCCTGTAGCCCTCTCGCTTGAAGGCTAGCACTGCATTAGGACCAAGCCAAACGCTGCCATCCATTCTTGGGGTGAAATGAAATCCCAGAAAAGGGAACCGAGGGTTGGGAACCTAAAGCAGGATGCAACAGTCAGTACAGCTAACTGCAGCTGTCACAAACCACACCAGTGAAACAGCTGCACAACAACCCGAGCCAACAAGCTACTCCAAGAAACGTGCGAAATACCTGTGAGGAGGAAAGTACAGTACCTAGGGTTTGTTGTGCGAGGAGTGAACGGAACGAGCCAAAACCCAGCAGAGGAGTTGTCCTCCCAGTAAATGGAAATACTTCATTTTAAGTAAAAAAGTGAAAAATGCATTCCGTTTGCCACATTATTGCCAATCACCCCAAAATTCAAGACAAATAATACACTTGGCCCTGGGATGGTTTTTTCACTTGTACAGTTACAGCATGCAAGTGGCTGAAAATGCTGCAGAACAGAGCAGGGCCAGGTAAGGCTGCATCTTAGAAAAAGCAAAGCAGCCAACAGAAAAAGAACTACATGTGTTTTCTTGGGGTGTAAATCAACCCACAACAAAAGTAGTGGCACGCAAACGCTGTTCACCAGTAGTAATTACACTACGTTAAAAGAGATTATAAAGTGTAGGGAGAACCTCTCCATTCCCGTACAGCTCAAAACAACACTCAGGAAACCTGATCAATACTAATCGTATCCACAGTTTCTTTTTTTCGTTTGTGAACAGAATACAGTGCAATTGTGTGCGAAGGCTGAAACAGAAATGAGCTGCCTACACACAGACAGGAGTTAAAATAAGCACACCTCCTCATGGGCTGGAGCTTCAAGATCTTTAGCTGTTGAGAAAAGGTGCCTGTGGAGGTGACCGGCTTACAGCCTGAAAATAAGTATTGGGTGTATCAAAACATGCCAAAAGCAAGTTGTGACTGAAAAAATACTTCAACATAGGTTTCCTTCCAGTATTCAGAGCACTGCTTTTCCTGTTAAAAATACACTTTAAAAACTTTCTACACTTAGTACAACCACTCCATAAGCTACACACATTTCTGGTAATGTATCACTAAGAGGATTAAGCAGTTTTCTGGTGTTATTACCACATTTGGCCATAGCAGGAAATTTCAGAGGGTATGAGCTATCCTCACACAGCCACGGCACAAGGCTGGAAGGTACCCCGCCACCACAGCCAGCTTCTCCCTCCCATCCCAAGGCAGGATCCTGCACCATTCCCAGGTGACAAGGGGTCAGAAATATCCAATGCCCAGGTTCCCACAATTTCCCTGGGGTGACCTGCTCCAGCTTTTAGCAGGCAAATCTAAGTTCATATGCAGAAAGGCAGAAAGAAGTTCAACATAGTGCATGAATTGCCTAAATACCGCCCTAGGAGTGCTCTCTTCATGCCTGATAATTTCACTTTCTCTCTGGAATTGTCCCTCTTCATCACACTATTTGTCTATACTAGATTGGAGAAAGCCTGTCCTCCCATGTGTATTTTTTTTTGTCATATAATTTCAAAGATGAGGTTGAGAGACAAATATCTAAGCCTGAGCCTTCGGCTTCAGCAGACAAAACTAAACCCTGCACCTAAGTAATTCATTATTTACTGTTGTCCCTCACTGACTTCTGAATCCTGCCTACAGGTTTATTTTATAATATAGAGAAAAAAGATGGGCTTTTGTGGGTATATGGCTATCATGTTAAATGCCCAGTTCTTCCCCTAAAATAATAATAACACCAATTCATTCTTTCAAAAATGAACAAACAAACAAAAACACCAGCAATAATTTCCCCCCATGGTATTTCTACCTGTTCCTTAAGAATTAACAAAAAAAGTTGTCCTGTCAGACAGCAACTGAATCTAATTTCACATGTTCATCACTTCAGTCCAACAGCAACAACAGGGTGCTACTGCCCTCATTTCTGTAGCTCCAGCAGCTCCTAGAACACACTGTGAAACACAGCCAAGAGCGCACGCACCGGATAAATGTTTCCTTTAACCATATAGCACTTCTCTGGTTTTAGCACCAAATAATCTCCACGGAAGGGCACGATACGAGGTTCAGGGCTGCAACCACTGATTTCAGACAGGCGGTCGGAGTAAAGTCCTGCACAGGTCACAATGTGCCGACAGTAGATTTCTTCACCCTGCATGGGGATAAAAAAGGCAAAACCAAAACCAACCACAATTAAAAATTTGACATATCTACTAAGAAACACCCATCACCTAAAAGCCTTGGAAAAATGAGTCAAAAACAGAAAGAAAACCAACCATATCTTCAAAGAGAGGCAGAAACATTTGTTTCATTCTGTTCTTGATAATATTCTCCCTTATTGCCTGGAGAACTGCCCTAAAATGGCAATTCATGGGACAGGTAAGACAGGAAGAACGTTTATAGAAGAGAAGGAAAAAACAAACAGTAGAAAAGAGCAAGAATTGCCATCGACTCACAAACTACCTTCAGGTCCATTACACAAGCATGCTTGTTGCAGAGGGCAAAGGCCCACCATCAGAGCCCAAGACCCTGCTCCTCCAGCTAACCAAACATCTCCCTTTGGCGCTCCCTCATTTTCGTCTGCATCCTGCAAAATGCTGATGTCACGCTACTGCGGCTCCCTTGCTAGGCTCTTATTGCCAGAGGGTACGTTATAGGAGGGGTGGCTAAGCAACCTCAACATATTTGGTTAAATAAGGCCATTAACAGATCTCACCCCACACACTGGGAGTGGTCCCTATCTTATGCAGAAAGCTGTGTACATTCACAGCACACAGTTACAGAGAGCTGTTCAATATCTACACACTTTACTATCTAAATAAATTTTTAAAATCACAGTCTATCTACATGTTTTCGAATACCAGGTAGGTGGGTGCTAAAAACATTTCCATAAAGGACACAGTTTTTGGTGAGGGAATCTAATAGATTTTGGAAGCTACTTTTTAATGAAAGTAGGGCAATAGATTAAAAAAGCAGCAGCACTAACTTCAAACACTGTTGGGGTTGGTGTAGGGGAGGTGTTCTTTGTGTATGTGACTTTTTTTGTTTTGGTTTCATTTTTTTTTTTGTCTTTTTCTCCCCTCTCTGCCAAGGAAGAGTCCAGACGTTCTCCCCTGAAGATGAAATGGTTACACTTCCTGTGCAGCCTTAACTATCCCACAGGAATGACCCCAATATATGTTAGTATACGTACCCTTATTACTAAATGACTCTGTGGTTTTCTGATAATAAAATAATTACAAATGCCACCTTATCATTTTTATAGATGCCGAAGATCAGGAAGAAACATAAAAATGTTTATCTCCAAATTAGTAAGTAATAAAAGGAGACCATGGAAACAACAAATGTAAGAGTGTGCAAATAAGGAAGATAAGGAGCACATACTGACATACGTCAGGCAGCAGAAATTTATACTTTCATTATTATTCCCAGCACACAGTAAACTCTGAACTTACTCATATGCTATTTTAACAGCTGACTGCAGTCATTTTACAACAGCAGTCCTCGATGACAGTGAACATGTTAATGCCTTAGGACTCAACCAAAATTCTTAAGAAAATGTGAAATAGCTTCCTCCTAAGCAAATAAACCTTGAGTTTAGTTCTTACCTTAGAGTTCCTAACAATGATTGGGTATTTCAGTCCTGTAACAGAATTAGACAAAAGAAGTCGTTAATAGGACACATAACAGAAAACTGACAGAACTAGCAACTTGTCACAAGGAAGGGTTCTTTGAATGATCATAGAATCATAGAATATCCCAAGTTAAAAGGGACCCACAGGGATCATCGAGTCCAACCCCTGGCCTCACACAGCACCCCCCAGCCCCACACCCTGTGTCTGAGGGCAGTGTCCAAACGCTCCTGGAGCTCCGGCAGCTCAGGGCCGTGCCCACTGCCCTGGGGAGCCTGTGCCATGCCCACCACCCCCTGGGGCAGAACCTTTCCCTAACCCCCAGCCTGACCCTCCCCTGACAGCTCCAGGCCGTGCCCTCGGGCCCTGTCGCTGTCCCCAGAGAGCAGAGCTCAGCGCCTGCCCCTCCACTGCCCCGGGAGGGAGCTGCAGGCCGCCATGAGGCCTCCCCTCAGCCTCCTCTGCTCTGGGCCCAGCACACCAAGGGCCCTCAGCTGCTCCTCATACCTCTTGCCTTCCAGACCCTTCCTCATCTCTGCAGCCCTCCTTTGGATGCCCTCTAACAGCTTTATGTCCTTCTGACTCTGTGGCACCCAACCTGCACCCAGTGCTCGAGGTGAGGCTGCAGCAGGCAGAGCAGAGCAGGACAATCCCTGCCCTCGCCCGGCTGGCAGCGCTGGGCCTGGGGCACCCCAGGGCACAGTTGGCCCTTTGGGCTCCAGGGCACACTGCCGGCTTAGATCCAACTTGCTGCCAGCCAGAACCCCCAGATCCCTTTCCATGGGGCTGCTCACGCCCCAGGGGTGACCTGCCTGGGAAAAAACAGTGAGTTTGCTGAATACTCTCACTAACATAATTTTGCCTTTTGTGTAAACACATCCCTGTCAGACAGAAAAGCTAAGAAATGTGACTTCAGTTGACACAAACATGTTTTGAACAAAATCTTTTGTGGGACTGTAGGAAATGGAGGGCAAAAACTGCCTTACCGTCTTCACTTCCTGAAGAACTTTCTTTAGCCATCTCCATGCCTGTAACTTCAAAATCAGTCAAGATTGTCCCGCCTGCTTCCTGGAAGTCTTCAGCATAGGACTGAGCTACTTGTTTATAATCCACAATGCCAGTAAATGGAGAATCAAGGGCCATCAGACCCTGAAATGGTATTAAAATACAAAATAACAGTGACAGTTGTGTGTGCACTTTGGTCTTTGGTACAGAATATATCTTCCTCTGGAGTAATGTGCACTGCCACTGAGAAGGGAGTACTGCTGTCGCCCCATCCCTGGCTGCTGGCTCCTAGTCCCCCCATGTGCCAGCTCCAGTGTCAGTGTGTTTGCTGACAACTAATATGGTGAAAACTGCTTACAGTAGGTTACATGATTGGGAAACCATAAACAACTATTCGTGACAAAATGCTTAAGGATAAAACAAGTTACCTAATTCTGACTTCAGCTAGTACATATCCGTTTTTCACCACGGTCCCTTGGTGATCATTTCTAACTGATGCACGGCTGTTACCAATGCCTCCTGTGAGACTAAAAGATGAGATCTATCCTGGTCTCAACACTCACTGCACTGAAGAAAAAAAGTCTCTTCTGAGTTCGACCACAGCCTATACTTGCCTTAGCAGAAAGCACCCAAAGGGTTCAACTGCAGTGCATAGCAAGAATTTTTAACGTAGCTCAGAGTCATTTTACTGCTTTTTGTATCAAAAAGTCTCAATCTCTCATGCAATTTTTATCACGCTAGATGGCACAATATTCTACTTCCAGCTATGAAATAGGGACAGTAGGATTGCTTTATCTCAAAGAAATGCATCCAGCATAAATTCACCACAGACTGTCAGCCACAGTACAACAACAAGGGCCATCTGCAAGCCCAAGACAAACAGAATGGTTGGTAAGCCTGCATCTTGCACAAAACCTCTCTCTTTATTTGACATGCAGTGCAATGTAGTAAAGACATTCAAGCTCTCTTTCCTTAGGGGGAACGGATTCAGTTCAGGAAATCAAAGCAAGTGTAGAAAGACCCATCTGAATCCAGGCATTTGCAGAAGTAAATGCTCAGCTGGATCTTAAACACGCAAAGAATGTTTTAAGGAGTGGATACAAAATATTTACAAGGGGAAAAAAAAAAAAAAAAAAAAAGATAAAAACGATTCCCTTCCAGAAATTTTATGTATGTACCTATAACCACTCATAAGCAATGAGTCACACAACTACACCAAAAGCAAGCTGCCAGATGAAACAGTATGGGGAATTTACATCCACGTTTTCCTTTCAATCAAAGATAAGCCAAACAATAACAACTCTGTATTCCACAGACTGCTCACATCTCTCCTGGTGTCAAAATAAGCAAGGTGAGAAGTGCTGCATTATAACCACATGTACAGGGAGCAGCCTGATCAAAATTGGCCTGATCCATATCTGTGTTTGCAGATGAGAAGGCATTTTCATCGCTGCACTATCAAGTTTAACATAAGCTATATAATTTTAATGGGAAGGAACAGAACTGTCTCAGCATGAACTCTGATATAGCAGTTCTGACCTGGGAAAAGGAAAATCTGCCTATCAGCCACAAAAACATACAAGCAAGCTCCTGCAAGTACAAGGGGAAAAAATAAATATATATGTACATATAAAAAAATCAGTAATTTTTATTGGGGGAAAATTGTGGGTTTTTTTTTTTCATTTTTTATTCATACATTCATTAGCACATACATACATTAGAGAAGACAGCTCTGTGTAAAGCTGAGAAAAGGAAGAAGTTCAAACAGCTCGTAGGCTCTGTCTTTTTGCCTATATTCAATCCTGCAAAGGGACTACAGAGTCTCATTTTCATTTTTACTGAAATAATTCTGATTTCTTTGGTAGGCTGCAAGTGAAACGAACTACTTGCTCTCCAAATCATGAATGCTGGCCCTCGTGACACAGCCAGCATTTCACCTGCAATTACTGCAGCAGCAGCTCCTTACGACTTCAGCACACAGAGAACTGATGAACAAGGAGCAGATGAACAAAGGAACAAGAACAGGAAAGCAGAAGAAAACTTAGGTCAAAAGAAATGTCAGCAAGAAAGCCTCGGTCTGATTTCTGTGTAATGGTAAATATACACAAAGAATTGGCCTGAGCTGAGAAGTCCCATAAATAAATGGATATGTTCTTTTTTGTTGATAATTATATTTCCTCTGGGCCTTCAGGCCCTTTTGAACCTGTCACTCACGCAAATTACCTCAACATAGAAACATGTTAAATTCAGAAATATCATCACCTGGAAAACTGAGATCTTACATGACAGTTAAATACAAGAAAATCCCTTACCCTGCAGAAGGGTTCTTTGGCCTGTATTTCTTTTGCTCCAATCAATTTCAGACCTCGGACGTTGTTCTGCAGCCCTCTTTCATACAGAGCTTTGAGTCTTGGAATTTCATCTTGTTCAACAGCTACAATTAGCTTCAGAAAAGATAACAAGGCACACTAGTGAGCAACTTACGCAAAGCCAGTTCAGGCCTGGCATTAAGCCCAAGCTAAGAAGCAAGCAATAGTGAATGAGCGAACACTGAATTATAATGCAAGGGGGGAAAATAAGGTTTGTGCTACTCCTGGCACAAGTCTGCAAACACCAGCCACTACTGAGAAAGCACCAATACACTAAGGAGAGTGAAAAACAAACACTAATGTATCGTTCAAGTGACTATCTATGGAAAATATTTGCTAAAAGTATTATGGGACCACAAATCGGACTGTGAAACAAGAGAGTATGATTTTAAAGAGCCACTGGGATGCTTCCAAAAAATAAAATTGAACTTAACCCAAGATGTACAAATCTCAAAACGGTCTTGATATCAGAGCAAAGGACGTGTTCTGACATGGCATCTAAACGGAAGTGCACCAGCCTCATGTAGCTGGCTCACTGCTGTCACAAGTGATTTATCCAGGCTGTGAATTGCCTGTGCCAACGACTCCAGAAGCAAGCTTGCACAGCCCGTACTACTTCTAGGCCCAGCCCAGGTCTGGCAACACCACTTCGCACTACAGGGCATGGAGTTCTCCAAGCCTGGGGCTGCTTTACTTAATAGCAGCTGTAAAGCCTCATCATCTTCCCTGGAACAAATACTGCTGAGGAAGGGGATGCTCAAAGGACCAACAACACTGCTGGGTCAGCGCTAGCCCTTCCCAAGCACCACACCTCTGAGTGCTCTGCGCTGAGCGCAGGCTTCTCCCTCCAGCTGGACGGCTGCACAAATCCACACTGCCACCTTGCGACCAGCGCTGCAGCTCAGGGAGCACGGGAGGAACACAGCAGCACCCAGCTCCCAGCTGGCCTGAGGAAAAGCCACGGGGCTAGCAGGCCCTGAACTGACCGTTGTCTCATCAGGGAGGGTCTGCACAGCGCTTTCAAGAGAAAGGCTTGTTCTGCCCAAGACATTTACGAGTGACCAAGCGCGGTGAGAAAGTCAGGTGGTGGTTTGGAGCGACTCGAGGGGGTTCAGACGAGGTGATGGTGAAGAATTGCAGAGGGGCCTTACAAGGTGGACAAGAAGCTAACAAAATGGCAGATGAAATTTGGTGCAGATAAATGTGAAATGATGACCACAGAAAAAGGTTTTAGCCTCCCATCAAAAATGATGGGCTCCAAGTGCAAAGTTATCACTCAGGACCAATATCTTGGGGTTGTGACAGGCAGCCCTATGAAAACATCAGCTCCATGCCTAGTGACAGTTAACGTGCACTGGGAACAATCTGGAAAGGGGTAGAGGATAATAATAGAGAACTGTCCTATTTCACTGCAAAAATCCAGAGTCTGACCACACCCTGAATGCTGGTGCTCATCCTGTATCAAAGACGCTTTAAACTAGAAATGGTTCAGAGAACAAAGGCAGGAATAACAAGAGTCATGGAACAGCTTCTCTGACAGCAGTGACTAAGCAAGCTAAGACTCACCAGCTGCAGGAGATGACTTCTGGGGAGGAGGAAATATGAAATTATGTGTGACTTGGAGAGTGTGAGCACAGACCAGTTGTTCACCCCGTCCTCCAAATAAAGGGCTAGGGGGCATCGGGTGAAGCTAGTAGGAGCCAGCTTCAAAACAAAAGGAGGTAGTTGGCCATGGGCTCATGCAATGGGTTGTTTGTTGATCTCTGAAACTGCTTGTAATTGAAAAACACTTGGACAAGAAATCCATTGAAATACCACAGACAAACCAGGTACAGCTCAGAGTATAACCGTGAACTTCAGCTGAAAGCAGCTGGAAGAATTAACAATTGTCATATTTGCTTGTCTTGTTCTCATTCCTTCCTGGGTCTCTGTTCGCAGACACTTCCAGACACAGGCTGCATGGATCCTGATCTGAGTCAGTAGTACAGCCACTCTTCTATCCCCAGCACTTCACTGCACGAGCTGGGTGCAATATGGCATAAATGTGTGTAGCTGGGTCACATCTGGAGGTGGAGTGAAGTCTTTTCAGAGCCTGATATGCCAAGAGGCATCGCACATGCATACTGAGAGCCTCCGTGTTCCTTGGAGGTAGTGGCTCTGCATGGGTGCCCACTGGGGCACTTAGCTTCCACCGTTACCCGGGCTGATCCAGCGCAGCCCCCAGATAAGGAGAATTCTTTTTTAGGCTCAGTGGAGGAACTGACCTGAGTAGCTGGAAACAAGGAAACAAGCAGGCACCTTCATCCTGAAGGCTGAAGAAAAGCATCTCTTGGGAGAAACTAGCGTAACCAGGCACTTGCCATATATTGTAACACACATTATACAGTGACAGTTCCCAAAGGTAAAGACACGCAGCAGTTCCTGTACCTTCCCACACTGTTTGTATGGTATTCCCTTCTGGTCACAGTACTTATAGCAGAGAGCTGCACCCTGCACACACAGCTTAGCTTTCAGAGATCCAGGGGTGTAGTAAATTCCACTGTGAATTACGCCGCTGTTACGTCCGCTCTGGTGATGAGCTAAATGGAAATAAAAACACACTATTAAAATACAGGTTCCCAGGACTGATTAATTTTTTCAGCTGTCAGAAAAGCGAGCAATTTGAGTTCCTGCCCTAAATCAGTGTTATAACAAGAGATGCTCAAATAAGATAGCTGCACAGCACACACAAGTCCTCCCCTGGTTTCAAAAGGGTAGAAAAATACTGACACAGCAACCCTTGGTTAATAACAAACCATCACAGCTTGAAATGTGCTGAATCAACAGGGGTGGGGGGAAGGTTTTTCCTCTAAGAGCTGCAATTGCAGGCTAATTCATCCAAGCTTTCTACATGCTAAAATTAATTTTAAGACATTCAGTTTTTTAAGTGAAATGCATCCTTAAAGGCCTCATTTAACATAAAGTCGGTGCAAACATCAATTTCTTTGGACAGGCTGACAGGCCTGGAAAGCTTTTCAAGTACTTGTGAACTAAATCAGCTTGCTAATTAATTTCTTGAGTTTACTTAGTTACTTTGTAACCAAGTAAAATGGAGGTGAAACACATCAAGCACATTTTTTATTGAAGCAATTTGTGCAGGTTCTTGAAGTATTGACCCCCAAAGGTTGCTTTCAAACAATGAAGCAGCAGGGCTCAGTCTTTCTTATCTCAAAGCCAGGACAGACGTCCATGTGCTGAGTGCCTCAAGACTTCCTCTGTCCCTAAACAGATGAAATAACCATTCTGATGTAAGCAGACAGCAGTACGAGCTGTACCTCTCCACTCTGGCTAATGCTGGGTCAGTAACTAGCAATATCTTCCCAGCTACTGCTGCATTGCTGCTCCATCTTTGACCTCCAAGCAAACGGGAGCACGCTGTGCAGGGTGTGATTTGACAGGAATATCCAAAAACATGGGGCAAAGGACCGTGGTTCAGAGTCCTGGCAATTAACAGGCAGGTGTGGAGAGCGCCCAGACCAGCAGCTCTCAAATGTTTTTAAACAGCTCCCACATCACTACATCAAGAATCTCACTCTTTACGCACCAGCCACTCCTATCTGCTGTTCAGTCTCTTGATGTTCCACCAAAAAAACACCCAGCCACCATATCCTCAGCTCACCCTATAGAATCACACAATCATTTGAGTTGGAAGGGACCTTTAAAGACCATTCAACCCAACTCCCCTGCAGGGCACAGGGACACCCACAGCTGGGTCAGGGTGCTCACAGCCCTGTCCAGCCTCACCTTGAAGGTCTCCAGGGACGGGGCAGCCACCGCCTCTCTGGGCACCCTGTGCCAGTGCCTCACCACCCTGAGAGTAAAGAACTTTTTCCTTATATCCAGCCTAAACCTCCCCTCTCCCAGTGTGAAACCATTTCCCCCAGTCCTATCTCAACAGGCCCTGCTAAGGAGTCTGTCCCCTTCTGTCTTGCATCCCCCCTTTAGATATCGAAAGGCCGCTCTCAGCTCTCCCTGGAGCCTTCTCTTCTCCAGGCTGAACAGCCCCAGCTCCCTCAGCCTGCCCTCACAGGGAGGTGTTCCACCCCTTGGACCATTTCTGTGCCCTCCTCTGGACGCGCTCCAGCAGCTCCATGTCCCTCCTGTGCTGAGCACTCCCCATCTGGACGCGGGGCTCCAGGTGGGCTCTCACCAGTGCAGAGCAGAGGGGCAGGGTCCCCTCCCCTGCCCTGCTGCCCACGCTGCTCTGGGTGCAGCCCAGGATATGGTTGGTCTCCTCACCTCCTGCTCGATACAGCACTAAACCAGACTCATCCTCATCTCTTTGCAACAGCAGGAAGAGACAAGAACAGCAACCGGTGCTGCTGCTTCCTCCAGTCATTCGCCCTCCTTGCCCTTTTCCCCAGGCCCCTGCTGCTGGAGCCCCAGCTCTGGCACAAAGCCCAGGCCAGCACAACCTGCTGCTTGTGACCGGCTCCGTGCTCCCTCACCTCTCCCTTTTATACACGTCTGTGTGAAAGCTATTAGCACAGACCGCAGTCCCCAGCCAGCCCGGCAGTGCCAGCAGCGGAGGTGACTGATGACAGCTCTGCTGACGGACACCTGAAGGACATGTCCTTGGGAGAGGGGAGGAAAAAGTCCCGTAGTGACACCTGGAAGCAAAGATGCTTTTCCCAAGGGGAAGCCATCACTTGGTTCAGCGACAAAGACAGACGCTCTCCCACTGCTGCTGATCCACCCAAAAAAAAGAATCTCCCTTTAAACACATGTTTACAAACTACCGATGTCTTGGTGAAGGCGTTTCAGCACACATTTCTGACAGACCAGCACGAGGGAAAGCCGAATCGCCGTCGCGGAAGGCAGCACAGCTCCTAGACCCGGCCGCCCTACCTAGCTCCTTCTCCTTCTCCAGCACGGCGAAGGTGAGCGCAGGGTGCCGCAGGACGAGCTCCCGGGCGGAGGCGAGCCCCACGATCCCCGCACCGACCACCGCCACGTCGAAAGTGCTGCAAAAACACAAGGAGCGCCGCGGTGAGAGCAGGCAGCCGACCGCCGCCGAAGGCCGGCGCCCCGCGGGGACGCGCTCCTCAGGGCAGCGGGAGGCGGCTGTC
>VXAV01002722.1:23422-43044 GCA_013399715.1 Alectura lathami | reverse complement strand
CTGGGGGTGGCTAAATGCCGTGTTCAACAAGTAAGAGGAGTGAAACCACAGCACAGTGCGTGGAGCAGGGAGGGTTAAGACCCAGGATGAGGGAGAACATTTTCTATTCTATTATTATATTTTCTATTATATACTAATATTATATATTAGTGTACTTTTCCCCCACATTGCACACTGATATTTGGCAGGGGTGTACCTTCGTGTTTCCAGTTACAGAGCTCTCCTCCTGGGTGGCTGAGGCAAGCAGGCAAGGTGGATTCCTTCTCCCCAAGTGCCAGTCTTCCTGTGACCCCAGCTGCACTAGTACCCAAGTTGGTAGCACTATTGTGTCACCTTACTCACTCAGAAAAGCATCTAACCAATATTTTATAAGGTGGCTCTATTGCACAAGGGTTACATGTTTACTACTAGGAAGATAAAGCCTTTCTTGGTGCAACTCTGTCCTTAACTCTAGTCAATAGCTAATAGTTTTGGCATAGGTCTTCTAGCTCTGTGGAAATGTAGTGTGTGGTGGAGCTGATTTTTGTAACGGGGCAGGGAGCTCAGCCAATCCAAAGTCCTCTTCTAGGTCTCTGCTTCTGTCTTCAGCGTGCCTTGCCAGACTAAGAAAGGGCCTTTTCTGGAATGGATTTGAGGATTTTAACTATTTGCTGAAGGGTGTCTTTCTGAAGGACTGTAATTATTGAGAAAAAAACCTTCAGGCTTGACATACATGTGACAGGCAATGGTGGGTAGTGATAGGACAGGAGGTAGTGGTTTTAAACTGAGAGGGTTCATTTAGATTAGATACAAGGAAATTCTTCACAATGAGGGTGGTGAGGCCCAGGCTGCCCAGAGCAGCTGTGGGTGCCCCATCCCTGGGGGTGCTCAAGGCCAGGCCGGGTGGGCCCTGGGCAGCCTAATCTAGTGAGAGGTGACTTTTATATATTCCATAATCAAAGTGTCTTTGGCTGACAAGTATGTAGTTGTAAAGCTTTATTCTGGAGAGAGGAAAGTGGTGTTTATCCTTTTTGTAATCTCTCCTTATAGACACAAAAGGAAACAATTAGAAGGCTTAAAACGTGCCAAGTCAAGCTGCATCTGTAATTTTTTCAATACCAAAAATAATTTTTTTCTAAAAAAAAAAGGCACAACAAAAAAAAACTAAAGCCAAACTGATTAAGAACCAACATGATCCAAATAATTATATTCAAAACATTTCCAAGAAGTCATATTCTTAGTTTTCTGATGTCTTATCATGCACGTAACTATACAGAATCATAGACTTGTTTGAGTTGGAAGGGACCTTCAGAGGTCACCCAGTCCCACTCCCTGCAGGGCACAGGGACACCCACAGCTGGGTCAGGGTGCTCACAGCCCTGTCCAGCCTGACCTTGAAGGTCTCCAGGGACGGGGCAGCCACCGCCTCTCTGGGCACCCTGTGCCAGTGCTTCACCACCCTCAGGGTAAAAAACTTTTTCCTTATATCCAGGCAAAATCTCCCCTCTCCCAGTGTGAAACCATTTCCCCCAGCCCTATCACAACAGACCCTGCTGAAGAGTCTGCCTGCTATGTTTCTTGTGCAGTATTATTATCATAAAGATAAGAAATCTGCCACCTAAGAAACACATGAGTGCTCTTTCTATCTTCACAGAGTGGACTATGAACGTATACAAGCTGTTGGACCTGACAGGGCAGCTTCAGAGTGGCTGCTGCGGTGTGGTGCACTGGTGCGCTATCAGGGCCATGAGAAATGGCAGCAGGACTACAACGGTCTCCCAACTGGGCCCTTAGGGAAATACAAGATAGAAGCAATCAATGCCACTGACTCTTGCATCATGTACAGAGGATTTGACTATTTGGGTAAGGAAGACACAGCAGTGCAAAGAATATTGTTCTTCCAGTTGTGTCAAAATATTAATAGCTGGGTTCTCTCCTCATTCTGTAGTAAGATACAGATAAATCAGAGTTTAACAGCCAGTTCAGGCTGTTGCTGGTACTCTACAGCAGATACTCCTTTTTGTCTTTCCAGATGGTCTTGAGCACGTCACAGAAATCAAGCTGCAGAAGTGTATTTACATACAGGACGAGTGTCTGCAGAGGCTCAGTGAGACTAAAAATCTACAGAAGAGTCTCCTGCAGCTGAAGATCATTTCCTGTGGGAATGTCACAGATAAAGGCGTCATTGCGCTTCACAAGCTGACGTACGTGAACTGCTGAGCTCTTCTGTACCACCCCACGGTGCTGGGATTTTGTTGACTGGAAAGGCCGCATTCTCACTGCTTTGGGGCTGTTTCCAGATATGTGGGGCTGTGGGAGGGCTGGGTTTGAGGAACTGACCTGGGAGGGATGGCACTGCCGCTGCAGGAAATGTTTCAAGTGTGGCTGAAGATAAAGTGTTGTGGATAGCTCTGAAAAGCCACGGGAATTAACGTACATGTTAATCAGCCTCTTAAGGTTGGCATCAGGTGCTTAATGCAGCACCTGACGAGGCTGAGAAAGCCTCATCTGCTACAGCATGTGAATCTCCAAGCTGTACTTCTGCCCTTAGAGTGAGTGCAGCATTCACCATTTACACCTGAAGTTAACTTCCAGAGTGTTGGCCACTGCACAAATTAGAGCAGGACGTGCTCTCTGCCAGCACACAGCCTCTGCAAGAAGAGATAGGAATGAATGCATGCAGCTGCCTTTCACACTAGGTTGGTTTTCCTTGAAAATAAACAGCTACTGGTTGCTGTGGTTTCTGCTCCTGACACTCCTGCTGCAGTTGCTTCTCAGGGCAGGTTTTCATGGTGCCTTTTATTGTCTTTCTACACATTACACTGCTTCCTGTCACTTGGTTAGCTTGTGCTCACTGTAGTCTTAAAGGCCTGAAGAGTTCTTCTGATTTCTATCTCTCCTTTATTTATAGGAACCTTGAATATTTGTATCTGAGTGACCTTCCTGGAATAAGACAGAAAGAAACTACTGTTCATGTCCTTCAGCAGGCACTGCCACGCCTAGAGGTGGAGCTGGATCTGGCCTAAATGCCACTTCACATAAGGGAGAGGTATTTGAATGTATTTATCGTAAGTTGCATAAATTAAGTTGCAGATGCTGCTGTCATTCCACGTATGGAAATAAGCCCAGATCTCTCGATCCAGCCTTAAAAGCTGTATGTAATCTTTTAACAATTATGCAGTTAAATTTCACTAAGCTTACACTAAATGGTGAACAACAGCCAAGAAGGCGGGATTCTCTGTATAGCAACAGGTTTCTAGGAAGCTGTTAAAACATCAAATAGAAGTTATCAAATATTGTACTGCACAAAAATTCTTGTGCAAAACATCAGTGGAAACAATATCAGTGTTGTGAACAGCAGTGCTGTACAGTTTGTAATCAAACATTGATGCTGTGTGAATGAGAGCTCTGGTGGTAGTGGAGACAGAGGGTAGTTGATGCCCAGAAGGCAGATTTCATAGTAATGCCTCAAGCACAGCTACCACGCCGTAACTGAGAGGCTCTTTTCTCATCCCCAGTTGTCACCTTGTACAGCTAGAGCATGGCTGCTGGATACCTTGCAAATAGAGTTAGATGACTGAATAGCCATAGAGGAATGCCAAAGTGTTTTGAGTGTAACCAGAGCGACTGATTCACCCAGCAAGGTTCAGGATTAAAACATAGCATAATATGAAATAAAAGGTAGGCAGGCACAGTCCGTAAGGATGTAGCTTCTGTCTCATGGAAACTGCTTTTACTGTAGTTGGACACATCAGTACTGGGAAAAGAAAACACTTTTGCTCTAGTTTTCAAGATGGAGGAGGCTATTCCTTGACCATTGTTAAAACTTTACACAGTCAAACACATCCTATCAATTGGAAAAAAAAAAAAGCTACATTTCTTTTATTCAAAATCAACAATATGACATTCTGAAGTTACACCAAATCCAAGGTTTGTTCTAATACATACACTTAGGTAGAATTCCTGCCTGTGTCTGGCTATTGTTATAAATTATATTAATGAATTTTTTTTTTTTTTTTAATAAAAATGATTTCTGTAACACTAGAGGCAAGTGACCACTATTGTCAAAAACAGCAAATAAAAATAACTCCATAATGCAAGGAAGAAACAGGCTGGAGAAACTCTGCAAAAACTAGAGGGAAAAAAAAGTAGATTCTATTAATTATATTCTCCTTCTGTTAACAGTGCCTGTTGAGCCTTCCAGTAAGTCTAAGTCATTGCCTGTACTTTTAATACTTCATGATACATAAATGCGGTACACAAGATAGACATATCTTTAAAACACTGCCACTTCAGCAAGTTGGTAACTAACTGGACCTGTTGGATAGCCTGGCTTCAGGCATGCCTCCACACACACAAACACACGTCTTCCACTCACATAGGGAGGACGTTTGCAGCTCCTTGCAGGACCAGTTAGTTAACCTCCGTCTGAAACAGTGTTACTGTCCTGATGCGGTGGGGCTCTGGTTTATTTGGCAAGGTTACAGTTCTTCTGCCAAGTCTGAAAAACAGGCAACAGATAGGCAAGAGGGTTCTTAAGCTTCACACTGTAAACGCTGGTTTGCAGTAATCCTGAACCAGCATGCAATCATGAGTTAAACAAAACCAATGTGTTTCTTCTGTACACAGAACACTGGCAAATGTGAGCTTGGAGTGCATCACTTTCCTTCCAGCAGTGGCCCAGAGTACACTGCAGACCGCTTCTGTGTACGTCATAGCATGGATTAATTCCGTTTTCCACCATGTCCTCCTTTTATAATTCTGAAGGACTTGAACTTTGACAATAAGTAGTTTTTAACCTGCCATCCATTTAGATGTTAGGGAAATGGTAGTTTGATTTCCTTGTTTTGCAGAAGTACTTCTTGCTGTCCAAAGCTGGTAGAACATTGCTACTGGTTAACTGAGGCAGGTGCTGTAAGCAGAAGTTACACAGTGGGTGTTAGTTTGCAGTGAGGATAAAGCATGCATTTCATTTCCCAAAAAGGAATATAAGCTGTGAAACTGTTCAAACTGTAATCCTGTATTTTTCATTTGTCATGGATCTGGTGTTCTACAACTGGACTGCAACCAGAATAGTTTATTAAAAGTATTTCTTCCAGTCATCCAGGAAAACCATTACAGCTATCCTATGTCACCGAAACATGAGAGGCGAGTCGGTTTGATCCAGGGGTTTCTACGCTTTAGCAGTTCTCCAGCCAGCATTTCCAGCTCCCTGCATGTTACCAGTGCAGTATTACAGCTCTCACAGGGAATGGGGATCAGCAGAAAAAAGAACTGCTGAATGACTCCCACCACAAGGCAGGATTTGCAGAGTTGGGCTGGAGTCTGGAAAGACTGAAGTGGCAGGGAGGTATTGGCCTGGCAACTTCAGTGTCAGCAACACCCCTCACATTGTTGACGTCTGGAACGGAGTAAAGGATTGTATCCCATCAGCGGTTACAAATGGAGCTGGGCATTTTTACCATCTTTGTAATTTGGGATTCAAAATCAGCAAGATTCCAGAGAACTCTGAATTGAGCCAGCCACACAGGCACGTGCAATTTGCTCAGCTGCCCTGCTATGCGATGTCAAGAATGCGCTTCCCAAGATAAACCTGACCGTTCACATTGCTGTGCTGCTTATCTGCAGGGACCCAGCGGAGCCCACTGTAGAATTCAATTACAGGGAGTTACTCTTTAACCAGGAGATTCACTTTCCTCTTGGGCTAAAACTGAGAGTGGTCTGGTGTGGGAGCTTTACCTCCCCAGTAACTGCCAGCACGAGCCCCGCTCCTGGGAACCAAGCAAAGAAAACAAGTTCCCTCCTGACACAGAACATTAAATGCCACTATGAAAACATTACCCCTGGCACATGCTTCCATGTCAGCTTGGCTGGTTTCCGAGCTGCTTTTTCATGTTCTTTCCCCACGTCTCCTGCCTCCCTAATGCTGTCAAAATAGGGGTGCTGCAGCAGCTGCTCACAGGTCTGCCTCTCTGCAGGGTCCATATGAAGGCAGCCCTTAGGAGAGATGAAGGATCACACGGAACACTCGATAAAGAAGGTCTGCACAATTCCGTCTCTTTGCAACAAGTATTCACACAGATACACGCATTAATTTTATTTTTAAATGAATTCTAAGAGACTGGCTTTTCAGAGTCAGCACAGAGCTTGCAAGCAGCTCATACTGAGCAACTGCCACTTCTGATACAAGGCAGTAGCAGAAACTGAGGCTGGAGGGGCAGTTACAATTTTATTGTGTAGTAAACCATTAAGTCTCAAAAACAGCTGAACCCAATAACTTTCCTTTGAACCAGAACAGCTTGCTTAAACAGAGGAATCCACTGTCACTAGCTGTGTTGTGCCAGTGTTTGGTGCAGCTAGTACTGCCTAAAGCTGCACCTTAGTGTTAATGCATTCATCCTCACAGCTTCCATTTAGTGCAGTTTAATAATGGAATAATTTGTTTTCTATGTCCATGCTAAAGATGAGTGGATTAACGAGAAGTGGATTGAAAGTTTTCTCCGATTCCCCTCCAGCTTTGTTTTTCTATGAGTCTCTGATTATTCAGTAGCCAAATCTCAAATAATTTACCACCTGCATAAGCAAAACAGACTCCATTTGCCAAGTCTCAGTGCAGAGCTCTTCCTGTTGCTGCAGCTCCTCCCCTCATGGGCACCCTGCTCTGGGTGGCCCTGCTTTAGCCAGGGGTTGGACCAGCTGGACCCAGAGGTCCCTGCCAGCCTCAGCCATGCTGTGATACTTTGCTTACCTTCATAAGAGCCAAAGCAGGGTATGAAATGGTAGGGAATTTCATTTCCAATGGCTCCTAGAGGAGGGAAAAAAAAAAAGAAAAAAAATGTGAGTGCTTGCATTAGCAAGCTTTTCTTTCACCAGGGTACAGAGAATCAGCTTTCCATAGCAACGTGACCTGTACCTCACAAAATGCATCTGTCACTTCATGTGCTGAGTGGGGAGTTGCCTGGCACTACTGAGAACAGGAAGGCTGGCTGCTGTGCCACCAGAAATGGGGGAGAAGGAGCAGAGGTTAATTATTTGTTTGATTGCTTTTACACAGGTTATCAATTAAAAACCATGACAAGGGTTCAGCCACCTCCAGATAATATTCCTGGGCAAAGCAGAGGGCAAAGCTTTTGGACAGAGAAAAAAATCTGCCCAGCAAAAGACTAGTCAAGCTGAAAAGATTTTCTAGCTCCAGTTCCAAAGTAGGTAACATGCACTCTAGAGAAAAAGGAGCAGGGACATTTCTCTGTCCAATCATCATGTCTCCTTAGCACTGCAGACAGATTGCTGGTTAGTGCTGGGCTCGAGGGGAACCCACCTGAAGGGAGCTCTTACCATGCTCTCTGGGTCCGGAATTCTTACCCCGCTGAAGAACTGGTTGGTGCTGAACACTTGCTGGTGCCTGGGAATAAGATCCCCTTTGACCAAGAATTAAAAAAAAAAATAGTAATCATCATCAGAATAATTTGCTGTTTTCATGGTGTTTGCATTGAACAAGCTTATCTTCTAACAAGGCTGATGGCATCCAAGAGAACATGTAAAGAGATGGAATACCATGAAATGAGCTGACAAAATACTGTTTTGGGAAAGCATCCATCCATCTAGGACATCAGCGATTCCACAGCCATGTGGCTGGGCTGAATGACAGGCAGGGCCACACATCCCTAGCTGCCTGCAGTCATAGCTGCCTGGGGCCTCACACTGTAAACAGCTCAAAGAAATTCAGCTGATGGGAGCAGGGTTTGGAGCAGGAGTGCCCAGCTGCTGTGCCTCTCCCACTGCCAAGCTCTCAAGTTCTGTGCTGTGCAGCAGAGTAGTTACTATGAATTGTGGCCACTGTAGCTGGGGCCATGAAAAGATACGTATTTCTGTACGTCTCCCCAAGCCAAATGCCTAGACCCTAGCACTTCATTGCTTATCAAATTGCACATTTGGATTTCCACTGGCAAAAAGACCCCTCCACAAGAACAACTGGGAGTGTGCTGCAAGGAGGTGGGAGAAGCACTGAGTTTCATAACCACCTCTGCTCTGTGCCAGCACCTGGCACCACTGTGCGCTGGATGAGTTTGAAATCTGCTTGACAGCATGTGGGAATGTGTTCCAGCATCATAGCTAGAGGGTGCTGTGCAAACACCTACCAGGATCCGAAACTCCAGCCATGCCACAGAACCACACTTCAGCCAGGGATTGCTCCCAAAGTGTTGAGCAAGATGAAATTGGCAGCTAGCTCCCTCCCCTGCTCACATCACATGCGATGGAGCTGCCCAGGGCTGTGACGAGCAGCTGGCAAGAGGCACTGTTTGTTTTGGAGGAGGCTGCACAGCAGCGGGGGTGCACGCTGCTGGCTGCGCTCTGTTCAGAGGCAGGGCGAGCAGCGCTCTGCCGGCCCGCTCTGTTTCAGTCTTTTCAAAGGAAAGGGATTCCCGCGAGGCAGTCTGTCCACATAAACAGCCTTGTCTTTTCTGACTGCTGGAAGGGGACAGGCTAACCACAATTCCTCCAGCTTCATGAAACAACTCAAATTGGGTGAAACTTTTTGTACAGTCCCGAGGATGCCGTACAGAAAATGGCTGAAATGCAGCACCAAGGGGAACATGCTGTAGCTTCTTCCCCCAATGCAGCTTCACCGCCCTTCTTGAAGCTTATAGCATTATGGAACAAGCAAAATGTTTAATGAAGTTAACAGAAGAACCAGTACAACAGTCAGACCATCATAATCACACAGCTTTGGCTAAGGAGCTTTTATCTGTAAATTCTGCCTCAGTCCACCACTTGGATCGAAAGGAATGTCTGGCTGAAACTCTAGCATTAAAAAGAAACTATAACTCAACCAACACTGTCTCTGGAGGATGAAGGATTGAAGCTTAACTAAATTTCTAGCTAAAGAGCTTTTTTGTTTATAGCTCTGCTCACCTTTGTAGTTTTATAAATTGCTCAGTAAAAAATTGCGGTTCTCTATTCATTCCAACAAATTCCAATTAAATGTGGGGCTTTGTTCCTTTCCACCCAAGGAATCTGATGTTATACCCCAACATCAGACCAATGAGACTAGATTCATTCAAGGGTTACATGGATAATGGCTCTTTTATTTAACCTGTGTTCCAAATCCAGAGTGGCTTCTAAAATTCCTTGGTGAATAAAGACAAACAGGTGAGACAGTGAAACAAAAAGCATTGACACTCAGCCATCAACAGGCACCTGCAATGCCCACAACTAAAGGGAGAAAATTAACCTCCTGCTGGCTAATTCCGATTCCCAGCACAGAGGAAACTCCCTGGCAAGCTGCAGTCGTGCCAAAGGCCTGGGGAAGGGCAGGGCTCTGACACTCACCCAGGGTTCTCCGGATGAGATACAGCTGGTCCACATCAGACTTGCCAGGCCACAGGGGGACCCCGGAGAGCAGCTCTGCGAAGACACAGCCTATCGCCCACACGTCCACGGGGGGGCCGTACTGGGTGTCTCCCACGAGTAGCTCCGGAGAACGGTACCACCTGGTGGCCACGTAGTCTGTGTAGTAATCACTCGGCCCAGCTAGGTTGGGGTCAGGAAGGAGAGAAACAAAGAGGGATGCGGGATCAGAGCGACGCAGACAAGCTGCCATCAGTTGTCACGTACATCGTACATCAGGGCAGCAACAAGAGCACCTTCTGGACCCGCGAGAGCTACAGGAATGGGATGAGTCACTGGCCACTAGCAGAACCCAGCTTTGGAAAGTTAAGAGCTGGGAAAAATGAAGACCATATTTTTCTTGAAAATATGCAGAGCTCTGCAGCAGGGCCCTGTGACAGCCAGCGGTCAGTTCTCAAAGCCCACGTGATTTGTCTGAACAAGAGCTAAATATACATATATATAAAAATTGCGGTGTTTATTACAATGGAAAATGTGAAGCCATTGTTTGCAGACAGTGCCTTCTGCCAAAGGGGGCCCTCCTGCCAGGGAACTCCAGCTGTGTCTCCAGCATTGCAAAAGTAACTGCAGGGCAGCTCAGAGATGCCCAAGCCAACTCCCATGTCCCAGCTCCAGCAGCACAGCACTGCAACTGCCCCAGCAGGGAGCTCAGACACAGATTATTTACAGAGGCGACTGTCTGAGCTAGCCCCATTTAATCTGGTTTGGGGATCTTGACCCAAGCATCTCCAAAGCCTTTAGCAGAACTTCTCTGTGAGAACATGCCAGCCCTTATAAAGGATGACCTACACCTGCATCAAAAGCAACTGAGTCTGTACAGGGGTTTGAAAGCCTGAACCTACACTTCATCTGAGCTTTCACAGGTAACAATGCACGTAAGCAGCTAGTCAGCACTCACTCAGTATGCGAGCAAATCCAAAGTCACACAGTTTGATGACTGAGTGTTTTGTTATCAGGATGTTTTCTGGCTTTACGTCTCGGTGGATGCACTGGAAACAAACAAACAAAAAAAGAAGCAAGTATTTAACCTGGCTGTTGGGTGAAAAACCTCTTGATTTGGCCACATACCCCTTGCAAATTGTGCCCTGAATGTTAACCAGGCAATCATTCCTGCAGAGAGAGAATGATGAGAGCATTTCTTAACAGCAGCTAAAGCCACATCCTGCTGGGAATTAGTTACCTCACCTGTAACCCACCCTTGGGATGAGACACTGCAGGCTCCTAGAGTCAGCTGCACAGCACTTTATCACTTGGGCAATAAGGAACAAGCTCCCCAGCACCAGATGGCGACCAGCTAGTAGGAGCAGGGAGGTTTGCATAGCAAGGATTGGTGCATGCCTTCACCTGGCTCTCTAGAAATGCAGCTCACCTGGTACAGCTATATGCAACACTCTCCTTAACAAGGGGCTCAGTTGTGTTTTTTTTTTTTTTTTTTTTTTTTTTTTTTTTAATGTATTGGTGGGGAGATCTCAGAGGAGCTCTTGTGCTCCCTGGGAGTAGTTCTTCAGCCACATCCATGATCTGTATTTACAGACAATCTAGAAGACAATCTTTTGCTGGCAAAGCTCACTGATGAGATAAAGGCTGTGGTTTGGCAGTGGGGCTTTATCTGTGTAGATGGCAGAGTATGCCTGGTATGTCTGCTGCTCAGTGCTGGTGGGACACAGCTGGAGTGCTGCATCCAGCTCTGAACTCCCCAGTGGAAGGAAGACACGGACATACTGGAGTGAGTCCCAGGAAGGGCCACTAAAATGTTTAAGGGATTGGAGTATGTGGCATCCGAGGAGAGGCTGAGGGAGCTGGGACCATCATTCAGCCTGGAGAAGAGAAGGCTCAGGGGGATCCTAGCAATGTGTGTAAATATCTGATGGGAAGGGGTAAAGAAGACAGAGCCAGGTTCTCCTGGGTGGTGTCCAGTGAAAGGACAAGAGGCAATGGGCACAAACTGAACACAACGAAAATTCCATTTTAAAGTTAAGATTTTTTTTACTGAACTGTGAGCCTGGCCAACGCCAGAACAGGTCACCCAGAGAGGCTGTGGAGCCTCTGTCCTTGTTGAAACTCAGAGCTTAACTGGACAAGGTCCTGAGCAGCCGCTCTAGCTGACCCTGCTTGAGTGGGGGCAGCTAGACTACATGAGGTTCCTTCCAGCCTCAGCAGTTCTGTGAGTCTTTGAAAGTCTCCTTGCTTGCTGCGTGTTCACAACAATTGAATTCCAGCTTGGCAAAGAGTTTCTGCTGATCGAACTAGAGTGGCCAGCAGTCAAGGAAGGTGATTGTCCCTCTCTGCTCTGCTCCTGTGACACCCTCCTTACAGCACTGCGTTCAGCTCTGGGCCCCCAGTACAAGAAGGACATGGAGTTGTTGGGAGTGGGTCCAGAGGAGGTCATGAGGATGCTCAGAGGCTGGAGCACCTCTGCTGTGGAGACAGGCTGAGGGCTGGGGTTGTTCAGCCCGGAGAAGAGAAGGCTCCAAGGAGATCTTACAGTGGCCTTCAGTAACTAAAAGGGGCTACAAGAAAGCTGGGGAGAGACTTTTTGTCAGGGGGTGTAAGTGGTAGGACAAGGGGTAATGGTTTTAAGGTAACAGAGGGCAGAGTTACATTAAATATTAGAAGGAAGTTGTTTCCAATGAGGGCAGTGAGGCACTGGAGCAAACTGCCCAGAGAAGTCCTCAAGGCCAGGCTGGATGGGGCTTTGGGCAACGTGGTGTAGTGGGAGTGTCCCTGCCCATGGCAGGGGGTTAGAACCAGATGGGGTCTAAGGTCTCTTCCAACCCAAACCATTCTGTTATTCTATGAAACTAGCAGAGAACTTTTTTCTGCCTTTGTACAGAACTATGTATGCTCTACTGAACTCACAGGGATCTAGCATGTTTTGTCCCTTCCTGCTGTTGCCTCAAAGCAGACACCTTGGGCTTTTCCTAGCTGAGCTGGTGGTAATTTACTGCTTCTGCTCCTGAGGACTGAACAGCTGCTTGTTAAACCAGCGTCACAGAGTTCCAGAAAAGGGCAACTGCATAAAACCTCATTATCTGTGATCTACAGCAGGTCAGACTGCAGTATCTAATTGTTTTCTTGGCTTTAAAACTCCATTAAATCTTTCAGACTGAGAGAGGGAACAGGAAAAAAGCAGAACAACAAATCCTGGAAGCAGGACAAACCTATGACCAAGTTCCTGTGCATCAGCCGGACATCATTCTCCCAGCAGAGATAATACACCCATTCCAGAGCTATCTCCTGCCAGCCTCCTAAATCTCAAACACTGGCAGATAAACAAAAACAAAGACAATTACAGCTAAGTTTGCCTAACAAACTTCCCCAAAAGGCTCCTCTCCTCCTCTGCTTCTTAAAGCATCCCCACAGCTTTCTGGTAGATACCTGCCATGCACAGAGCTCATGTCTCCCCCCAGAAAGCACAGGAGGGGTTGTAAAACTGTCTGTGTCTAATTTTTGAAACCTTTTAACTGCTGACAGGATTCAATGCCTCTGACTGCCAGCAGAAGGACTTCCCTTGAAGTCAGCAGGGGTTTGCTCAGGTCTTAGCTGGTTAGACGTTAAGCCAGTTTTCTAAACGTCAGCCGTAATGTACGATACAGGGAACATGCAAGGATGTAATCCTGATCAGCCTGGAAGCTGGTCTAAGGTCATGATGCAAATCATTTCTTGACAGCAAACCCAAGGGATCTGTGTGAGAGTAAATGCAGCTGTTGTGGGCATACACCGATATTTTAGATACGTGCTTTCTGTTGGAAATGAGAAATGTCATGTAACTTCTTCCCAGGACAGCTCCAATCTGGAAAATGGCAACAGAAGCTCTATCCCATCCGAAGTCATGTTACAGCTCTCGTTAGTGCTGCTTTGGGACTTACGTTGTGTTTATGGCAGAAGTTCACAGCTTGCAGAGTCTGCCAGGTTATGCTCTTGACTAGATGCTCCGGCACCCTGTTATAAAAAAAGCATATTTTTACTTTGGCCATAAAAATAATTTCACTATTACAGGAGAAAGCAAGAGGAGGCCTTTGAGTGCTAAAAGATCATATAGGAGTCTCTGAGCAAAACTGTCAGAGACCAAGTCAGAAAACACAGAGAACAAACTCTAGCTGCGTTTTCTTGCTAGAAATAAGCTACAAGAAACACATCATAGTCCTCAGCTCACTGCTCTCCCACAGCATGGAGCCTGGCACGCTGAGATGCTGATGGTAAAGGCTGTTGGTACCTCTTCCCATGTTCCAGAGCTGCCGCTGAGCTCTGCCTGTACTTCCACAGAGCCCAATGCAGAAGGCTGTGAGACTGCTCTCCAAGCATGGCAGGAGCATCAAAGGGAACGTCAGTGCCACTTTCAAGTCAGCGCCACTTCCAAGTCAGCACAACAAGATACAAGGATTTATGGCAACGAAGAACGTGCAGAGCGTCTGGTACCACTCGGTCACAGCCAGCATAAGCCTGTAAATTTGTAACCGCATCGCAGTGCGTGCAAGTCCATGTCAAATCCAGCCTGTGGCTCTGCCTAGCATCCACACTTCCGTGCAGTCCTGAAATGCCAGGAGGCACTTCTGCCTCTGCAGCTGCTCAGGGGAATGGAGGTGGTGGAGTATCCACAGCACTGATGCATGCTCTGACTTGCAATGTTGTCATGTCATGTCCAAAGTGGAGAGGTGGCCGACTGGGAGAGGAAGGATGTTCCCGTAAGAGTATACAGCTCTGCTTTGGTTTGCTTCTCCTCTCATTACCTCCAGTGGCTGGCAAACACTTCAGACAAAAATAATGTGTTAAAGATTCAGCCTCCTCTCCTCTTCTTTGGCTGTCTGTAATGGTCTTCAGCAACCCCAGGAAAGGCAGTGGTGACAGTCTTGGCAGATTCAAGCTCAGACACAGTTTTATTTCATGTGTTTAATCCTACAAAGCTTCTGATTCATCATAAATAAAAAAATAATAATAAACCAAAACAAAATGCAAGAGGCTGGCTTTAAGACACCTTCTGTCTTGCGCTGACACTGCTGTTGAAAAGCTAGAATTTCCTTGCAGAAACATCCTAGAAGGATGAGTGCTGCACTGACAGAGTGACAAAGGGATGAAGTTGGTCAAATGAGCTGGAAACAGCGTGCAAAGGGGCATGTGCCCAGCCATCTTAATCCTGAGCACAAAAGACTTTACCACCTGCAGTAGCAAAGGTCAAAAGCAAAGCATGCAACCAGGCATTACGTCTTCACACTGCAGTTGTTCTGATGAATGTGAAGCATTTTATCCACAGGGTTATCCGTCCTCTCTTCAGATTCCAGGTGAATGCACTCAGACTGGTGTGGAAGCTGCTTACCAGCTCACAGAGTGTCTGCTACCTGCATGCTGCATTCTCCTAGAGCTCCATATCAGAGAGAGGGAGAACAACAGGCTCTTGTTTACTCAACCCCCAGTCAGTCTCCTGCAGGCAATTCATTTACCTTCAGGGCTGTAAAAGGATTTATGAACTCCTGCTTGGCATTTCCATGGCACCAAGTCAGTGTGAATAATTAGGGATGATATATTTAGTGGGAGTGTCATTTATAACATGTCAAAAGAACAAACCCTGTCCTGGAAAATGTTCCTTCTGCTGGTGTAGCTCACACTTTGTGCAAGTGGCTGTTTAAAGAGGAGGATATCTGACATGGGAGTTCGATGAGGCTGTGCAGGGAGGTGCAGGCACAGCTCCTGGTGGCTCCTGCCAGCCAACACTTGCTCCTTAGTGCAGCAGCATGCCAGAGGGCTCTCTCACTGCTCTGTTTTACAGCTGCTCAGTGCCATCACTGTGGACTGCTTAAGTCTGGGTGCTCAGTCGCATTGCCCCAGTGCCCACAGCCCCGCACAGCCTCCCACACTGATGTGCAATACACCTGGGGAGCAGCAGGCTGGAGGGCCACGTGCCCCTGTGCCATCTCCCCCTGCAGCCCTAACCTCTTTACAGAGGGACACAAGATCCTCTCAAGCCATCTGGGTCTGCTGCTGCCAAGCCAGCCAAAGATCACCCAAATGCTCAGGCTCAGTGCTCCAGTCACCCTGCTGAGCAGCACTGTGCGCATGCAGGCTCGCAGGCTGTTCTTTGGGATGTCACTGTAGAACCAGAAGTAACAGATCAAGTCCTGGGCACTGTGCTGAGAAATCTCTCCTGTTATTAACAAAATTCTCTGGAAACTCTGCAGAGCAGCAGCAGGCTCCCATGGACACACCCTGACTGCTTTACTCCAAGCTCCAGGTGAGAGAAAGGCCACTTACCCCCGGGGGTGCTTGTCCAGCTCGTGGAGAACGGTGTGGTCGCAGTATTCAAAGACCAGATGCAGCTTCCTCTTCCTCCTGAACACTTCCAGCAGGTTCACCAGGTTGGGGTGTTTCAGTTGCTGTAACACACAGTGGATGGACTGGTTAGTTACTGCACAGGGTGAGGAAAAGGTGGAGGATGCAGTGCTTTTACCCACAAGGATCACAGTTCCTTGGGCTGGAACCTTTTATACAAGCACAGCACAACGCGAAGGAGCGGCTCAGCTACAGCCCAACCTATGGTGTAGTTATTTTAGGAACTGTGGGCTTGGCTTCAGCAAGCGTCTCTTAGAAGAGATGCTCACAGATAAAGAATTCATCATGGTGCCCACAGCTATTCCAGCAGCTGTACGTACCCAGACCTTGACTGCACCACAATAAAAACCAGCTCTCCCTGAGGAGCAGCTGGGGGAATTGCACAGTGATCTAGAGCCTGTAACAGGCAAACACACATTTACGAGAAACAAAGAGCTCCTCTGATGAGCATAAAGCAAGCACATGGTCTCAGCTTCTCCAGCTTATCCTCAGAATTCGGATGGATTCATCAGAATTTTTATTGCTGCCTTCTCCTCTCAGTCCACTTCATATGCTCATATCAGGGCTTCCTCCCCTGGGGAGCTCAGAGATTCTTTCCATATGTGAAGCCTGAGCACAGCAGGGGTTTTTAGATGCACCTTGCAAGAGGTGAGTATGGAAATTTACTGTGCTTTCTCATTTTCTGATTTCACACATATCTTGGGAGAGGGCTGAGAGAGGTCTTCAACCAAAGGGGCACGGCAGTGTTCAGAAGAGGAAACAGAAAAGCCAGAGCCAGCTCAGGAGTGCTGGTATTTCTTTTCAAATGCTGCATGGCACCCTCCCCTCTGCTTGCAGGGACTTGTATCCACGAGGGCTTTGCCTGATGGAGGTGTCAGAGCAAACACATTTCTACGCAAGAAGGCTGGAAAGGGCATTGCCTAGGTGTTATGCTAACCCCGCCACCTAATGTGCCTCCAAGCTGTCTGAAGAGGCCTGCAACGGAGAAGGGAGCAGAGAGTCAAGACTGCAGGAAACTGTAAGGAGCCCCGGCTGGGGAGCAGCTGCTGGGGGAGGCACCCAGTTAACCCCAAGGTGAAGGATCACAGGGTTCACAGCTTGAATCCTGGCGTTAACCAGTGAGCTGGAGAGCTGGGGGCACAGCAAGAGGCCCCCACCACACCTCCTGGCCAGGCTGTCACAGGCAGGAGGATGTGGCAGGGGCCATTCCGCGCTCAGGTGGTGCACTGTGGGCCCCTTTGAAAGATGTGATTTTCCTCCTCCCCTCGCCATGCACCAGGTGTGCTGGCACATCACCTCCTGAGATCAGTGACAAACTTTGAGCCCCCTCTCAGGAACAGGTGAGGACAAAATAATTGCCAGCTGACCATAAGGCAAGGAGAAGGGAAACAACAGTAACAGGAGATCTCTGGGAACCTCTGGCACTTTCAGGTTGCCATACAGTCGGCCGTCAGGAGCTGGCTGTGCAGAGGAGGCAGCCTGTTGGGGCTCTGCCCTGGCCGTCCTGGAGCTGGGGCTTCTGGAGGGAGAGAGCTGTGGTTGTAAGCACGGGGTCTGGCTGAGCCGGGGACGCTGCGAGGGGACCCAGCTGTGAATGAGCTCCTGTATGCACGGGAGCCTGCACGGGACCTGGAGAGGTGCCCCGGGAGCAGCCGCTTGCGGGGTGAACATCTCCTGTGCACAAAGCCGCCGTCAGTCTGCCGGGGGCCCTAACAACGTCCCCTCCTAGCCGCACAGTGCTTCAGGCAGAGAGCGGTTTCTAAGGCTGCCAGTGCTGTCACTTCTGGCAGCGCTGGGATGGGCTTCCCCACCCTGCCGACTGCTTGGCGACAAGGCTGCGCGTCACTCCCTGCAGACACACCAGATGGGCTGCATGGGCTCTTCCCATGCTCCTAAGGTAATCGGGACTATTTTCTGCTGCGCACTGTGTTTTTCTCTCATCTTCTTTGCAATGTCAGAGCTAAGCGCGGCGTCAGCCTCCACGTGAAGGAGGAGAACACAACTGTGAGTGGGTTTGTTACCAGTCCGCACTGGGACCCTTGGCAGGAGCTCACTCTGCGGGCCAGGCACCGTGAGCCGCAGCCCCCCGTGCTGCACAACTGCCAACGCACCAGGCGCGTCCACAATTTGCCCTCTCCTCTGGAAGCAGCAGGCGTTTCCGCAGTCGCTGATGGGGCGCACACAAGGGCTGGCTGAGGATCGCGCAGGGTGCTGGGCCTTGGAGCTCCGCTCGCAGCCCCGCTCTCCCACGGCTCATGGCCACGAGGCGCTGGGAATCTACAAGGTACTTACTGCGCAGAATGGCAATTTATCGGGCCCTGCCTTCTCTTCTGGTGAAACACAATGGCACTGCCTCCTTGACAAACACTTAGTGGTTGCCTAAGCCAGGAAATACCTCAGCAAACACACAAACAAACTAACTGTTACTGTTTGCAGAGAGAAGGCTGAACAGACAGCCAAGCAGGCCTGCACTTGTTAAAATCAGCACTGCCCTGCCACAAATCCTGCCAGGGCTAGCTGCAGCTCTGTTGGCTTTGCACCCTTCAGGGTGATGCATTTATCATCTACATTACAAGTGACTTCTGCAATTTTCCTTTCCAGACCTGTAATACCATTCAGATCTTAACGCATCTCTTGCATTGTTTACTGAAACAGCACAGCTACCTGTCACCTTCAGGCTTCAGATCGGGGCAGAATGTAGGCTGCTGCTCCACAAAATCTAACTGAAAAAACAGCTTTCTTCCTAGATGATGGCTGACCTAACATCACATTCAGGTTTATTTCACTTGTTTTTGCAGTGTGTAGAGAATCAGCCCTTTGTGTTCCTTTGACAATAACATTTACATCATTCATTTATATATACATGCTCAGTAAGAGACAGGCTGATAGCACAAAAGAAATTTAGAGAAAAGAAAAAGCAGAAATCCTGCAGCCTACTGAAATCTTGCACTTATTGGAAATCTGAAAATAACCTGGTTCCCAGCGAGCAAACTCAGATAACTCCATGAAGGGAGCATCAAGCGCAACGGGTGATCATGGACTGTGGATTCTGGGAAAGAAGTTCTAAATGAAATGGAACATCTTTCTCTGCAGCTTTCTGTAGGGTTCCGTTAACTCCAAAATCCTAGATCCTTGACTGCCTACAAGAATGCATTGCGTCCAGGCTGAACGGCAGGTCTCCTGTAAAAAAAACGTCTTATTGGAAGCCATTATTTTAAAGCGTACAGTAAGCCAGCACGTCGTTAATATTGTTCTGGAATCAGACCAGTATTTTCAGAGCTATTACTCTTTTTGCAAGGAAAATAGAGAAGATGGGGAGATGGTGGAGGTGTATAAAACCGTGAGTACCCTGAAGACCGTGCAAAGGGAACAGCTCTCCCCACTTCTAACACAGCCGGGTGCTGCACGCCGTCCTAAAGGAAGGGAGCTATTCCTTCACACAGCACATAGCTGCAGTTGTGGCACCCGCTGCCTCAGGATGCTATGGAGACCAAAGGAACACAGCAGTGCGAGAGATGAGACAAACCCTCAACAGAAAGGTCTGCGAGCGTCTGCTAACCGAGGAGCTACGGATACAGCCCCTGCCTCCAGGAGCCGTGCCAGAAGCCGTCCGTGAGAGGAACCCCACGGCACCGGGGGGCGGAGGCCAGGGCAACCCGTCTCCAGCGGCGATTGCTGCTGTCCGTCCGCTCCCCGAAGAAAAACCTCCGGTCCCTGGCAGCTTGCTCCCTGCGGGTCTCCACTGCCCCTGCCCCACCTCGTCCCAGAGCCCGTCCCGAGGCACGGTGACCGCCGGGGGCACTCCGCACCCCTCCCTCCCTCCGCCCCTCCCGGCGGCTCCCTCGGGGCTCGGGGTCCCGGGCAGGGCACGGCCCCGCGCCCGAGCGCCCTTGAAGCGGCGGCGGAGCGAG
>VXAV01002722.1:0-22999 GCA_013399715.1 Alectura lathami | reverse complement strand
CCGCAGGGGCTGCCCCGGCGGCCCGCTCCTCCGTGTGCTCCCGCGGGGTCTCGGCGGTTGCCGGCGGTCCCTTATTTTCTCTCGGTTTCTCCACAGGAGAAGAGGTTCCTCGAAGTCAGCAGGCTCCAGTCTGCCCATGGCCCCTTCCTCCTGCAGGGAGCGGGCAGGCCGGTCCCCAGAGAGCCGGGAGCTACACAGGGTGAGTGGGGTGGCAGATGTGGGGTGCTCGGGCGTCGCTGTGGGCACTGGCACGCTGACGTTCCTGCCCTGGATTTGGCGGGGAGCCTGCAAGATGTGTTTCCCTGGCATGTCTCCCCCCTTACAGTTCAACACCTCAGGTGGCTGCCGCCCGATGAGCTTCCACCAGGAGCCAGTCCCAGTCAGTATTTCCATCCCTTTCCTGTGCCTTATCTTTCCTTGTGCACCAGTTTAGGCCCAAGGCTGCTTGACCATCTCCTGATACCCTAACGAAGGTGGCCTCTTATGGCGGCAACCACGTCCAGCAGCAGATGTGGAGAAACTCAGATCTCTGTAGATCTCCACGCAGCATTATGCATTACGGGGTAAGGTCACTCTGTGTCCCCACTACCACTCCTTCCCCAAAGACTTTCTTGAATTCCACTTGGAACAAGTATCCAACGTGTATCCCCTTGTATCCCCTTATCCACTTGTATCCCCTGCAGTGGAAGCTGCAGGGGATAGCTCTGCTCATGTTGTCACACAGTGTCTCCGGTTGTGTGTACATTCTCATTTTTATGGCAAATGAGGTCAGACGGCAGGTCAGCCCACAATCCAAATTTTGTTCTCAGATAACCCATACATTCTCTGGAGATGTTCAACTCCACCTGGATGATTTCTGTACGGCCTGCTCTGGGAAAGCTGCTTTAGGGAGGTGGGACTGGGGGAGCTCCAGAGGGCCCTGCCAGCCCCTATGGTTCTGGGATACTACAGGCCGATGCTGAGATTCACCCAGAGCAGGAACAATATTTCTGCAGCAAAGGAATGTTTGTCTGTGTTTATTTACTGCTAACTAGTAGTTCTTTGCATTGCCCAAAGGCACGCTCACAGCCCTCCTTTTTGGCCTACTGCTGCATGCCCCTGAGGGTCCAGGATGCTGATGGATCACGGGCTGAGCCACTTGCAGCACACAGGCAGCCAGCATTCAAGGGCAAGCCTCGTACAAACCACTAGATCCTGCTGAGGCTGAGCTGTGTCCAGGCTGGAGAGTCAAATGCCCCGTCCATGTTTTCTTGCTGTAAGCAGCCCTCCTTCCCAGTCTGCCAGCCACCTTGCTCTCTGCCCAGTGAGCTGGGCACACTGCAGCCAGCCTCTGGTTTTCAAGCCGGACACCCACAAGCAGCGCAGCGGTGATTCCCCACTACTTGGCTGCAATACCAGGCTGGAAGAGCCTGCCACTACTGTTCTCATCTCTCACCCTCTCCAGGCCTCCCTTCCCACCAGTCGATCCGAGGTGCGGGGTGGATGCCACGTGGCTCCCTGGCAGCCTGTGGAAGAGCAGCCCGCCCTGCATCGGGCCCTTCCTGCTGACTGCTGTACAACCTGGAGATCAGCTTACCTCACTCGAGGCAAGTCCGAGAAGGCATTGTTCCCAGCAAGTCTACCACACCACATCCAGGTATCAAATAAAGCATTGTTTATTTGGCATAGACTGAAACGAACTGCAACAGAAACTGAAGTAGAACATAGCCTAGGTGCACAAACTGGAGCGAGTGCAGTTAGAGTCTCAGTTACAAACTAATGAACAAACAAGGGAAAGCCTACATTTCACAAAGTCTCCCAGTCTTCACTTTTTTTTTTTTTTTTTTATTCAGAGACACAGGGGCTCACTGATGCATTGTACCTCTCCTCTTTAAAGAGATGTCACCACGATAACAGCTGTATTTCTCAGTTACAATGGATTTGGTTAAGCAATCAACAGAGACTACTTGACATGCTGCTGTTGAAATGCCGCTGGTACTTCAGAGAGCGCTGGGAGCCTGTCTTAAGGCTTTCAAGTTGAACGCATGAACCTCGTGCATCACAGAACTAATACTTTGATATCTGTCAAAAGAGTAACGAGGGGGAGGGAAAACTTTTAATAACCTCCAAAAACTACACACTAGGCTTTCTCAACCCGGGCTGAAACGTCACAAAAACATACGAAGACAGGGGCAAAAACAGACTAACGTAAGCAGTCTAACAAACACAAACCATGCTGGTCAGAGTCACCCAGACTGGCCAGATCAGCCATGAAACATGCACGTGGCTGTACTCTGCTCAGAGTAACAAGTGAGGTTTACACTAGGAGACAGGATCTTGCAGATATGTAAAAAATGCCGCTGGCTATAAAACCAGACCAAGCACTTCAGAACACACCATTAGAAATGCTTCAACAGCTAAAAAAGGTTTGATTACAGGAGGACCTTCCTAGATTCCTTCTTCATGATTCAGCAGATCACCAGTCACTCGCGTCGTTCAAAGAAAATTACGTTGTTCATTAGTTTTGTATGACAGTGTCCTGACCTAAGGGTTATTTACTCCAGTTACTCCCATAAATACTTGTATTCACAGATTTCTCTAGTCTTTTAGAGATCTTCTTTAAGTCTGCTCAAAGATGAAGCCAAAGTTAACTTCTGCAGTGAGTGAAGTAAATGAAGTGAAAACATCTGCTCTACAACGTTTACACGTGGTGCTTCACTTTTGTTTTCAGTCGTCGTAGCCTAGGGGTGACACCACTGCAGGGTTAGTCACCAGTCACCGTGGAGAAGTCATTTCGGTGCTGCAGAACTCAACTCCCTAAAGCACAAAAGTGTCTCTCAACACTGCCAGCGCAGTTACTGACACAAAAGCTCTCTCCCCATGCTGCCTGTGGGCCATCCGTAAGTTCCGCGGGTACACTTGCTGCCTCCTACACCTCAATACAGTTCCAGGACTGAGGGGCTGGACACCAGTGAAACATCAAGCCAGTAGCAAGAATTCGTTTCAAATGACAACGCTAAGTGGATAAAATGCTAAACTGTGTGCAGTTTGTTCTCCCTTCCAGCCTCGCAGAATTACACAAAACCCCAGCTGTGCCTGGTAACAGGACATCACTGATTCATCCTGACTGACTCCACCACTGTTAAACTATGAATCCAGCAGCCTGCTGCTGAGCGCACCTCCCAGCGCCCAAGATCGACCGACTCCAGGTCTGCCGTCAGCCAAGCTCTGCGACACACTCACCTTTACTGCTTTCCTAAAATGCCCTGTGAAGCTCCTAACCTGTCCTCCTGCAGGCAGCAGATCTCGGGAGCTGAACGGACGGCAGCAGCCTGTAGGAGTTCATTTAAAATACGTCAGACTTCAACGACCGCGGCTCCGTCTGCCTATGGACTGTGTTTACTTGCATCAAAGCTAGCAGGTTAGTGTGAGGTAGTAAAACCAGACGCTGTCCTGCAGGCAGCCTGTGTTTGTAGTTCATGGTACCTCAAAAGTGCTGGTGAATGAGAAAGACAAAAGGAGCCAACGTGACTCTAATGGAGAAATAAAGAGAGAAAGAAAAACGCAGGTGACAAAACAGGGAAAGGGAAAAGGAGATCGAAAGCTTTACTATAGAATACTGCTTCTTATCATATTTATTTGTACTACACAGCTGGGGAACTGGCCACCTCCAGACACTGACTGACAGCAGCTGGATGCCTGCAGGCTGGGCAGAGCCGCAGCTCAGCCGCAGCCACTCCCCGCTGGCGCAGCACAAACAACCGACACGTCATGGGCAGCTGCTGCGGGACGCCTTCACGCTTAGGGATGACGGCCAGGTGCAATTTCCATTTCATGCCACAAGGCTTACCCCTAACTTATGAAAATAAAGCATATATATTTTGTACATTTTTATATATATATAAATATATATATATAAAAAATACACACCGACGGTCAACTTCACAGACATGCGCACGTGCACACACACACACCTGTATATTGTACACACCCACCCAAGAGCAACATGTCAATAGCAATATTATGTTTTGTGTACACACACCCTACATCTAGTAAATAAGAAAATCCCTTTTATGGCAATTCTGCAGGCAAAAGATCAATACAAAATACTTTGTTGTACAAAACCGCATTTTTACAAGATCGACCAACATTGTAACATAGCCCTCAAAAATGCACTACATCTCTACAAGAAAAAAGAATAATCAAATATTTGTACAATTATAAAAAAAAAAACCTGTAAGCTGCTCTGCAACCTTCCTTTGCTAAAAGTTAGATACATTACACCATTCTAGCAGCAGATTAATAAATAAGGATTAAATAGTCTATTATACAATGCCATACTGAATGGCAGATTTAAAACCAAAAAGCTTTGCAGATACTTCCACTTCCTACACAAATCTTTTTTATTAAGAATAAGACTCAGTATAAAACAGGGAAACAGCCAGCACTAGGTCTGTATCTACAGAACAGAAGGAAAATCCAAGGGAAGTAAAATATTTAACAGTTTATGGCACCTTTACTGAATAACATTATTTTAAAGGCTCTGTTTCCCTGCGACTAATGAGTAAAGGGCTATTTATTCCGTAGCTTTTATTAAGCAAACTTGATACAACCAACCACACAGTGGCAAGAGACAGAACCAGCCGTTCCCAGCTGCAAAAATGTCTTGTTTTCCACCCCAAAACAGCATCATTTAGATGTCAAGAAAAGAAACAGCAAGTCACAGTCCTGCTTGTACTGAGTTTCCTAATGCTTCTCGCGTCCTCCCGTGGTGAATTCGCTGTTGCGGCGCTGGGTCACTGTTGCTTAGTAACTGTTTTCGTGTCCAGCCAAGATGTAGAGATTGCTGTGTGCTGTTGGGTTCTCTGTTGGCCTGCTTTCCAGCACCACCACCCTGCAATCAAACACAAACCGAACCCAGAATGGTTAGTGGCTAAACGGGAAGCACATGGCTCAGCTGCCACAGAGGAACAATCCCCTGTTCACAGGTTTTAACGATTAGAGAGAGAGAGGTTCTCCTAAGAATTGGGGGCATTTTATTCTTGAGACCAGGCACCTCCTTTCCCACAGCATCACTTCTGTAACAGCACTGAAGCAGAACAAGCAAGGAGCAGAGAACTAGCAGCAGGTTCTTGAACCAGGATCTGCCCCTCTCAACCACAGAAGGGTGCCAGATGTTTCAAATCTCTGATGATGACGTGCTCCACCCTGAGATCAGCCGTCTCCTCTGCTCCCATTGGGAAGTCACCTCAGAGCCACAGCGCTGTGAGGAGGCACAACCCTACCTGCAGCTGCATGGGTGTGTGCCTCCCGTTGCACAATCAGCGCTGCATCCCAGCATTTTTCATAGTAAGTTTCTCTCTGCTTTTTGTTTCCCACCCGCTGTTCAGAGAAGCCAAACGTGCTGTTTGGACTCTGAGCTGGATTTCTCAAAGGGTTACCGCTGCACACACGCTGCTCCTGCATCACCTTCCTCAGAGGGCTTTCAGTGGAGCCTCGCTCCGAGCAGCCTGTGTCCCTGCTCTTCCTTTCTGCAGCTCTGTAGCTCTTCAGTGATCCAGGACACACAGGCGTTACTGTATCCTGCTCGCATTTTTACATGTGGTAAAAACAGCTCCTGCTCTGTCTGTACGGTGATGCAGAAATGCAAAAGGAAGGGATTGGCAGCTCAAGAAGAATGGAAAAAACCGCACGTAGCAGGACTTCAGCCTCACCTCCAGCCTCAAAAAGGACTTTGTGCCAAGTTGTTACTGATACGCCTGTCTGCTGCAGGGGTGCAAGTTGAACCAGACGAGACACTGCTTTCCATCCCTGCACACGCTCAGAACACTGCTGTGCTCAGCAGCCTAACAGCAGCCATTAAAGGCCATCACTGCCAGCCTGCACAGGATTCACCGGCGGCAGTGCAGCGCGTATCCGGACTGACCCAAATGGCTTTTGTACAGCAGCGGGCCTTAGCAAAAGGTTATTCTTGTCATGAACCGCCCCCTGCTCTGCCAGGGGTCACTGGGAAGGAAACCACCACTGCCTGTCTGCACAAGGGGGTAACGGACAGAGCAGGCAGAGCGCTGTCGGAGGTTGCATTGCGTTGTGTTCATCTTTGCAACCTGAGAGTCAGCTGTGGTAGGGACCCTCACTTCCAGCTGATCAGGCACAACGGGCTTTGGTGACTCAGGTACACAGCAGAGACTTCAGATGTCTCCTGTACGGGCCACCCCTCCTCTTCTCTCACTCTTTTTGGACTGGAGATCCAAGAAGGTAACCACACAACATCATGGACTACCTACAGAAAGCGAGTCACATCCAGGCTCCCCACCGGCTGAATGAGGGAGCAGAAGATCAGGGATCAGAACTGATTTCCTGGCTCTGGCTGTCTCAAACCACAGGTACTCACGTCCAAACCCGGAGCCTGGGGCAGCTTCAGCACAGGGTTCAAACCCGGAGCTGGCAGCGTGTGCTACAGCTACAGCGGCACCTCGTCCCCGCTGGCGCTAGGGCCACTGAGGTGAACGCTCCCCTACTTCTAGGCCTCAAGGTCCAGAGCAGTACAAACTTTATAAAAGTCATCTGCTGCCAAGATAATGTCAGATCGCTGTGAAAACCCAAGGCAGAAGCAGGCCCTTCCAGAAGCACGCTGGACAGCGTGCTTTCCACGGGCCAGAAAAGGCTGTGCTCTCTGCCTGCAGCTTGCCTCCTCGCACTGCATCTCTGCAAACTCATACCTGTGCTCACCCTTCTGTCTCTGCAGTGCTGGGGGGCAGAACTTAGAGCTCTTAGAAATAATTCTGAATGCGAATCACCGAGTGAGTTTGTGGCTGTGGCAGGCCGAAGCAGCGTTACTCTCTCCCCCTGGACTGCCTACAGATGGATCTGCTGTGGGACGGAACCCAGCTCCAGCTGGAAGTCAGAAAGCTGGGTTAAAGAGAGTAGGTTTACGTTCCGTCAGGGTGGTTACCTGTCTGATCCCAGTAAGCGGAAAACCCTGGTTTCATCTGATATCTCTTGGGTAACCTGCAGGAAAATGGAGATATTAAGATATGGAGATATAATGAACTGCGTTAGTCTGAGCTAGAAGAAAAAAGATCAGTCTCATCAAAAATCCAAATGTAATTTGATAACCTACGTAACAAAAGTGTTCTAAATTTCACAAAATAAAACTAACTTTAAATTATTTTTGTACTGCAGAGTGCTATCAGTCCAGAGGACTTGCTGGTGGCACACAAGGACTATGTTGACCCAATCTTGGCCCCCAGAGAGAGACCAGCTTTCCCCCAGATTTTAACACATGATGCTACTGAAAAGGATGACGTTCTTTTTGAAAAAAGGATGCCTTCTCTTTTTCCTTTTTTTTTTTTTTTTTTTAAAAAAAGGGGATACTGCCAACTGGCTTTTTTTTCCCACGCCATCCAGGAATCCCAAACGCTGCTCACAGCAGACCTGCAGTGCCTCTGTGCAGAACCAGCTCAGCAGTCTCTGAACAACGCTCCTGGAAACAGCTGCTCAGAGCACAGGCGGGAGCTCTGTTGAGAGCAGCACGTTGGGAAGTCAGAGGCAGCAACCAACAAGCTGAACCAACAGCAGCACGAAGCACAAGCACTGCCCCTGGGGAAGCAGCTGGGGTCCAGAGGCCAAGTGGTGAATAAGGCGCAGGACCACGTCAAAGCAGGAGACAGCGGGAGGTTACTTACCTCATCTGACTTAAAGCTTTTGCCCTGCATGCCGTGTTTCCAGAAGGCCAGCACGCTGTCTTGAAGGCACACTGCAGAGGAGAAACACAACATCAGAGCCAGGCGTGGCTCGTCCGAGCCTGGGGAACCTGGGTTTCTCACCAGCACTGATAATGGGAAGCACGAGGATAAGCACATGTGAGGCTTCGACTCGTGACAGAAGAATGAAACCAAGATCCCTGCAGGAAAACCTGGCTGAAATTGCTGCTTGGAGCTGAGACACCACTGCTTCTCGCAGTTCAGTTCAAGACACACTGCTCAGACACTCGCTGTTTGCCAAGACAAGATAGCTCTCTCTGTTTTTTCCCTTCTTTCCCTTTCACTTCCCCAAGTTTTATTTTCCTCATGGAAATTGGATTCTGGAGAAAACACCAGGAAGTTTAGAGCCATGCTGCCAACCACAACACTGCGGCTCGCTGGAAATTCCAGATCCTGTCAGTGATTATTAGTACTCTGAAACAGACGTTAGCATGAAAAACGGGAGGAGCCTGCCATTCAAGGCCAAGGAGAGAAGGCAGAAAAACTACCAGCTCTGAATGGTTTAATTGATTAAAGGGTTTTTTAATTAAAGATTCTTTAAAAGAATGGATGACGAACCTGCTGCTCGTTAAGAGTGCTGCAGAAGCTTAGCTCATGCAAGGCTTTGTTTCCCTAGGTCCTGCTTGTTTTCCATTACCGTTCCTCAGGGCCACGTTCTGCACTGCTCGGCGCCAGCTATGCCAGTGCAGGCAGGCGGCTGCTAAGCATCCCCTGCCACCTGCCACTTTTGGGGTCAGGCCCCACGGGGCGCACTGGGCTGGTCCAGATGATGAGAACCCCTCCAACACCCAGCCCCCTCCACTCCCAGTCCCTGAGAGGCAAAGGGAGCCGCAGCACTCACCCACTGACTCGATGCAGAAATCGAAGCTCAGCTCAGAGGCCAATTTCTTGCTTGACTTCAATTTCCCTTGTAAATTCACAATTTTCACAAATTCTCAAGAAAAAAAAAAAGGAAAAACAAATATTAAATCCCACTGCTGAAAAGGATTACTGATGCCTTTAAGTATGGAATGCTAATTTCAACTTTGAGATACAAAAAGAAGCCCACGCTTGTCAGTAACAAACCCAAGCGCATCCTTCCCTCAGAACAAACCCAGAAGGCTTCCTGACACACTTGTACTTTTTCAGACTTCACTGACAGCCCTCCTGAAAATGACAGTCTCAGGAATGTGAACGCAACATACAGGCCAATGACAACTAATTAGGTATAGTTCATAACGAAAGGCTAATAACCAAAACCAACATAAAGGAAAACTAGGCAGATGAAGTCACTGCCAAGCTCCCGGAAGGTATCAGCCTCTGAGGCACAGAGCCACTGCTCTGTTACTGCGTGTGATGTCAGCTACCGTCCTGCCTGGCACACGCAGCAGGCAAATGCCACTTTTCCAAGGGAAATTCCAAGAGAATTGCTGACCGGCGTGTATTTGAACTCTCATCTGGCATGCTGCACTACATGAATTCATTGCAGGAATGACATGAAGAGGGAACGTGGAAGTGGAACAAATACAAACGAGTGACAAAGGGAGGAAAACCAACAAATGGCAGAGCCGAACTCCACACGGCTGGGCAGTAAGGTGCCCAGCAGACGCCTGCTACTTACTGTCCAGGCAGACCAGGACCGTGTCTCTCTCCAGCTGAGTCACGTGGATGGCATCCAGCTGCTGATTGCCTTGAGAGAACAAAGAGTTTACTTCATGTCCCATCAGAAGACTGCTCTCAGACACCCCCAAACTCTGCCAACTGCTGCAGCATTTTCAGCACGCTACAAGCGTTCTGCCATTTTCTGTATTTGTTATTCTTTCATAATTTTTTAATTCTGAAAGATCTCAGAATGTCACGGGGCAGAACAGGGCCTAAGCACAAGCCTGCTGGTTCAACGCAGGTCTTTACCGTGAAAGCACTGCTGTTCGTTGGCATGAAATACCTTTGTGTTACAGCCCTTTACGAAGGGGCACGATAACGAACAAAAGGAACCATCAGGGGAATCTCTGCCCCTAAAAAAAAAAAAAAATGCTCTTTTCCCCTAAATTCACATCTGGAAAGATTTTTGTGCTGATATCAAAGTAGAATTTAATAGTTTGCATCCTTTCTGCTAATGAAGTTCTCAAGACAGCTGTATTTAAATGTAATGGAGTGTATCCAGCAAAGCCAGTAAAGGAAAGCATCTGCAAGATATCAGCTAGCTTTTGAAGATAAACCAAAACACTCTGCTTCCTAACAGCCAGCAGAAGATGGCAATCCTCCCCCAGGGGCTGGAGGACAGACAAGAATGCGTTCATGGGAGTTTTACACAGGAAAGAAGAGGAAAGAGCATTAAGACTGACCCCAGCAAAAAGCATGCAGCCACAAAAGAGAACCCAGTCAGCAGGGTCTGCTTTAGTGTTTACGGACATGGCATACACGATGTGCCTGAAAACGAAGGCTTTTAAGACAGTTTACACTGAGGCTGGCAAATCATCGCAAGCAGGGCTTGGGCTCAGCTTCAGCATGCTGCACCCAGAGGAGCTGCATCACGCTGCTTCTGAGGAAGGGACATTCCGCAGCGATCAGACCTCAGGACGCTTCAGGGCAGAGCAGCAGGCTTACCTGCCCCGATCTCCGTAAACCACGACGAAGCAGAGTTCAGGTTGATTGTCTCGAAGTGAACCACCTGGTTTGGTTCCGTGCCCTTGCTGATGGCCACGCAGACCATCGGGTACTCCTGCTCCGGTATCACCAGCATCTCAAAGACATTCAGAGGGCTTGGCAAAGGGAAATCAAAGTGCTGGGGAAAAAACAAATAAATTAAAAAAAAAGGCATTTGTTTCCTTCTGCCTTGGGTAAGAAGCCTAAAATGCCAAAGGTACAGCAGAGCTTTTCGCTGCTACGAGCAGTGCTGTAAGACAGCACAGGCTGTGAGCAACATCAGGCCGCTGAGGGACAGGCAAAATTAAATGTTCTGAAGTAAAAGGAAGTATTTACCTTTATTAACATGAATTTCTGCATTGGCTCATACCACTGGAGCAGGACAATTCCAGACTGCAGTGCACCGCAGAGGTACTTGTGTCCTGTGTATGGATTTCTTACTGTACAAAGTAAATGAACCGGAAAAAATAAAACAAAAAAAAAACTTTTTAAGTCCAAGAAGCTCAGTGAATACTTGAAAATAAAAATTGCAGTTCTCTTTACCAATAACGTAGCAAAAAGTCTCAGTATCACACTGACGACTGCCTTCTGGATTGCCATTCAGATATCCACAGCAATTAATGTTGTGCTGTGCTCCAGGTAAATGCAATCATCCTCACAGGGAACAACAAGCCGCATTCGTTAAACCCCGTAAAGAGCTGAGTGGCCAGAAAAGAGCAACATCCTCCTGGGGCAGAGCAAGGAGGGGAGTGGAAGCTCCAGGCCCAGCTGTGACTGAGGTCAGGGAGATCCCGAGCAGCCCAGGTGCCCGGGCCCACCGTGCGCTCTGAGGCTGACGCAGCGCGATGAGGGCTGCTGGTGGGCTTTGGCTCAGCTAGATATGAGCGCGGCCTGATTTCAGATCATTTATCAACACGCTGACACTTCAGATGAGCCGAGCATGCAGCTAGGGGCAAAGTGACAAGCCAGAGAGGGGATCTGTGCAGGGCCACCAAGTCTGGGACTCTGCACCGGGCGCTGCACCTGCAGGCGCCAGCAAGCAGCTGGCTCCCGGGGCAGCCTGCGGCCAGCGACCCCCAACATCTGCTCGTTCACCGAGAGCTCCACGCGGAGCCTGGCAGCTCCCACAGCGCGCAGCACACGGCAGAGCATGCTGCTGGCGCTCTCTGGGGTTGCCCGATGGATCTTGCTCGAGACAGCAGCATTTCTAGGTCGAGGAGTGGAATGAGACACGCTCGTGTTATCGCTGCCGCTGAGCGGTGCGCAGGCCGCCTGCACCGGTGAAGAGGAAAGCAGTGCACTAGCTAGGCACGGCACACACGCAGTGGTGCTGTTTTCTGAACAATGAACTAACTGGGAAGTTTATTAAAGAGAAACGGGGTGAAGACAAGCCGTGCCCAGCGACAAAGGCCGGGAGAAAGCTTGCAGCAGAGAGCTCCCACTCACCTATACAGCATTTGTGGCATCCTTTTGTATCAGGAATCTTTGTCGTTAGGGCAAACTTCCTGCAATAAGAGGCACAAAAACCGCGTCAGCGAGAGGAGCTGAGGACCTTTTTGCTACCAGTTCATCATGATTCAAGAGAACTGCCAGTCGCTAACAATTTGAAGGATTTGTACCTTGGTAGTATTTTGTCAGGAAACCTATGGGTTTGAATATGAGCAGCTAATCCTGTTTTCTTGGCTTGTTCAAACAAAGCTATGAGGTTATGGGAGTAGAGCTGGAATGTTTTCCCTGCAAGAGAGAAAAGCACAAATCGATATGGCACACGTGCCTCCGGCAGGGAACCGTGCATGTTAGGAAAATGTATGTATAGAGAATTACCTTCTAGAAAAATGGACCACATGCGTCAGATATTTCAAGTCCAATTATGAAGAAAAATAAAACAAGACAACAATAGTAATGCATACAGAGAAGACATGGCATTCAACTCACAGTTCAGTAACACTAAAGCAGCTCTGAAGTTACTTTATGCACACGGTTCTAGAAGGCTGTAAGGCTACAACAACAACGAATCACGCCAGGCCGTTTTTATCTGTAAACCAGTAAGAGTGGTGCTCAAAGGCACAATCCCACGAGTAGTCTGCACTCCTACCTCTACTTCCTGCCCACAAATCCCACGACAACACCTGAATTTTCCTTCCAAGAACCCATCTGAGGGTTAGCATTATTCCTTTACCCTGACACTGGTTTTGTTTTACTGTGGATTTATTTTCTGACTCTGGTTCGCACCCAGCGTGCTGTCAGGCCGCAGTGGGGGATCAAACACAGCAGCGGCACCGTGCGAACGCGGCTGCACTGTGAGCCCCACCTCTGCCCTCGCTTCGCTTCGTTACGGCCCCCGAGGTGCCCTCACGCCCTGCCCTAGCGCAGGGGCAAAGGGGAGGACACGCTGCGCTCTCTGGGCACTCTTGGTCCAGCTGCAGCTTTGGCAGAGGCAGCTCTTGTTGGACAAATGCCAAGTGCTGAGCTTCTCCAGACTAATACCAAACGCCAAAGCTTTTCCAAACTAATTAAAAATAAGTAAATAAAATAGTGGGAAACTGCAGGCAACTGGGTCTACTCCTAAAAGCCAGTTTGATCTATGAAAATCTTTCCAATTATAACATGATGGAAAGCTTTCTACACAAACACAAGAAACAACGCGGGGTTTTCTACTTCAGTACAACGAACGCGCGTTGTACTGAACGACGATTTTAAACTCTTCATTCATCGCTTTAGTAATTTGTCTGCTGCTTATACATACCTGACAAGGACATCAAGGTGTTGTTGATAACGTACAGCCAGGTGCATTTTCGGGGGAATAACTGGAGAAAGAAGTGACCTCCGTTACCAGGAGCATCCGGGTGTCCACAGGCAGAGCCTCCCTGCCCCACATCCCTCACCGACAGCAGCCGACTCTGGAGAGCCCCAGCTGCAGCTCCATTCCCCTGCCATTCACTCCCTTGGGTCCTTGCTCAGGGACTTTTTTTGGTCTGACACAGCCTCATTCCTCCCCTCTCCTCCCCCTGAAACTGTCCGGTTCCAGCTGTTCTTCGTGTTTTAATTAGCAGCAGAGAGCTGAAGCGGGACAACTGGCAGGACTGGAATGCCATGCTCAGAAAGAAATGGCGTGCTCAGGAGCGACAGCTGGAGGGAAAATGGGAACGTTAGCACAGAGGCTGACCAACCCCTCACAAATCAGGAGGAAAAAGAAAAAAGGCAGTTGCGCTTTCTAAGCAACTCGAATTAGCATGGAGTCCTGTATTCTGTGGGACCTGTCTGCCCGCCACGTATGTCAGCACACTGCTTCGTAACCAGGCAGCTCACGGAAGGCACTGGGGCTCATCTTTGCTCCAGAGGAAAGAAGTTGCTCAAGGCGCAGCCAGTCTAGATTTGAGAAGGTTTGAAGTGAAGAGCCTCCTGACAGCCCGGAGGAGGAAGGGAATTTCGCTGACAGTGAGTGAAATGACAGCATTCAGGAGTCTCAGCAGTGACAGGGGGAAGGATTTTATGAAGAGGATTCAGATTTACTGAAGGTATAAGGCCCTCTCATGAGAAAAAATTCCAGTAAGAGAAAAAAGAGCTCACAGGATCAAGCTGTTTCTAAACGAGACTGTCAGAAGAGCCAACAGCAGGCTGCACCACCGGGGGAAGCTGCTGCAGTCACAGCAGGAGGAGCCTGAGCCGAGGATCTACGGAGGACAGGCAGTGCTGGCTCGAGCAAACGTCCGCCTAACCTACAACAGTCACTGTAAAGTGACAACATTCTTCCTAAAGAACAGTCAGCACAGGACAACAGTACATATAATACTGCAGCAAGAACTTCTTCAGCTTGGCAACCTGCTGGATGACACAGGGGTTGTCTGCTCTTGGCGAGCTCCAACGCGTTCGTCTTCCACAGCCTTGCCCAGTCTCCCTCTGACCTCGTGCACCTCCGAGCACAGGAAATTTCCTGTTTGCCCCCATGCCTGAAGTATCACAAACACATAATGCAGAAAACGGAACAAGGGCACAATGCTAGGGATGAGCCCGAAGGAAGAAGCCTAAGAAAGGCTCAGATGCAAATCGAACGACCGATGCAAAGTGCACAGAGGCAACAAGAGCAGTCAATACCTGAGGTTGCTGGAGAACAGAAGGGCAGGCCCAAAAGGGCAGATCCCCACAGCAAACAGCTCTGGGGCAGAAACCTGCGCTAGGAGCAGATAAAAGCCACGTTAAGCACTATTTCAACCAGATGCACTCATGCCAGCAGGCCCCAGCAAAGTTCACTTCTCAGTGTCCAAGAAGTGGCTCAAACCCCACGGTCTCAGCACGGATTATTTTGAAAAGCTGCTGGAGGACGACCAAGGGCCTCAGGGACAACCACAGAACCCACGGCGACCTCTGGGAGCTGCAGAAGAGCCTGACGGACCGACAGCTCCGCCGGGGCAGCACAGGGACACGCCACACACCGGATTCCTGAGGGATAACACGAGGAGCTAGAGCAGGCCTGTGCACGGCAGGCTGTGCCTGAACCTGGATTTCTTTCTTCAACAGGAAAACCGCCTGCTGGGGGCAGAGAACAGGGCGATCTGAAGCACACATGAAGGATTTCACCCCACATGCAGTTTCCACAAGGAAATAAAGAAAATATGAGGTAGAAGAAAAAACGAGGGAAAACGTGAGAACAGCGATTTGCTGTTTAGCAGGGGGAAACACAGCCTGTGGATACGTGGCGTCTTGGCTGGGTCTGGTTCTACTCGGTATTTTCACTGAAAGATTAGTAACAGAGTAAGAGTGTGCTTCTGAAATCAGCAGACATAAACCTGGAGAGGACAGCAAGCTCTTTGGGAACATGATCAGGATTAACAACGAGAGGAACAGGTACAACTCCTTAAGTGTTAACGTGTAGTGGTGAGGGATGGCGACGTGAGCAAACGAAGCAGGGCACCAACTGGCACGGCTGCTGCAAGGCCTCTGGGCCTGCAGCGAACCCACTGAGGCCGCTCTCTCAGAAAAGGGAACTCTCCCTCCAAGGAGTTTTGCTAACTGAGGGAAGGGATCATTGAGGTAAGGCCAGGGGCCCCCAGCAGTGCTCTGTTAGAGGTGTAAGTCGTCGTTCCCCATGGCTGCTGGTGCTCCAAAAAGATTTTAAAAGCTTCATCCTGAATGTTCTCTGCTGCATTCAGGGGCACGCTCATCGTTTTCAGTTTGAAAGGATCTTCTCACTGTCTCAAATCCAAATTCACACCTCTCACCATCAAACCATCTCTAACGTCCCCTTGCTCCTGTCCGTGCCACACTGCCCCTCCCTGACCCTGCTGAACTGCTTCTCCTTTCCTTTCGCCTCCCGAGTTCTGCCTTCTAGCAAGATGCTCCCAGGAAGAAACGATTTCTTCCTCATAAGCACGGCCCTCTGTGCAGTGCCCTCTGTGAAATCCCCTTCCTCTCCATCACCCCTGGTCTCTGACCTGTGCCACACCGTGACTGAACGCAAGAACAGAGCCCGTCAGAGCTGCGCTGGAGAGCTACAGGGGAACACCTCGTTACCAGCACTGCCCCTGCCACAACCCTCTGCCACCCCTGGTTCTAAAGGAGAAAATGCAACACCACCACGACTGTGCGGAGCGGCTTTGGGGAGGGTCAGAGAGCCCACGAGAACATGAGCAAATGGCAGCTGAAGCACATAGAGGCTGAGGGCTTTGGGAGCATCCAGAGTGCAGGCCGCCATCTAGTGGAGATAAGGTGGAGAAAGGAACGGTGGGCAATCCGGTGTCTCCAAGGAGAAGAGAACTGCTTTAGTGCAGCGCTTTGAAAGCGGTGTTATATAAGCAGGAGCAAAAAAATTGAAGATGGGGAACTGCTAATTTTAGGACTTCCAGTGTTTACTTTGATGTGAATCAGTTTATGCCACAAAGTCTGGCATCCCGTCTATCCCCCTTCTACCACACCATGTCCTTCCTTCCCTCCTGGTACCACCAGGGCTGTTCTGCCTGTTCAGTGCACCAAGGACCACCTGCTCCATCGTTGCTTCGTGGAGTTCATTCAGATTCAAGGTGTAGATGCCTTCCTCAGTTCCAAAGATAATGTACTGGTCTGAAAAACGAAAAGGAACTGTTCACTCCACAGCTCGTGACCACTTTGGCAACAGGCAGGTTTAAAGTACAAAAACCCCTTCACCTTTAGTATCTGGGTGAATCCACGACGTTGCACAGTTAATCTTCAAAGGGCAACCATCAAAGACTTTGGAAAAACACGCTCCCATCTGAAAGACAAAACCTGAGGCCTTCACCAAGCTGCCAGTACCAGGTTTTCCCCTTCTGGCACTCGGCCACTTAGTGCACACCTGTACACACCGAGCTTACTCTAACGTGCTTCGATGCAAAACGTTTTTATCTGCCCCCAAAAGCAACAGTCAGCCTTGCAAGCCTCTTCGCAGACTTCACACGCGTTAAGAAATGCAAAGGGGGATCAAAATGACACGGATAATTCTGACCTACTGGTAAGAACAAGCACTGGGTGCTTATGCAGCTGTGAGAAGGCAAAACCAGCAGAAGCATTCAAGCAGGTAACGCCCTCCCCCAGCCCTTCATCACACAGAGAATGGCACCGGAGCTCGCAGCCCCCAGAGCCAGCCTCCAGCTCCTCACATCCTGCCCGAATGGCGAAGGGAGGTTTGCAAGAAGAGGAAACAAGTGTTTGGGATTTCATACACAAACAACTGAGGGAAAAGCAGCGGCTATGCCATGCAGGACAGGAGCCCGGGGGAGGCGGTGGCTGCTCCAGCATGCACCTTCTGACAGCGGAGCTGACACCAGGGCAGGCTGCCAACAGTTCCCAGAGCTAACGGGGTTTCTTACCAGCACCTTCGGCGTTGGGGGCAAACCGTTGATTGCTGGCTTCTGCGGGCAGAGAGAAAGATCATGACATAGCTCCCACGTGCTGGTATGAAACCAGCCAGCTGGAACGAGACATGAAGTACGGCAGCTGACCAGGGCCACAACACTTACAGGAAAATCTCTCTTCTCTTTTTTACGTGGCAGCTGAGGGATTTGTCCAGATCCTTCTGCGTTTTCTTCAATGAGTTTCAACATGCCATCCCCATTTCCTACAAAGAAGCCCATGCACATTTTGGAACTTGCTCGACATAATGAAATAGAAAATACTCCGCTGCCCTATTCTCTCTTCTCCCAAGAAGAGCTGGCTCCCAAGCTGATTTCCTTTTGCAGGAAACAAGTCACCTTTAGGAAATGCAATGCATTTACCCACGTCGCTGTATCTCGCTGTGAGCAGTCCTGGGCTACTGATGCTGCTGGTCATACCAACGGGGGACGAGTCGGGCTGAGGCCCACAAACAGGAATGCTCTGCCTCCGGTGAGCTGGAGGGGCTCTGTTCTGCGAGTCAGGGAAGTGCTTTATGGTCTGAGACTTCTCATCATCCGGGAGGTTCTCCTCGGGATAACTGTTTATTCTTGGCTGCAACAAACAAAAGAGGTGACAATTACCTGGGAGACGGCACCTGGCAGCATACACTTCAGGCAAGTTTTAATTCAAGTCACACTGCTTCTACTTTAAAACAAACAAAAAAAAACCACCAGCCTTTGAACAAAGACATTTGCCCAAAGAATTATCTGAGAAGTACTCCTTCTCCGATGGAAAAACCCCAGCGGCAGGCAGAACGCCGACCGAGAGGGCATTCCACGCAGCGTGCTCTCCTTGGAGCAGAAGAACCAACAGCCAGGGGCCGGGTCCACACGGACTGCGAGCCAGCAGAATGCACAGAGCCTGCGAGCAGCGGTGTCTGAGCGCACAGCCGTACTGAGAGCACCCAGAGCAGCACTGCAGAGGCTGCACGAGTGGCGTTTGGTTGCCTGAAACCCTCACGAACCACAGCCACTTACCTTAGGAGGCAGCGGGGGCGGCCCTGCTCGCTTCAGGGTTGATCTAAAAGGGAAGGGTGCAGCAGCTGATTTAGTCAACCAACAACACAAACAGAAGTGCTTCAGACTGTAAATAAGAGCAGCTAGGTGCGCAGAAAAGCTTGATCACAGCTTTGCATGAGCAGGGTTAAACTAGAAGTCCAAAGCTGAAGGAAAAAAAAGCACGTTAACCTTGTTAGAAGTGCTGTTTTTGACACACTGATGTTCGCTATGGATGTAGGCATTACAGAGCACTGTACGATGAAGGGCGTTGAAATCGGCAAATCACGTATGTTAAGGGAGTGGTTCTCTGAAGGCACCGCCCTTCCACTGCTTGAATTTTACTCTCGTGCTTGTTTTTCTAGAAAATTCTTCCTGACAGTGAAAATGCTGCGCTTCTGGACCAGCCAGGAAGCCACGTCACAGAGCAATGCCCTCCACGAACTTTTCAAAGCAGCAAAACAGATCCATGGGACACCTACAAGCAGCAATGCCAGCTGCACCCGAAGCAAACAGCTTCGCAGCCAGCCGGGGCACTTTGCAGCTTTGGATCAGTCAGACGTTCTGCTAACAGCGGAGCTGCACAGACCCTCCGGAGCTCTGCAGGAACACCTGCACGCCCACTGTCCTGGCCAGATCCGTCAGCACAAGGTCTGCCTGCAAGTAGGAGCACTCCGGACACCCTTGCCTACCCTCAGGAAGGAGAGCAAGGAGGAAAGCATTGCTTTGCAGACGTTCTCCAGACGATCAGGTAAACAGCCAAGCGGGCGTTAGGCCGTGGAGCGCAACCAGCCCTCGCTCTGCGGGTGGCAAAGCTGCCTGCAGCACCCGAGAGGAGGCGGCTCTGCCAGAACGCTGCCTGCTTAGCGAGAGCCGCGCGCGAAGGAGGGTCGGTCACTCACTCTTCAGCATCTTCACTCCCGTCGGCAAATTTTGTGAGCAGTCCCCTAGGTAAAGCGTTCGTGAAGTTCAGAGTGCTGCTCTCAGGTCGATGTGACATCATTTAGTTTTGCGAGCACCTCCCAGCCCTTCCCAACACAAAGCACTCACTCCTCTCCTGCTCACTGCACCTTTTCAGGTCAGCACAGCCCCTTCCTTCCCTTTCACCCCCTCGCCACCCACCCCGAGAACCACTTCAGCTCTCCTCCACGCCAGCTATCATCAACTAATCCTTCTCCTGTGTGGCACTTCAAATACTGCTGAATGCCAACTAGCAGCGCAATCAGAAAAAGGAAAACCAAGGACGCTACTGGGGGACAAGAGGAGAGAAGCCTTTGCCACGGAAAAGCAGCGGCAAGCTGCCTCCTTTAGGGCTCAAGACACAGGCTGTTTCCCATTACAGTGGGAATTTCTGTTTCAAAGCTACCCAAGGGAGAAAAATGAAGTTGTGACTACAGGGAAACACTCAAAGTATCATTCTGGAACAAACAAAAATCGACAGAATCTTGCAAAATGGCAAATGTCTTAAAAAAAAAAAAATCTAAACTGCAGACGACACATGCAGATGCATCCCTCAGGATGCTCGCGTGATGCTGCAGTCCAGGCTTCTGCAGCCAGCAGGTCTGAGCCGCAGGAGGCCGATCGGAAGCTGTGCAGGCTGGGCTGCAGAAGCCCAGTGCAGCCCAGGACCCTGCAGAGAAAGTCTCTGCCTCCAGGCCGACGCCCTGAATGCCACCAGCACGCATCCTTCCAGCAACGGCAGCAGTAGCTAACGGGAACATGGAGACAAACCGCACAAAGGCTAAGCCAGATCCCACACGATTTCCCTACAATAAGGACAAGGAAAGCCAAGAACTAAGCTCAGTCTGCAGGTACAACTTCTGGCGTGCTGCCTCGCCCCGACGCAATCCCCGAGTCGAACACATCAGCCACCACCGCCCCGGTGACGGCCACTCCGCCCGCCCCCGCACGCAGCCTCTCGGTCCGGCCCTGGAGCTGCTGGGGACACGGCGCTGTGCATTTCCTGTTTATCTTTTTAAACTGGAAGTGGATTCCAAGCGAGCAGCACGGATTCACCACCCAGAAATGCGGGGACTGTTCTCTCACAGTGGGCATTTATCGCCCCAGCAACGTTTGCTGCAGCCGCATCAGTTCCGCCTTGGATAGAGCCTGGCGGAGACGATCTTAGGAATGCCACAGCAGGGGAATCAGGTCAGTAAGTCACTTTGCAGGGAGGATACGGAGATGAGACGTCAGAGCTTCCCCCCTCCCTGGAGACTCCAGCTGCCTGCAGAGAGCTCAGCGCTCACAAGCAAGGCTTTCAGCCTTGAACTCGTCAGGGTTGCACAAAACATGAAAAGGGGAGGACTGACGCTGCTGTCGTTACAACAGGGAAAGGCCGGGCCCAGAAAGCCGCCCTGAACTTCTACTGGGATGGCAGTGAGAGCAGATGAACGGGCTGAGCTCAGAAAGGCCCAAACGCCAGCAAATCTACAGATACCGCGAGCCTTCAGGGGCTGTGGTGTCAGCTGACAGGTTACGCAAGACCTTGTCTGCAAAACGCCACCAAAATCTGCTGTGTGCTGCTCAGTTCCAAACAGGCTCCTGCAGCTCAGCGACGACTCCAGCTGGAATACCCTCCTTCCCTGCATGCGTGCGTCGCTACTGCTCAGCTTTGAGACTGCTCACCACAAATCCAGGGGCTGCCTTTAAAGGCAGAATGCAGTAGCTTGCAGCAAAAGGAAGCCACGTACGCGTTAAATTCAGTCCTAACTTGGACAGTCGTGCTTTCCATGCTTTGCTTTCCATCCACAACTGGGGAGCTACAACAAATTTAAACTGCTGCTCGTCCTGGTCGGAGACTCAAATCCATTCCCCAAGACAACGACCAGCCAACTGCAGAAGGATGGCTGCAATCTGGGTAAAATCTCCGATGGTTTGGGGCTTATGCCTCAGTTTTCCACCCCGATCTTTTCCTTTCAGTCTATTCAAGTCACAGAAATGCGAGGTGTTTTTAAGCTCTATACTTACTTGCTGCTTCCACCTTCAACGAAAGGATTCCAATGCGAAGCAAAGTCCGTGCCAGCTGCCACAACCTGAAGACGCAGAAATGTTCATTTTTTTCCCTATCAAACTGAAGCCACGGCATGTGAAGAGCCCTGGGAGATTCCCAAGCTCTGCACAATGACCCGTAAGCAATAAAATAAAATTCCAAGGTGACGTAACGTTTTACAATACAGCTACAAACAATTATTGAAAAGATGATGTCTTCTCCTTTGCCTCAGACTGAAAAGCAGCATCTGGAAGTGGCATAATGCCAGTTCAGGTAACAACCAGTAACAGGAAAGCAAAAATTCATGGTGAAAAGAGGATTTTCCATTTGGGGCACTCCCAAGACACTCTTCCAAACAGGAGAACATGGCGCAGCCGCCTCTGAGCTCACACGAGACACCATCAGCAGAGGCCGGGAGTGTCCCTGGCACCGGACATGGCACCGAGGGGACCTCATCGGGACCAGCAGCTACAAATCCCAGCCGGCTGGGCTGCGAGCAGCAAGCAGCAAACGAGCCCAGGCGCCGGGAGGACCAGGGAGCGAGACGCAGAACGGCCCCGTCACACTGCCCGACCGGGGCCTGCAGCTCCTCTCATTTGAGTGCCACGCTGCACGGAGCAGAGGGCGACTCGTTCTCTTAAACACGGGGGCCAAGAGCAGTCCGCTCACGGCTTCGCACCTCAGGCACATGCTGCTTAGAGCTGAACTCAGAACAAGGAAGGTGCTACGGCTGTAAGAAACAAAGGAGAAAACAAACTCGTCCTCACCATTTCATCCCGAGCTTCTGTTTCCTTCCGCAGAGGGGGCTCAAACTGGAGCTTGTCAACTACAAAACAGGACATCGTCAACGTCAGCGCACCCAGCACCCTGCCTGTACCCTTTCAGCGCTTGCTACGGCGAGGCACATGTTGCAGCATAACCTGGGAACGTACCCAACGCTTCGCTTGCCTACAGAATGACTCGAAATACCCTTATTGCCTAAATGCTTCAGTTCGCAAATTTGAAACCCACACGAAAGAAGCAGACCGAAAGTAAACACCAAGTCACAATGTGAAAGCACACTGAACTGTAACTGTGTAACCACACGTTATTTTAAATGCATGTGTGAAAAAATAAAAATAAAAAAAAAAGAGGCCTTTTGGCAGTAAGCTTCCTAAAAGTGCGATGTGCATGACTCAGAGGAGCAGCCAGTACTTGCACTACAGCAGGCATTTCTCCAAACCCAGAGAAAGGCAGTTTCTACCCTCCACATTTCAACTTAGATCCAACAGGGCAGAGCATTAATATTGTTTTAAAAGAAAAGAAAAGATTTTATGAAAATGCACTGAGTTGACACACAGCCTGGAGAGGACGGCTGTTAAAATCACAAGCGCTGCACCAGGGTCAGGAAAAGGTTTAACTTACGAACTTGAAGCAGTGTAAAGAACACAAAATGCTACCTTTTTCACTGAATATTCTCATCACAGAATACAGCCAACGTATTCATGTGAGAAGATGCCTCTTAATTATCAAGTCACTCTTAATTTTTGATGTTTACCTGTAATTAGTGTTTTTGTTATTTTAAGTAAGGCTTCAAGTCTGACAGAGATCACAGAACTGAAAAACTACACTGGCCATAAAAGGCTTCCCCCTAAACACTGCTGTGCAGCAATGAGGTGAAATGAAGCAGCAGCACAGTGCAAGCTTTGCAAGTTTTAATTTCTGTTTTGGAAAAACAGCCCTGGCCCAGGCTGCCCAGAGCAGCTGTGGGTGCCCCG